>JARHVA010002981.1:1540000-1960000 GCA_037957365.1 Torreya grandis
TTTATGTTTTAGCTTGCATGTTTCATTATTTTCAAAAAAACCAAAAACGTTTATATATATTTAAAAATAATGAAAGATAAGGTATGAAAATGACATTATTGTATGTAGATATAAAAAAATTAGAAACAAAAGATTCATAATATGTTTGTGAAAAATACATAAAATCTAGATGATAAATAAAATATCAAGAATAAATAATGTGCAATGAAAGTAATTGATAATAATAATAGTAATAGTTTCAATAGTAAGTAGATAAATGAAATCTAAGTAAAAAAATATATATATTAACATAAAATATAAGTAAAGTAAATATAATCCAATAAAAAAATAGATAAAAAAATTTGAAAAAATATCCTATGTAAAATATATAAAAAATTATTTTAAGTCAAATAAAATACATGTAACCATTAAAAGATCATAAAATAAATATAAAAAAATACTTAAAAATACAATGAAAGTATAAAAGAGGAATATAAATTACCAAAATTATGTGATAAAACAATCACATAACATAAAATGTAATTACATAAATAAAATCTAAAAAACATAAGAAATGAAAAGAATAACCATCAAGTCAATGTTTATGTTAGGTTTATTTGTAAAAAAGACATAATTAGGTAAGTCCATCAATAAATTTAATGATGAAAGTGACGTGGATGATAATTTTATGTAGTTTTATGACGAGCATTTTCTTATTTGACAATAGCTTACCATTAAAATCACAAACTAAAAAAATCTAAAAGGTGTAATCGTGAGAGATATGAGGGTAAAATCTAAGGTAAATATATTTAAAAAGGGAAAAAAGAAGAAATAGATGATAAACTATAATAAATATAAATTAAGTGGATATTTGGAATGATAACATGTAAAATAATGAGGAAATATGATGTAAATGTGATTTGGAAATCATTAGCAATTACAAGATACTTTAATCAAGTTGGAAAATCTAAAATATTTTGACATCAAGGATCTAGAGAACTCCACCTAGAAAGAATAGATAGTGGACTGATAGGTGAAGTATATATATCATTTCATTAAGGATATATTCATTATATTATAAAATTATCCTACCTTCCCACAATAGGTTTGCCACTAGCCAAGTCTTTGGTGGATATATCAATAACTATGAGGATTAAGTACGATCATGAGAAATTTGGTAGAAGTAAGTGTGTGTGTGTGTGTGTGTGTGTGTGTAGACTCATACCCTAGTCTATTAGATTAATAAACACCAATATAAATTGGTTCTATCTTGAGACTAACTATGGACTTTGATATTAAAAAATGATACGGTGCATGTTAGATGATATGATCACAACTTTTGGTGTGATTTGACTTATAAAATATATTATTCCATTCAAATTTCACCTTTTTATTTTTATTTTTTCTTTGATATCTTGGCTTCTATATTTTTTTTATATTCATAGTTTCCTCCTCCATACAGATGTGTAAATTATAAATAAAAAGTGCTAACTATGAATAACACAAGAATTTAAAACTACCAATTATACAAGAGAACCTATGGACCGAGAACCTTGTAAACTTTAGAATTACACTTTATGAGAGATATAAATAAAGTTTACCTTAAGTGATATAAGGAAATGGAAATACGGGGATCATGATAGATCCATAATATGTAAAGTGATATAGTGACATGCTATTATAAGATCAAAATAATGGAATTTTTTCATTAGATAGAATAGGCATAAAAGAATAAATTAATACATAATAATTTAAGTGAAATCAAATAAAAGTTCATTAAGGATATGATAATCTTACAAGGAGAGGTGATATGAAGGAACATAAAAATGTCACTAGATAATCCATGTAAACTTACAATACATCTAGCATAAGCATAGATATTAGTAAAATTGAAGAGGAAAGATCATAAACCCAAGAGGGGAAGATATGAAAAATAAGATTCCAAAGTGTCCAGAAGTTTTCAAGTCCTCTAATAAACCCAAGAGGAAGAGATTGAAAAAAAAAAGTACTAAATAGTTTGAAAAGAGTCAGTGGATGAATAAACCTATGAAAGAAAAAATGAAAAAAATAAGATACAAAATTGTATGAGTATGTCAAGGAAAAATAAATCCAAGATAGAAATATATGATTAAAAATTCCACAAAAGAGTGAAAGAGTCAAAGGCGTATTTATCCCAAAAAGGGAAAGATTATAACATGTTGAAAATTAAGTAATTTATAAGTGAAGAATATGATACAATAAAAGTAAAGAGCATGAAATAATCAAGTTATAAAATATAATGAAATAGTATATAATACATAATAAAATATAAATGATATAGTAAGTATATGACTACTCATAAGTGTATCAAAATATCATTACATATACCATGAACCAAATTATAATTATCACATTATATCTAATATCGTTCCTTAAGCATGATCTCTTCTACTCTTCTAAAATAGATGAAAGAAATGTATTTTAAATATCCTTAAAATATAAATTTGGGGTATTTTAATTGGTAATATGTTACTCCTTTAGATAATAATAGGGTAAGCGGGGAAAAAAATATTTCATCTTGAGGGAGGTTTAAATATAAAGGGGTGGTTTTTCCTCCATCATAAAAAAAAGATGTGATTTTCTTGGAGGAGATTGATTTCCCTATCTATTAACACTACATATATGTTATTTATAATCATCGAAGGAGTGGCAATCAGAATCATACCAATACAAAAAGTATCCCCTTTCATAGGGATGTATAAGTGAGTTTTTTAGGGAATGACTAATCTAAATGAGGATAAGAAGGTAGTACCTCACTATGAGCCACCTAAATTTTTTATTTTTGAACCTACTATTTTGGACTTTTGAAATTACAATTTAAAAAAAAAATTACTCTACACTTATCCATAAAATTGGTAAGACATTGATTATAAGGACAATAATGTTCCTCATTATTATACATGTATGGAGGTAGTGTCTTTAAAGGAGGTATATATGGATGAGGTGGAAAAACATTTATGGCATCAATATGAGTTACACCCAAATACTGTTAAATTTATGGACATTTATTCATATAATGAATACAAGTATCATGAAAATCACAAAAACAACTAAATGGGGAATATGCATGTAGTGGTGGATAATTGACAAGAGAGTATTATCCTTTTGACCTATTATTCTCTAAGTGTATCTTATATTATATATTTTTATATATCATAGGGGCCCCATTTTTTTAAAATGAACCAAACTATGGTAGATTATAATGTCATAACATATTGAAAGGGAAAATTTTCTTTATATTGGGAGACATAAAATAAGAACCAAACTTATATTATAATAATAAAATTTAATATTAGGAATATCTAAAGGAATTAAATCAGCATGCATGCTCCAATAATAAAAATCAATCAATTTAAACCTAGAGTTGATATGGATTTGTTCACAATATTATTTATGGAATGATTTATACTTGGTATTTATACATTTTTTCTTGAGCATATGTTAAAAAATAATGTTCATCTAACACAACCATATCCATGATTAGGAGTAGTGATATACATGTTGATCAATTTAACCAAAACAAATCTATAAATTTTGGTTATATAATATTTTTTAGGAATAGTAACCATTTTAGTTATCTCATCGGGTGCCCTCTTTCAAGAATAGGGTCACAAGGTAAGAGAAAATTGAGATATGATACTAGGATGAAAAAAAAGGTTTTTATCTTAATATTGATCTCATCAGGTTCATTGTAAGGATTAATAAGCTTCGGTGGGATGATTTTTCACAATATTAAAGTGTAAAAAATAACCTCTAATGGAACTTATGGGAAATTTGGAACATTAATACTCAATAAAATCATACTAAAAAGGCATTCAAGGGTTGGTATAATATTTAATTTTGTAGATAGATCTTAATAAGTGTATTTTGTAGACACTTAGTTTTGGACACTTTCATGCCTAAATAAGGATTTAGTTTAATTTATAGTAAATGACACATTTTAAGCCTTAAAATCACCTAAATTTCCCAACTGCATTCGTGTAAGGGATTTAATTGCCTATAAATATGATGCGACTAGTCTATTTGGTGTATTACCCTATATGCATCACTAACCTAGTTCAATTCTAACCCTAGTCAAATTACAACCTAGTAATTTGACACTTTTGGCCTATCAAGATATTAATTCATAACATTTAAAATAATTTTCAAAATTTAAAAATCACTATACAAGACTAATTATATTGCAAATCCTAATTAACTTTCCTAAATAAATTTTTTAAATCAAATTAGTGAATTTGATTCACCAAAAAAGGAATGTTTAGCTAAATATCAAGTCAAAGGTCAAATGAGATAATAAAGTGATTTATTATCTCTTAAATATTAAAAAATATGGCTCACACCTCACAAATATTTAAATTGATTTGTCATGCCTCAAAAATATCTAAACTAAGGTGTTAAGATTTCATAAGTACCTTAACCCCACCCATAGTTCGACTGAACTAACCTAGGTTAATTTAGACTCACCCAAGTTATAATTTAACCTAACCTCCCTAGGGTTAGAGTTAGTTCTTTTAGATATAAATATAATTTCCCATACCATTGTTAAACAAGATTTTATTTGTAAGGTTATTTTGTTGGAATATTTTATTGAACCCTTTCAGAGTAGTGTTATAATGCCCAATTTATGTTAAGCTTTACATCAAGCCAAAAATGACTATTGGATAGATTCTACCACCATTTAATAACACTATTTAAATACTTTAATATTCATAGGATGAGAACGAACATGCTTATGCCAAAAATTAAGTATCAAATTTGATAAAAGAGGTAAGAAATTTGTATTGTCTTTATCTCTATTTTTTTTATTTTGCTTAATATGTTATGTTCCCCTTAGTTCTTTGGAAAGAGTGTTTATTCTTAGTGAATTATCATGCTTGATATTTTCTCATTTGTAATAAAAATGAAATAATCTACATTTTTACTCTTTGAACATTTAAGGTACATAGTGACATATTGGTGGAATCAAGTGTAGTAGTAATTTTGAGCACAATATGGATTAACTATGTAATTCAAACCCAAAAATCAAACTACCTAAGTAGCATCTAAAGCCATTAGGTATAAATTAAAATATATGAATGCATAATCCAATGCAAAACTATAATACAAAATATAAATGCTCCAAACCATGATTAAATGGATGTAAAAACAAAAAAATGGATATATATTACCTTAGACTCAGAAATTAGACATGATGGTTTCTTGATCAAGGATGTAGATGATGGATTCATAGATTGGGATAGAGATGTTACGAGATTAATTTATTTTATAATTGGATTTAAATGGAGGATTGGGTTTTTTAAAATAGAGGAAGGAGGGAAGGGTCAATGGTTGAAATTCAAAGTTGGATGAAGGAGATCAATGGATGAGGATTATCCAAGGAATTTGAAATTCCTTGGAAGCCTCTAGATTTAGAGGCTTCTAGAGAGGAGGGGTGAGAATAGATATGATTATAGAATTGGAGAATTATATAATCCTCTTAGGGGTTAATAAGGATTAGCTAGGGGATTATATAGGGATTAGGTGAGTTATTAGGGACTAGGGATGTCAGAAAGCCTAGGAACAGGCTAGTAGGTGGGCCATAGAAATTTAAAATTTCCAAATAATAGATAAGTGGGGATTAAGATGTTATAATGGGGATTTAGGATAATTAGTGAAGAAGTGAGATATGAATAAGGTTATTAAATGAAGATAAATGAAGGGGTATATTATATAAATGATTAAGAAAGGGTGGTATTAAGATGAAATTAGGTGAGATAAATTAGATAAGTAAAATTAGTGTTGACTAAGAGTAATATTAGTGACATTATATAAACTAAGAAAATTTAGATACATAAATTTTACCCCTATTTGAAAGGTTATTGTGATTGGATTTAATTATAAGGAGTAATGGTCTTTCAAATAAAAACCATGTCATTGATGAATGTTAGTAGATATGATGTTAGTGGATATGATTCCCCCTCAAGGGGACACACAGGAAAAAATGAGATGGATGGCCACTCAAAAGAAGAAATTATGTGTGGGATGAGATATATAGACAAGGGGATGGGATTAAATATTTAGGATAGAAGATGAATAATGTGAATTTGACTTGAGAAGTGAGCTAAAAATTGATGATGCCCCTAGCAAAGACACATTCACAAGGAGTAAGGATGGCTATGTCATAGTTGTTGACACATCCCAAGGGAGTAAAGAATATTATATTACATCAACTAAATGAGCCATAATATGATTATAAAGTTATATTTTATTCCATTACCTAATCAATGGAGGAACCTATAAAATTTAAATGGTTAATTTACAAATTAGTGATATGGAAGAAAGGATAGATGTGGTGATGTTGTCAGGCCCAATTGATAGGTGTGGGTAATTGAAAAAATATGAAGGATATGATTTTGAGGATGGGGATTGATCAATAAACCTATTTATGAATGATTGATATTATATCCAAAATATTTAACTAATGTAGGACTTGAGGTTGATGAGGAAAAAAGAGATAGTGGTTGATCTATCCTTTAGCACTAAAAATTGACCAAGGGTTGCCTACATAGTCTGAAAAGACCTTAAGATGATGTATTTATAACTCAAGGACAAATGAAAATTGATGATGATGACAATTATTAGTTTTTAAAGGATTATGTTAGTGATTATAGGATGTGACTTAGAGGATGAGATGAGGATGATAAGGATAAAAGAGTGGATGAAATGATTAAAGTAGTGATTGATTAGATAAATGATGAGGGTGTAGGTGATCAAGCCATCAAAACTATCATAAGGCTCATCATATTCTAATAAATCTATTAAATATATCACTTAGAAGTTTTCCCCATTATATAAGCATGATCAAGAGGACATTATGCCAAAGTGCATGGGAAAATAGAGAACACTATATCATTGAGGGAATTTGTAAGCATTAATATAGATTTTTTGACCTCATAACATCCTTGTTTATTATCCAATAGAAAAAAAGAGGCATGGTGAAAATAAAATATAATATAAAAAAGATATATACATGATGCAAACAAGTCAAACAACACAAACAAGTATTTACATGCAGTGTCATTGTGTCTTGTCTAATGACTGGATAGGTGATTAGATGATGGCTAGAATGAGCATAATGTGATAGTGTATCTTAGAAATAAAATCTCAAAATTGGTCAAAGGAGGATGACTTAGATGGCCAAGGGTTACCAAAAGACAAAACCTTTCAAGAGTACAATCTACCAAGAATATTAAGAGGTAATGGGATCAAATACCTTCTATACTAGCAAAATAGTGATTAGATGGGTGGTAGGTATGGAGAGTCAATGATAGGGAAGTGATGGGTGATAAACTAAATTCTTTGATAAGGTTGTGTATGTTGGTAATTCTTAGTCAAAATATGAGGAAGTTATGGAGGGATGGGTGACCACTAAGATTTGGTTTTAGGATGAAATATAGTATCCAAAGATGAGGAATGGGAAAATAAGAGATGGATATTAGATGTTTATTTAAGATGGGGATAGGTATAATAGGATTTATGAGATCATACTAGAGGTGGTTTATAATGTGATAGAGATGGATGTGACAAGGGGGTTAGGCATACGACAAGACACCATGGAATATTTTTTCCTTTTCTAACTTTTTATGATTTTTAGGGTTTTTGACATTTTTCAATTTTTAGGGTTTTTAAGGATATGTATGTACACTATACAAATAGGGTTACTACAAAAGGAATACCATGCCTAGAAACTAGGATTAAGATGGATGTAATGATGGATGATGACGACAAAAGGATGAGGGGATGGGGATAAAAGAAGATTGGACTAAGGATTTCTAATGGCCACATCATGAAATAACTTGATGTTTAATTATCTGAGTTTTTATTGGAGAATATTCCAAGGTGATTCCAAAACATTTTTCAAGACACCTTCCTCATCTTTACAGAGGTCAAGACTAGAAAAAGGTATGGACATAATAGGGATGAGGGGTATATGGAGAAGGATTATGACATGGATGAGGTGGGCAAGTATCATGAGATATGACTATAAATATGAAGTGGATTTTACCCCCAATTATTAAAGTACCATGTAGATAATAGATTATTTAACCATGATGCCAGAAACTAGTTTTCATTATGGTACGTGCCCAAGGTGCCAAAATAATAGTTTTCATAATTGGATGGATGGTATTTTTTTGATGACATATTGATTTATTAGATATAGGTTTGAAATTCAATATGATGACATTGTTTTGGTATTCAAATAATACCTATTTTGGAGATGTGTGATGTTAGGACCATGTTATCACCACTAAATGTATTAATATCCCCATGACCTTTAGTTATTATTGATGGAGACCCTTCCAAATATCTATACTAGATGTCTTTATAACCCTTATGAGGGATAATTTTACCCATGGATTTGAGATATGGTACAAATGGGAGAATGTCATGATTTTTAGGATGGGGTATAGGATGTGAATGATGGATATGATCATGAGAAAGGATATGATGAGGTGGGGAGCAGAAATGGGATTTAATAGTTACATACACCATTGCATATGGTGGATGTGATTCTTTAAATTAGTGCCATGAGATTAAGGGATCCAAGACTTTTTGATTTCTTGATTCTTTGATCCAAACATTAAGAGGACGGTTGGCCATATGATTATTAATTTTGACATTATTTTGATTTGATAATTGAATATGACTTTGAATGCCCCTTGGTGCTATATTTGGGGCTTCACTAGAGGAAATTTATTTTTGACTTGATAGATGTTTATTATTTTGAATTTGACATTCCCCTAGTGCCTAATTTTAGGCTTCTCTAAGAGAAAATATTTTTTGATTAGGCTAATTATTTGAATTTTATCAACTTTGAATTATGAGATAAAATATTATTTGAACATGATTTATGAATTTGGGAATATGGTCTTGGACCTTGGTATTTGTGGCACATGATGTTGAATGTAGAGGTGAATATAATGATGCATGTTCCTATTTATACCCTTCATGGGGTGGTATATAGGGATTATCAAGGTAAGGTGGATAATTAATGTTGTGTGATGTATTAAGGGGATAATAGTCATCATATTACTCATAAAGGTCACTAGGAACCATATCCTCAATGCCAAAGAAAGTGTCCTCAATAATCTCAAAAGGATTACTAAGATAGCTGTAGTATATGTATCTAAGGTAGGATGAGATTCACTTTGGAAATATTTGATAGATAAGGTTTTCAAGAACTCTATTATGACTTCATCATCTTGATTGGGATCAAAATATGTGGCTGGGGACTAATTATCATCTAAATTTAGAGTATTTTTAAAATAGCGGGCATTATCATCTTCTATTACAATATCTATGAGAGATGATTCTTTTGATGAGGAATCTAATTTAGATACTAGTGTTGAATATGATCATGATGCAAATAAAACTTGTAATGGATTTGATTTTGAATTTGGTGTACATGACATTATGATTCTAGTAGAAAAGTGATTATTCATAAGGGACCTATCAAAGTGGGTCTTTTGATATGATGGATGAGAGGGAATGATAAAGGGATAATGGATTTAGCAAAGATATGCCCATGGAAGGTCTTTTTTAAATATGGGAGGATTTGGTGCATGGGAAATAGATTAATTCTTGATGGATGATTTGCCATGTATGGGAGGACCATGGAAGAGGGATGGGATATCTTAACCTTGGCTTAGAAGGAAAAGGGATTGATCATTGGTGGTAATGGGATCTTGGCATTCCTCTTCTTGTTTACGCAAGGATATAGACTCATTTGGTTCATCCTCAATCTGTATGTCACCATGGTTGATGATGTTTTGGACATAATATTCAAAATCACAACATTGATTAATGGCATTCCCCAAGTTTGGGGATATACATAGTATTGATGAGATTTATACCTAGATGGCTTAGGATTGGTGGGATCAAGATGTCATATAGGTGGATAGATTATCATGTTAGTAGTGATAAGTTGTTTAAAAAGGGCTTTCAAAGACATAAGGAGGGTAGTATAAGGACCCACTTAATTTTGTGACATATATGTGGAAGCATTGGACTTTAGATCAGATGGTTATTAATATTTTACATGGAAGGACTGGTAGCAGATAAGGTGGCCAAGATAAGATTCCCTTTACTAGCATAATAAGGGGTAGATGATTGGATATGACCATTTGATGGGGGATTTGACTATGGGTAGGTATAAACTAGGGATAAGGTGAGTTGAATGGGGTTAAGGCCTTTGGTAAATTCGACATCCAACTCATGGATTCATGTAAGACTAGTTGTGGGTTGTCTCAAGATACTTATTAAACTAAGAAATTTGTGAACTATGAAGGCCATGACTAGTAGTGGATGGTGGAATGGAATGAGATTGAGATGAGGGTTTATGGGGGGATTTCTTAGAAGGTGACTTGATACTTATGGTCTCAACATCATTAGGAAGGTAGGCACCCATCTTCAATATCCATAAGAGGAATTCATATTTATTATCTGAGATGTATTTATTGAGTAGGGCAGCCATAATATTAAATGATGAGGTCAACCTTAATGGGATAGGCGTTGTGGATGGTCTAGGATGTGGGATGTTGGTTAGTGATGAATGGGATCAAGGTCAAAAGGTATAAAATCACCCAATCTAGTGCTCACGAAAGGACCTCATCCTTATTGGCCAAGATATATTTTT
Source organism: Torreya grandis (assembly GCA_037957365.1). Lineage (NCBI taxonomy): Eukaryota > Viridiplantae > Streptophyta > Pinopsida > Cupressales > Taxaceae > Torreya > Torreya grandis. Next base: position 1,550,694 of record JARHVA010002981.1, read on the forward strand.
CTATGAGAATTGGGTCCAAACCCATGGGGATAGATGATAAAATATGGATGATAAAGAGGGTCAATTAGAGATGGTTTCTTGAACAAAGTAGGTTTGAATTTCCAAGCTAGTATGACAAGTGATGATGAGGATGAGATGGATTAAACATGATGAAGAGGATATAGGACTAGGAAGAAATTTCAAAGTGATTGTATAATAAGTGCTAACAACCTATAAACTAGAAAAATGATTAGGGTTGTTGATGGCTACCTAGATTCAAACTAGAAATATGATGATTATATGGGTGATAGTTATGAATAGGCAAGATGTATGACTAAAGATGATTATACTGATGATTGATGGGTTGCTATATTGAAAATGACAAAGTGCTAAGATGCTAGCAGGATACTGACTAGGTATGAGATTTGATTAAATGATGAGTGATAGTGAACTAAAATGATGGAATGATATGAAAGGATAAAAATACTAACTCAAGCCTTAGATTGATTTGTTCAAGATGAGAGGGAATATGATTATGTGATGAAGGTGATTAGGATAATAGGATAAGGATAAGTATGATTGTGGGTGATGATGAAGTGATGAGGGGTAATAATGGGGATGGTTTGGACATGTGTGTGACCTAAAGATCCAACTAAGATGAGATAGGATGTGGTTAGAATAGATGGGTGAAGAAGTTAAGGTTAATACAAATGATTGGGTATGGATGGGGTAGAATTAGGATAAGATGTGGATGACAAGATAAGATTTAATTAGGATATGTAAGTGATGGGGGTATGACCAATGATAGGTGGATATGGTTAGACTAGGAGGGGGTTGAGACAAGGTGGTGATATGAGATATGTAAAAGGATGCACAAAAGATAATATGTATAATGGGATGATGTCAATGATATATAAAATAATAGTGAGGCAAGGATATACAAGAATATATGTACCAAGGACTTAGATAAGTGTATATTTTTGGGTGAAAAGTTGACTTGGTTCACAAACAACATAAGTCTAGCACAACACACACCCAAGCATGTAAAACATAAATCTATGATTATTAAATTCAAGGGTGTGTAACTTGATGCTCTCACCATCTAATGGCTTCATGGGTGAGGTTTTAGGATGATGACCCATTATGGAATCAACCAAACCCTCTTGACCCCATATGTACTTAATGACTTCTTAGGAGTTGATCTTGACTTCGGTGGTGAAATGCCTATTATAGTTGAAAGGTCATAAGGTAGGTTTTTCATAAGGTTTTTAGGTTCATACCGTATATATGTAAAGTTACAATGGGGCCCACATCCACATAGGATTTTATCTAACCAACCTATGTATTGGATCTTAAATGCCCCTCCCTCCATGGAGCCCTTTATGGGGAATTCTACTTAAGTAATGAACGATAATTCTCCTAATTTTTAGACTCTACAAGAATATAGAGTTTGGTCTAGTGCATTGTGATGAAATGTACATCACCAAACCCTATTTACTAAACCTATGTGTGGGGATGAATTCCACATCACATGTTATCTTAGACTTAGGTGAGGGTAATAAATAGGCAAACATAATTAATTTTCCCAACTAATTACCTATGTGAGGAAAATGTAAATATATAATTAGATAAGTATATAAAATCACACACAAACAAGTATAACAAAACTGAAATATAAATGCTTTGGTACCCCTCTTACAATCACAAAGGTCATAAACCAAAATGATGTTCCTTAATATTGAGGGGTATTACACCAAAAAAGGGTTAGTAGTTTAAATTTTTACAAAACCACAACTTCTTGAAAAACTATAAATACATAATGCAATATCACAACCAAAAACTAAAAAATAATTACTTTAAGAAAAAATCATAGATTATGAGTTATGATATTGTAAAAGTTAACTAACCATGATGATTAACCTATAAAACCATGATAGTTAGAAAAAATTGCAACTCAAAATGCAAAATAATAATTTAGAAAAAATCTATTATTTTGTTGAAAATAGTAAAATTATAAAATATGTCTAAGGCAAATGGATATTAGTGAGATAACTAGTTTTCCAAAAAATTATAAAATAGACAAATTATTAAAAGATGTTTTTAGCTACTTATAATAGTTAATTATATTATTAGGACATTTTGATGAACAAAATGATTTATGCCAATATATATAATGATAATGTTATTATCTACACAAAAGGATAAAACCACTAAGTCTAATGCTAGCTAGACATATGACCCAAACTATTTTGTTTCCTATCTAAATACAAAACTGTAATTGTAATCTGCAAAATCATTAATCACAAAACAAAATTTCAAGTTTGAGACTTGAAATTTTATAGTAGGAAGTAAAATAGGTCAATGGTGAGGTGTTTTATATTTTATTTGTTTGAACTCTTATGCCTATTTCCTCCTATACACATAGACAACAAAATTTTAGAACACCCTTTCAAGTACATAGTTAGACTAAAATAACTACATTCCAAAATGGTTTGTGTAATTTAGAGATAACCTTGGCTTGTGGAGGATCTTGTAATTTTTTAACAAAAACTATGGGACCTTTATCTAAAAATAGAGTCTATCAGGTGAAGATTTTACTAGTTTGTTCAAGGAGGAAAAATAAATGACTCTTGATGGCAATATCATAGTTATTAGGACAAAGCCATAGATTAGGAATTCATGATATTGTAGGTTATTCCCAAGGGGGATAAATTTTAATTAATCCATAAATAAATGTAATAGAACAATGGTAACTTATAGAAGGATCAATGAAATATATGTAGACAATGATATAGAGCAAACCCAAGTTTGACAAAACCATGACTCCTATTGAAAGATCATTATTACCAGTGCAAAGTTATAATTTTGAAATTTATTATATTGCCTTTAGGGCACAAATACTATTGATACTAGATTATCTTCCTTTATCCTACACATAGGGGATAAAACACTTTTGAATAACAGACATAATACAAATTATCTTGTAGAAGGGTTAACAAAATGTAGAATTTTAATAATATGTCCTTAAATACTAGATTTGACAAAATTGTGACTATATCCTTAAAAACTGCTACTACCAGGACAAAACCATAACTTGTAAAGTTGTGATTTTGTACAAAGGCAAAAACCTACAACACCCTAAAAAAATTTTTAGTTAGACAATATCTTGATTCTTCCTATAATATCATAACTACAATATCACTACTACCAGAGTAAAATCACAATTCTCCTATGCATGATGAAGTTTCAAAGTCTTGTCTTCAATTCACACCCAATTTGTCCTAAAAGCATCCAAATCACTTCCATCACACTTATAAGGTTAGTTAAGGGATTAATCTCTCACTATGGTCACAAAAATGTAGTAGAAATTTTGAGCACAATATGGATTAACTATGTAATTCAAACCCAAAAATCAAACTACCTAAGTATGTTCTCAAGCCATTACGAATAAATACAAATAGATAAATGTACAATTCAATTTAGTACTATAATCATAAATCTAAATGATTCAAACCATGATTAAATGGATGCAAAAATAAGAAAATGGATAAATATTATCTTAGACTCAAAAACTGGACATGGTGATTACTTGATCAAGGATGTAGATGATGGATTCATGGATTGGCATAAAGATGTTATGAGCTTAATTGGTTTTTTAATTATATTTCAATAGAGGATTGGGTTGGTTTAAATAGATTAAGGAGGGAAGGATCAATGGTTGAAATTCAAATTTGGATGGAGTTAAATGGATGAGGATTATCCAAGGAATTTAAAATTCCTTAGAAGCCTCTAGATTTAGAGACTTCTATGGAGGAGGGGTGAAAATAGAGAGGATTATAGAATCAGAGAATTCTAGAATCCTCTTAGGGGTTAATGAGGATTAGGTAGGGGTTAGATATGGATTAGGTGAGTGATTAGGGACTAGGGATGTAGAATATCCTCGAAATAGGATATTAAGTGGGCCATGGGAATTTAAAATTCCCAAATAATAGATAAGTGGGGATTAATATGGGGTAATGGGGATTTAGGATAATTAATGAAAAAGTGAGATATGACTAAGACTAGTAAATGAAGAGGAATGAAAGGGGATGTTATATAAATGAGTAGGAAGGGGTGATATTAAGATGGAATTAGCTCAGATAAATTAGATAAATGAAATTAATGTCAACTAATAGTAATATTAGTGATGTTATATGAAGCGAGTGAATTTATATGCATACACCAAGCATCTTGTATGGCAAAAGAGACTGATATGCTAGCTTTACTTTTTCTAATAGATACATTTAGATATTTAAATTTAAAGTTTTAACATCAAATTTAATGTATTTTTTAACAAGTTTGTAGGTATTGACCATTATTGTGTCAAATTATTACCAATTAAAGGGATCGATGATAATCTCTACGTAAAAATAGAGCAAACTAGAAACATAAGTGGAAATAAATTTTTATTGCTTTCATTTCTATGCTTAATGATTTGTTTATTTTCTTTGTAACCTTTTTATTAAATATACATGAGAATTTTAAGTCTTAAACTTGTTTATCAACCATTTTTATTTTGAAACACAATTTTTTTTTTGGTTTCGGGAAACATAGACAACCTGATCTAATCAATGTTGATTTCAAGAATTAACATTGATCCCTATTATAATCAGTGATGATTTTATCCAAGACAAAAAATAAAAACCCAAGAGCTTGAAATAAATTATTTTTTACTCACTTACATTTGGGATTCTAAGCATGCAAACCCCCTAACATTTTTTAAGACCTAAGGTGGAGAGAGAGAAGCTTAAACATTGTTAAAATCTCACATACATTTTGTTTGGTGATTAAAATCCACTTATTTGTATTTGTCTCTTAGTTGTTTTTGAAGTTTTTACAAGTGTAAACAAGGCCAAGGGGCTAAAATTTTAATCACACTTTGATTTATTTTTATTAAAAGGAACATACATCTTAGTTAGAGATTTTAAGAGATTTTTCACTTTATGTTTGTTTTTTGTTATTAGATAAATTTCAAAGTTCATTAGTTAGATTTATTTGTTTGTGGAAAATTAGAAGATATTATGTGTATGCTCTTCCCCTTTCCCATTTAATAAAATCAAGTGACTAAAATAATTTAGTTTATTTCTATTTTTTGAAAATTTATGTCAGAAATAATGTCACATATGTTCTCCCCAAGCTCCAAGTGATTTGGGTGACCCAAAAATGACCTCTAAAGTCTTTCTTTTTTCATTTATTTCCTTTTATACATTTGGTTAGTGAGTAGGAGTTTGTCACCTCCCCATAAGTTCTTTAAGGATGTGTTAACTTGGGGTTTCATCTCCTAACATTATACCAACCCCACTCCATGGTGGGGTATACAAATTGGAAAAACCATTGGATCGGATGATGATGAGTAATTAGCTTGACCATCCTAATGGGTACCCAAGCCATGTGGTAGCTAGAAATTATACTATTAGAGATTTTTAAATGATGTCATAAATGTGTCTAGGTGATTGGATGAAGATACTTGATAGTCTAAGTGATAATGACAAAGTGTGCAATGTGTTTATCCTAATATGCTTGAAGTATGATTTGTTGATCTTCTATTTTGGCATGGTTAGAGATGTTCAGGGATGAGTATGGTGATTTGAAGTTGTGAAAGAGGTACTTAAGATTTTTTATATACTTTAAGTACTTGTATTCATAAGTGGAATTTATCTAGTTGTCCATAGTATTCATATAGACACTTTAGGTCTATGGCAAAAAAATTGACTATCCAGTTTGATGATGTTACCATTGCCATGTGTGGATGAGTCAAGGAGAGTTGGTCATATGATTACAATCACATTAGTCCCTATTTAATATTCACTAAATCTTAGGTCATGCACCTAAATTAATTCAAAGATATGTGGGTGTAAATTTTGGATCTTAGGCATTTTGACTGTGTTTTTTATGTTCAAATATAACTGAGTAAGCATATTGATGATGTCAACATTCACACGCATTGAGGTTTAAAGAGGAAATGGTCATATGGTTTTTTTTTAATAATTGCACCTAGTTTTTATGTGATAAATATCAAGTCATGCACCTAAAAACATCAAAATATATGCAAGTGAAAATTTAGGCTCACAGGCATTTTGACAGTGTTTTCCTATACTTAGCTAAATTTACATGAGGCAAAAAATAGTCAAGTAACCAGTTTGGTGATGGTATATCTCATATGTGTGGATGTTTTACAACAATATGATCATATGGGTTTGTTAAATTTTGTGCCTAGTTGATTTTCACTAATTTTTAGGTCAAGTACCAAAGCATGGTAAAAGATATGCATGTTCAAAGTTGGTCTTCCAGTCAAGTTTTTAACATGGTTGGCTATGTGGTATAAAAATCTAAGTGAGAATTTTAATGTTTTTATATCTAAAAATTTTGAGGGATTTAGGTAAATTTTATCACATGGTTATATTATCCTATGTGATGATATCATATGGTCCAAATTTGAGATCATGTGAGTGAGAGGTAAAAGTTATTGAGGTTCAAAGTTGGATTCTCAATTAGATTGAAATGGTCCCCATAATTGGTCTATTTTTCATGAGTTAAATATAAATTACAAATGAATATCCAATTATTCATGGTCAATCATATATTTTTGACCTAATAGTTCATGTTGAGTGAGATGGTAAGAAGTGCATGATGTTTAATAGTTAAAGTGTTCAGAATGCACGTGAGGATGCCAAGTGTCATGATCATAGGGGTTATAAACAAGATAAAATGGTGAGAACTATAAGATAAAGACCTAAATTATAAAAATAAATAAATGTATCACATTTATTCAAATTTTATATATTTTATGAGATGAGGTCAACTGTTAGATGTTTAATTGTGATCGTTTACATTTAAATATTTGAATTTAACAAAGGGAAAAACTAGTCTATGGTTTTTGGACCATATCTTTTGATCAAGGAAAATTTTTCTCATGGTGTAAAAAATAAAGTGGAATAAGAATGTAAGTAAAATATATAAATATATATTTTAATATCTAAATGTGTTTATAATAAATTTTATGAAGGTTTGAAGTTGACTACGTGTTCATGCTTATTTTGCAAGTGACCCAAGAAGGATAATTGAGCTTATGTAGATGTTGTTTTGATGTTTCATGATTAATTAGATATTTGGGAGTGTTTTAGACTCCATGAGGTTCATATATGTGCATTATGAAGGTTTTACCAATCATATGCATTATGAAAAAAGGTTTAGAAGTTGACTATGTGTTTTTTCATGGTGACTATTTGAACAAAATATTGTTTGAGCAATTTGTGCTTAAGAAAAAGGGTACTATGTTGGTTGTTTGAACTTAAGGGGGACCTATAGATCATATGTAATTATTTAATGCTTTTGGAAGTGGTTTTTTTTTCTTATTTTATTTTATGAAGTGCTAAAGGAGTGAATGGGTTCACATGAGACCTATAAGAGCTGTAAGGGCCTTATTAAAAGGTGTAGCTTGTTAATGGTGACCCATAGATGATATGGAAGACCTATGAAGATTTTTTTGAGTTGTGTCTTCATGTGAGAGATACCTTAAAGGTTATTACATGCCTAATGTCTGACCAAGGTGTTGATTATCAAGTATGCTCTATAAATAATGGAACCAAATATTATTATTTCTAGACTTGGGAGAGATTTGAGAGAAGATTGTGTGTATGAATTGTGGAGTGAATGAGGGGTAGAGTGACCTATAGATGATTTGAAGATAAAAATAGATTGAGTACTATTTTTATGACCTATAAGTCTTAAATATTTTGGCAAAATAGTGATCTTGTAGATTGAGTATGAGTGAAGGTGAAGAGTGATAATCAGAGGTCGATCATCAAGTGCTGAAGACATCAATTAAAAGGTGGATGTGTTCATAAGTGTTGTTGTATCAGATCATAATATAATATGGTTTTAGCCTCCTTTAATTTTGAAACTTGTTAAAATTCTATTTTTTATTGTAGATTAGCTAGATAGGTGTTAAAGCACCTTGTGGGTTTGTAGTCTCAATAAATAGGGATTATAGTTCCTTGATCAGTTGTAGATTATATAAATTAGTTATTGTTATTATAGGATATTATTCTAATTGTAGGTTCTTATAATTTTTCTCTCCCAAGAGGGTTTTTCACAAATGTCATGTGTTATGTGATTTATTTTGCATTGTCTCTCTTGCTCATTGCTATGAATAATGTGTATGCTTCATAAATGTTTATGGTAACTGATTAAGTGTTTGTAAAGATTGAAATTGAAGCTAGATTATTTGTGAACAATGATTCAACCCCCCACTCTCAATGATTATACCTCTAACATAGACTCTACTAATTAGTACATGATAGGAGTCACTATACAAAGTAATAGACCCTTTCATAGTAATCTAGGAAATTTATATTTAGTTGACATGATCACATCCTTGTGTTAGTGGTCCAAACTTTGGACCATTTAGTGCATTCAATATTTATAGATTTTAGTTAAAATAACACTTTATGAAGAATTTCTTACCAAATTTCAAGTGCTCCTAACTCTAAGTTAGTGCCACATATCAATGTTTGAGAGATAGAGGGGCCTTTAAAAATTCTACCTACACCTATACTTTAATTTTTAAATTAACACTTAATTCCTCACAAGCATTAGTACATCAGTGGAAACATTAGTAAAATCTACACACATGTATGTCATTTTATATATATAATATGATCCATTAGAGCTACTTCTATTTTTATTTTATTTACATGGGTGTTTTTAGACAAAAACTATTTTTTTGTATTATCATGTCAAAATGAGTCCAAAACATCATGTTGTTATTAAACCCGTTTAGCCTAAAATGTGTTACACTATCTACTTATGTCACACTTTTTGCCTTAAAGATTTTTTAGACACTAAAATTGAGTCACACACATGTGTAACTCCTTGTGTTAGAACCCCCTTGAGCCTTATTTCAATAATAATGATTGACCTCCTTAACCCATGCTTTTACCCCTCACATATTTAATTAATTTAAAATATATAATTAAGTTAATTAAAAACCCATTTTTCCACCTTACCTAACCACCTCATACTAAGAAAAATTCTCACCTAATGAGTCAGCTCAAGATTTAGTCCCCTTATCCTAACTACCCAAGACTTGTTCTCACCCCAAAAATAAATTCCTAGCCAACTACATCCCTAACCTCCTATTTCTACCATTTTTTAACATATATCACACTTGGAAGGAGAAGCAAAAAAAATAGACTAAAGACAGTACTTTTACTTATTATTATGTCACTAACATCAATTAACCCATGATTTATGTCAGTGAGATCACTGATATCAATTATATAAGCCAAACTCCAAACTGATGTTCAAGTCAGAAAAAATCAAGAAAACTCATTCTTATTTGCATACATGATTTTTGCATTTAACTTTTGACATCTTGGCTTATTTTTATCTTTCATAAGTCAATCTAGATCTGGAATCAAGCTCTTGAGAACTAGCAACACCCATTTGTTGTCTCTATTCAAGTCATTAGTTTGAACTACCTGATAGGAGACATCCATCTGGCACTTATCATTTAACCAGAACTACAACTAAGTGCATCACTTATTCTATAAGTCTTTAAGTAGTTACTTTGTAAATCCATTACATCTATTATTTATTGCTTTTATACATACCTAAATGAACATCATGAAGTAGTTATAAAGCTTCCCTACTTGTTTCCCCTTATTCCAACACACCAAAACCTTGACCAAATCCATCCAAACACTAATATCTCTCTCACAACTCTCCCATAACCTTTTAGACTTGACCAAAACCATTTCCCAGACCTAGAAAATTCTTCTACAAACTCTTAGGCAATTATTTCCCCTATCAAAATCTATAGCCTAACTGATATTAGTCACATTTCTTGACCAACATTGATAGCCTAACTGATATCAGTTATTTCCTCACCAACCTCGGTAACCTAACCGATGTCGGTAACTATGGATTTCCTAACCCTTCTAAGACCTACCCAAATAACTTCCAAAATACAAACTAAATATACCACTTACACTCTATTACTTTCTACTACACTCAGGTTATGAATAATAGTAACATTATCTCTCGTTTACTCTCCCTTTTCCTCTCTCTTCATTATTTATTACTCTTTTATCTCTCAAAAGTGGGATGTCATCTCTAAGGAAGTTTGACACTTCCTAGAACAAGCGTGTAGCTTGGTAGCTCCATTATATATCTACTAACAAACATTTTGTGGTAGTGATCTCTTACTTATAGGTAGTCCTCTCTAGCCAAACAGGAGTACTCACAACATCTGGATATGACATGTAAACTAATCCAGGTTCATTCTAATCACATATCCCTATCCTTCTTCTCTATTTTTCTTTAGACTTGAAATAGACAAACTTTAGCAAAACATTTATGGCACACCTGGTGGGACCCTAGAGTTTTCCTTAGGTTCATTACTTATTTTAATCATTCATATAGGTGCATTATAGTGAAAAAATAATTTCTTTCACTTTCTCCTTCTTTTCTCTCTCAAAATGAAAAATTCAACATTTTATTTTTTGTTTAAGGTAATAAACTAAAATTTCTTCTTCCTTGCCACTCATCTTTTCTCTTTGCCTTTAAAATCAATATATCATTTTTATTACAAGTTGAAAGAATATCTTATTTACTTCTTCTTACATGCACATTAAGATAGTGAATTTCATTCTCTACTCCTATTTTATCTTTGTTTTCATTTGAATCTAAACATTTTAGATTTGGGTTTAAAACTTACTACACTTCATTGTTTGTTTGTTGCATAATAGCTCACTAGTTAATAAAAAGCATTGTGAATTAATTATAGTGCACTTATGTTACACAAAAAGATCACACTCAAAAAAAAAAAAACATCTAAACTCACCTAAGATAAGGCCCATCAAGATTTCATCACCTGGTGGATCACCTTACCCTACTCGACTATCCTACTTGGATTTTAGCACCAAGGGGAGAATCCACTCCATTCTCTGGTGGAGTATAAACTCTAGGTAGAAGGTATATTTTGGCTAAGTGGCCTATCTTGGCTTTAGGTGTATGAATTGTAGGGAGCAAGCTACTATAATAAGCCACATACCTGGTCTAACATAGATTTTCTCTTGAGCACTAAAACTAACTAGAAACTAGCTCTAAATTGCTTTCTAGTACCTTCGATAACCAAATTCTCTTTTCACTATTTGATTAAGGAATAAGCCAACATGAGACTAAAATTAATCTCTAGCAATTAATAATTAGTGTTTGTATGTTCTTTTTCTTCTTTTCTATTACCTTCTATATTTTAGAGTTAGTAAGGATGTTTTTCCATTGATTCACAAAATCAACACTATTTGTAATACTCAATTTGTGTAACCTATTATATCAAGTATTCTGAGTGTTCTTCCTTCTTACACAAACCTCTTTCATCCTCTATTTTACCTAGATTCTACCTCTAAATTACTAAAACATTAGGTTTTCCATCTCCCAAGTTATCACATTGATCGACATCAGTTAACTATACTGACATCAATAGACTTTAGCTACTGACATTAGTTAATACCATCGATGTAGGTAAACTTTTACTATCGACATCATTCAAGTGACTAACATTGATGACTATGTATTTTCATTTTCTCAAAACAACAAGCTAAAACAACCCACTTACCTACACCCAAACCTAGTTTTTCCTTGTTTTATTACTAATATAGAGTATTAAGTCTATTTTTAATTTTTCTTGCATGATATTGATGTGAGTTCAAGCCAAAATTCTTGCCGATTATGCAAGTTGGAAACTACATCCACCTTCCCCTATTATTTTTGATTCTATCATGGAACATACTTAAGATACATAGCATACTCCAAGCCCCAAATAAATTCCCATTATGCCTAAAGGAGATCAAGATTTTGCTAAATTTCTTGATCACAATGTGGTATCCCTTCAGCATTACCTTGCCATGAGCCAAACCCAAAATTCTTTGGGTGACCCAATCTATGGTATGCCAACCTCTCTAATGGAGACAACTTCAATTTTAGTTGTCTCCACTATTTTTTACCATGGTTACTCAAACCACCACCTTGACAAGTAACCCAACCATAAACAATGTCTAATGTTTAGCATCACCAAATGCCCAATCCCACCTAAACCATGGCATGACTTCCCAACTTTCATAATCATACGCAGTTCAGTCAAGTCACATCCTATTTTAAAATTTGGTGGTACCTATCCCATATACTCTAAAACATATAATTACCCAAGTTATGACTCAACCTTCATATAGTCTAACCATGTCAATAACCCAACCTATAATAACATCTAACCAAAGCATAGTCTTTAACCTAATGACACAAGCCCCTTTTCTTTTTGCCCCTTAACCTATGACTCATTATCCTTATGTTTCCGCAATCAATAATATATGTCATACACTCCCTCTACTTCCTATCAATTTACCTATAACTTAGGGGGTATCTCCTTGACTAATCCCCTTCAAGACCTCATTAATATGCTGATGGACAAGATGTCTAATCTAGAGACATCAATTTCTAGTTCAAAAAATGTGTTATCTTATGTTTAGATATGTAATGAACCCATATATCCTTCTATGCCTATTCACCCTTATCCAAGCCAATGAGAACTCCCCAAATTTACTCATTTGTAGAGTAAAGAGGATCCACAATAGCATTTTCAAGCATTTAGACATGCATTTTATTTAATAGGGCATGATGATGCATTATTACTTTGCTCTTTCCCTATGTCTCTTTTGGGTGCTGCCTTGGATTGGTATATCTCTATACCTTAGCACACTCTTTTCTCATTTACCCAACTCACACAAATATTCCTAAATCATTTCTCTATTAACATTTCTAAAATGTTTCTATTATAGACCTTTATTCTATTAGACAATTTGATGACTAGTCTATCATGGATTTTGTCTCTCATTAGATAAGCTTGATCAATCAACTATCCTTCTCCATACCCCAACCTGAGCTTATTGAGCTATTCTCAAGGGCATGTGTTAAACACATTTTATCCACACTCTAAGTACAAACTTTTCAAACATTTGATGAGGCCTTTATAATGGCACAAAAACTTGAGATTCAGGCTATAGACAAAGGTAGAGTCAAGTTGCGCACTAAGAATGCTAATTCCAAATTGAATGCCTCCTCCTCTTCTAAAACTTATCCTTCTAACTAGAAATCTAAAGTCTCTACCAATGTGATGGTAATTAAATCAGCTTCTTCCACAACCATAAACTAATATAATTCCTTGACTTCACAAAATCTAACCAAGCAATTCCAATAATGGTATGAACAAAGAAAATACACTCCCATTGGGGAGTCATATACATCCATTTTGGAAAAACTATTACAACAAGGTGTCATAACCCTTCCTCAAATCAAACCTCTTATACATTTTAACCCCTCCCATCCTATTCCAATTTGGTACAATCAAGATGAATTTTGTGACTACCATTGAGTTAAAGGTCATAATTCGAATAACTATAAGACATTTAAGACATGATTGATAGAGGTGATCTCAACTTGGATAATCCTAATGTACCCTCTAATAAAAATATGGATGTATTCAAATAGCCTTTTCTTAACCATTGACCCAATCAAAATATTGTTTAGACCATGACTAACTCATGTGATCATAATATCCATATGGTTAATATGGTCTTTCCTTTACCTCTAGTTCAACCTCCCTTTCAATAGGAGGCACACATTTTAACAATTCTTCCCCCACAGTCAGTGGAATTTATCTTACCCATTCTTCCTCCCCAAGTAGAAGAGCTTATTTCACCCATTCCACCCCCATGCAAGGAAGAGCCTCCTTTACCACTTCTTTTGACACTGGAGGAGCTAGTATTGACAGTTCCTTTTACACTAATATTACTTATTATTTTACCTATGAAAGACCACACCTTACCCATTCTATAACCACATGTTGAGGGGAACATCATTCCTGTGTTATACCCTCTTAAGGAACCCTCTTCACCTACCTATCCTCCATTGATAGAGAGTAATACCCCATCCACTCCACCTTTGCACCTTGAAGAGTCAGTTTTATCCACTCCTGCATTAGACAAGAGACCTATTGTGCCTACTCTAATTCCACCACTCTTACCACTTCTTTTACCTATGGAGGATCATACTTTACCTATTCCTCACCCACATGTTGAGGGAGAAATAATACCTATTCTTTACCCCCTTGAGGAACCCTCTTCACCTACCTCTTCTCCACCCATGAAAGACCATGCCTCTTCTCTTATCTCTATCAAAGAAGACCCTATTATGGCTCTTTCTCATCTTTGGCCTGAATTATCAAAGACAAATAGTTTACCTCTTTCTCAAACACCTCAGCCTTCTAAATATGTAGTTATAAAGCCTACATCAACTTCATCTAAACCCTTCTCATAGTTGGTAAAAATTTTAGAATTTCTTGACTCCATGAAGTTAGATCATGCAACATTTTAGGATTGACTTAAAACTCCTTATCCAACACAATGAGTGTTAACCTTTACCACCAACCCTCTCATTACGTCTTTGATAAATCTAGAGATTCGTCACCAAAATCACTAGAAATTCATCCATCTATGTCCAAACCCTCACCCTAGTAGGAATCTACTACATTAAATTAGATCATGCCTTTATGTGTAAATCTAGTTCACCCATAGGTGAAATTAGATATAACTCTCCAACCTTAAGTTAGAGTTTTATGCCCTAAACTATATAAAAATTTTAAGCTTCCTAGATCTTGCTGATCTTTCCCTCTTCAACCCTCAACTTTATCATTAATTTTGGGACCTCACTTCTCTAATTTAGTTGGAGTATTGTCAATATAAGTAAAATAAAAGGCTAAGTTACCTCCATTACTTCCCTTGCCACCTGGTAGGCCTTTCACATCTGACACCATGATGCCTAACACCAAGAGAGTGTCAAAAAAACACGTAACTCCACCACCACTAAACAAGGCACCATGAAAAATCACCCTTCAACTCCTAAATAAAATAATGTGTCCACTCCTATTACCACAACAATTGTGAGCTCACCTACAGGCTCTTAGAGATTTTTCCTAGATTAGTTGTTGTAATATTTTGTAATAACTCTTCCTCCCATTAAGCCTTATAGTCCTCTTGGAATTAATCCATCTTGGTTTAATGATACACAAGTGTGTCTATATCATCATTCACTTCGACATGATATTGAGAGTTATAAATCCCTCACAGCAGTCATTCAACAATACTATGATGTTGATACTCTCTTTATTGATACTCATTTTAACCTTTCTATTATTCCACCTCTATCATCCATAGTGCCTCCTACTAGTCCACCTAAACTCAAACCTAAAGATATTATCATACCCTATTTTCCACCTCCTTCACCTATATTTTAGATCAACATAGTTAATGTGTCCATGTAGTCACAAAAACAAAAGGATAAAGGTAAGGAAAAGGTCACTTCACCTTGGGCTCATCCCTTTTCCAAAGACACTCCTCTGAATCCAAAGGTTTCCATATTAGGGGTCCTAAAACTAGCATCTTTAGATGTTATTCAAAGCTTGATGGTGAAACAACTTCACCAAACTCCTATGAAAATGTCCTTGTATGAGTTAATCCAAAAATCACCCCAACACTATCAAGCTTTAAGTAGTGCTTTACAAGTATTTGAGGTACAAACTGATCATCCCTAATATCTTACAGCTTTGGTCAACTTCCTTAATTCCATCTCCCTGATTTCCTTCAATAATTTGGAAATTCCACTTAAACATCCTAAATATTATGATTCTACCCTTTTTATTATCGCATATATTGATCAAACTCATGTCAAGAGAGTCATGATCAATGGGGGAGATAATATTAATATTATTTCCACCCATGCCTACAAATAGCTAGCTGTTCTCAAGAATTGCATGTCTTAAATTGACGTGGTACTCCACTCCTTTAATGATACCAAAACTACTATAATAGGCACTATTCTCTTACATATCTATGTAAGTCCCCACACAATTCCCAAGATATTATATATTGTAGAAGGAGATTTCTAATATAAAATACTACTTGGATGACCTTGGATACATGATATGGCATGTGTACCCTCAACTTTGCATTGTTGTGTCAAGTTTGAACATGATGGGCAAGTGCATGTTATACCCACTGATCCACCTACATTTAAAAAATAAAAAATGACTTGTAGTCCCAATGATGTTCTCATTCCATTAAAGACATCATCTTATCTGTATGATACTTTTGAATCTTCCACAAGCTCCACTACCCTAATTACACAGATACCGATAACACAAATTCTTGACATGGATCCCATGGAAGAGAATTTTAAATATTTGTCACTCAGAGAATATCATTTATTTATGCTCAACATGTTCTATACTCCAAAATAATTTGGAAAGCTTCATATGCACCCAAAATATGATCCTCGAATTGGAATGGTCATCCCTTATGGGCCCCCTAACCTTTGAACTAATTTCACATATGGGGGAATTGATTAGGCTCCCACTATTAGCAATCCATCCTCTTTGCCCCAACCATTTACCTATGACTTCTCTTTCTTAAGAAATCCTAGTTTCACATACACCTATCTCTATTAGTGTGCCTAGAAATGAATTGGTTTGGATCATTATGAGCGGGGTGTCCATACGCCTATTAAATATCCCACTAGCTAAACCATTGAAAATTCTAAAAAGAGGTATGGAGTGGGTTATGACGAACCAAATAAACACACTAAAAATTCCCATGTGCCACTTATTGAAGATCCAATCTCTACTTATCCACCCTCTTCTCCACCATCACCTACCAAATCAAAGGTATCTATACCTCCTAATTTTTTTAAAAAATAAATGTTATCCGTTTGGGGCCTCTCACCTATCACCAAGGTAAGGAAACAAGGTCCCTTCCTCTTTTTCATCCTAAAATAATTGATAAAGATTCTCCCACTATTAACACTACCCAATATAAAGATGATGATGTTATTCTCACATACATGGATGTAGATGATTCCTATATCTAAAAATCACTCCCATTCAAAACACAAGCTATGTTAAGTGAATCAACCATTGACATCAATTTTCCCTCCCATGATAACCCTTACATCCTCAAGATTGGCCAATCTTTGGATTCCTCTAAGTAGGCTGATTATGCCACATTTCTTAATAACCATAGCAAATCCTTCACTTGGTCTTATAATGGCATGCCTAGTATTGACCCCTCTATCATCACCCATAACATTGTCACCAATCAAGATGCTAAACATGTTAAGTAGAAGCTTCACAAGATGCATCCTTGTATTAATCTCTTTGCCAAATAATATTTCTAATGTCTCCTTTTTGTTAACTTTATCCAACCCATCGACTACCCACAATAGATTTCCAATATTGTTCCTATTACAAAAGTGACTAATGAAATCCACATTTTCACCAGCTATCATGACTTAAACCTTATTTTTCCAAAAGATGACTTATCATTACCAAGTATTGACCAACTTGTTGATCTAATAGCCGACCATGAGATTCTATCACTTATGGATGGGTTCTCTAGATATAATCAAATCCTAGTTGCTCCTAAGAATCAACATAAGATAACCTTCATTACCCCATGGGGGAATTTTTGTTATCGGGTCATGCCTTTTGGTCTAAAGAATGTTGGTGCCACCTACCAACGTGCTATGACTTACATCTTCTATGATCTCCTAAAAAAAATTATATAATATTATGTGGATGACTTACTTGTAAAGTCTAAACTTTGCCAAGATCACTTGACGATTCTCAAAATCATATTTACTCATCTTTTCTAATATAATGTTCAACTAAACCCAAAGAAATTTGTCTTTGGTATTATTTTTGGTAAACTTTTAGGATTTATCATTTCTCTTTTTAGTATTGAGGTCAACCCTAATAAGGTTAGAGAAATACTAGAGATGCCTCCACCTACTAATATCAAACAACTCTACAACTTACAAGGCAAACTTCAGCCAATCTGTCGATTCATCTCCTAGTTGTCAGATCATTGCCAACCCTTTCACCATTTCCTCAAAAAGGATGTCTCCTTCCAGTAGAATACATATTTCCAAGAGGATTTTGATGCAATCAAAAAATATCTCCTTTGCCTACCATTTCTTATTCCACTTAAGTAAAATTAGCCTTTCTACCTTTACATCTCTGTAATAGACCATTCTCTAGGTGTTATGATTACACATTGAGAATAGGTGGTTTAATACATAAGCCACACACTTATTGATTATGAGACTCAATATAACCATACCAAAATAATTTGCCCTACATTGGTCTTTTTAGCCTCTAAGCTCTGCCATTATCTTCTAAATCATAAAATCTATGTGGTCACCCATACTGATCCCCTTAAATACATGCACTCCAAGCCATATCATAACCAATGAATGGCTTAGTGGCTCATGTTCCTTGTTTAATTTGACTTAGAGTTTATTCAAAAATTTATATTAAGGGGAAAATAACTACTGAACAATTAGCTATCACCCCTTTACCTAACAATCAACCTTTAAACCTTGAATTCCCTAATGAATCCATTATAACACTCTCCACTAATGACATCTCCTATCAAATTATGATGTTCTTCGATGGGTATAAATGTCAATACGATGGGGGTATAGGAGTCATTCTTATTACTTTAGATGCTGAGTGTATGCCTTTTTCATTTAAACTATATTTTGAATTTACTAACAATATGGCCGAATATGAGGCTTTGATCTTAGGGCTTCAAATAACTTTTTTCTTGAGTATCAAATCCATAACCATTTTTGGTGATTCTTAGCTAGTGGTTAATCAGGTTAAATGTTCCTACCTATGCAAAAACAAAATTCTATAATGGTATAAATATCATGTACATACGCTGTTTGTATAATTTGACTCTTATCTCTTACAAACTATTCCTCAATCTACAAACAAGTTTGCTAATAAAATGGCTTCACTTTCTTCACACATACCCTCTTTATCCTCTTCCTCAAAAATCTATGTCACTATGCATTTCTTAATATTACCCTCATATGAATCAACTAACATCCACTTTATCATAAATGTAACATCTAACCCACATAACTTATGGTACAATCATCTCACAGATTATCTTTCCTTTTCTATTAACCCTTTTGATCTCTCCAATAATGGAAGATGTGCCTTCATAAAATGTGCCGCTCATTACACTATGCTAGGGGGGATTCTCTACAATGAGGTTTTGATGGTCTCCTCCTTAGATTCCTCACTAGTACTGAGACTCCATTCACTATTAAGGAAGTATATGATAGGATTTGTGGTGGACATTTCAATGGTCACACAGTTTCCAAGTGTATCCTTCGACTTGGCTATTATTGGCCAACACTCCATCATGACTATAATGATTACATTCAACATTGTGTCAAATTTCAACAATATCCTAACCTCCTTCATGTTCCAGGTCATGCATTATAAGTCACCAAAGACTTTTGGCCCTTATCCCAATGGGGCTTATATTTAATCTAGGATATTAACCCTCATTCTTCCCTCTATTATCATTCTATCATTACTACTACTGAATGTTTTACCAAGTGGGTCGAATCCATTTCTCTTATCTCCACCAAGGTTGAAAACGTTGTTGACTTTATCAACCATCACATCATCTATCATTTTGGTGTCCCTCATAAAGTTATAATAGACAATGACAAATCTTTCAAAAACAAGACTATCCAAAGTCTTTGTGATACATTCAAAATCAAATTAAACTTCTCATCACCATACTATCTATAAATAAATGGACAATCAGAAGCTTCTAATAAAACATTGACCAAAATTATCATGAAGTTAGTCAATGATATGGGCAAAGATTATCACACACACATTCCCTTTTCCTTATGGGCTTACCACACTAGCATTCAAACCCTTACATGTGCTACTCCTTTTTCATTGGTGTATGGGATGGAATTTGTTTTGCCTTTTGAGGTTCAAATTCCTTCTCTTTGAATTTATCTAAAATACATACTTGCTAATGATGAATTTCACAAAAAACATTTATATCAACCTAAATTGCTTGATGAGTGCCATCTCATAGCCCTGAATGACCTTTAAATCTATCAAGAGCATATCAAACATGATTATAATGAAAACCTCAAAGAGTGGGATTTCAATATTAGAGATCTCATCTTAAAATATCAACATGTGATGAACATGGAGAAAATCAATGGGGTAAGTTTGCTCTTAATTGACTTGGACCCTACATCATAACTCACAAGTATGGCTTAGGAAATTATCACTTGTCTTCTCTCGAAGTAAGGCTAGAACCTGAGCCTTTAAATACCTTACACCTATGACCACTATTTTTTTAAATAAGAATCACTTCACTTTGTATTTAACTTGAGCTCGTCCCTTGAGCACCCTTATTACATTAATCTCCCTTCCTCTTAACCCTTATTACTACACACTTCATTAACATATGAGGTGCTATGGTTTTGCCCTCAAAGGTGGAAAAGTCCTAAGCCTCTATAGACTTGTCCATGACTAAAAGCAAAAAAAATTGGGGATATGTAGACAAGTTCTAATCTCTAAGGTCATGTTTCTCAATGTAGGCTTCTCCCTTGAAGGATAACTACATAACTTATCTTTACTACTATTAATAGACTACTCCCTTGAAGGATAGCTATTTAAAAATCAAAAACAAATGCTTAGACCACTCCCTTTAAGGATGTCTATGCCAAGCTTTATTCTCAAAGAGAAATACAAATAAAAAGCTTCTTATATTGATCAACTTCATACGACCTCAACACATACAAAATCCCATTGTAGGCTTCCCGCATTAATTAGCTTACACAAAAAAAAATCTTTAAGTTATGGACTTGCCTATAGTCACTCTTGAGTCACCCACAATAGGGGCATATCATCCCCACTTCAAAGGTTATGCTACCTAGACACTTTCACTCATTTACCCTTTTTTCCCTCATACTCTTTCAAGGGACTTTGAAGTCACTTAACACAAGGTGAAAATAACACTTCTATAACAAACAAAATTTTCCAATGATGAAAATCATGAAAGAGGCTCATATTGTTGAGCCTATTTATGTTATGATTATGATTTTTTCCAATACACAAGAATTCTACCTCTTTATTTTCCCATCCAAATCACATGTTGATCTCTCTACTAAGATGAAAATGTCATATAATCACTATCAAGCCTAATCCATTTATTTTAAGCATACACCATCACAAATATGGAAAAATGCTGAAGTAAAATAACATAAATAACCTATTAATTTTAAGTATACACCATCACAAATATGAAAAAATTCTAAGATGAAACTAACAAATCAACTATGCATGTACCATCACACATATGGGAAATGCTAGTCTAACTCAACTAAAATACTCAAATTAACATAACATTAAATAATCATTGACATTATCATCATCATAATCATGATAAATGCATCTAAAAATCACAATAAATATGCATCTCATATATATATATATATATATATATGCTTAACATACATGTACATCATCACAATATCATCTCTCTCTCAAAATATACATCTCTCATCTTTAGCTCATAGGCCAATGTGTATATAATATATATAAAAAAAGCAAACTCTAGGACTCAAAGTCCTCAAAGCTCTCCACATGGTCATGAAGAAGTAGTGTCATCACCACTCTCTACCTATCTACATCTATGTGAGCTAAAATCCATGGCATGTGACATAGATCTCTCCTACTCTATAAACAAGAAATACCTTTGAATATATAAGAACTCCCTAATGTCTCTCTCATAATAAGTAATCTCATCAAGGGTATTAGCATACCTCACTAGAGATATAGTCTGTGGTGATCCCATCACACCTACCAAAGGCCTAGCTTGTGTTGGTACCTATGGTGGAAGAGGAGTATCCTGACCTACCACTCTCAAATTATCCCTCTCTAATGTTAGTGCAATAATTTTACCCTATAAAACCTTGACTTGGCCCTGTAGTAACCCAACCTAGCCCTAAATTTCACCACTTATCCCTATAAATCCAATACATATGCCTAAGCTATATCTCAAGCTTGCACTACCACATCTCAAGCCTGCACTACCACATCTCATGCCTATATAACTACATATCTCTCTCTCATCAACCCTTATAAATTTGGTGGTGGTCTCCTGGCCTCCACCATGGGATGTAAATCTATCCACCAAGCCATATATGCCACTATGTACCCTAGATCTCCTACACTTGTCCCTTTTAGTAGCTTCTTAAAATCTAGCCCATCTATATCCTATGGAAAGGGTAGGGGTGCCTAACTATCATCCCTCCTATATTGAGGGAACATAGGAGGTACATCCTATAATAGGTTGAACTACCTCCTGACTCAGGTCATGGGTACCATCTCCAGCTCACCAACTCATCTCCCTCTAACCCATAATGAGCTTTGTAATCCAACAAGATACTCTACATATCCTCTGAGTGAAGGGTATGTCAAGTATAATCTCTACATAATATTTAAAGGGATAAAACTCTGTATCATGCACCTATAATAATAAATATCATACACTATGCCATCTACTCAAGTCTGGGCCCTCCCATCTCTCTATTATCTAAAATTTCCCTAAAGTCAGCTAGAAGCATGGTAGGTAGCCCCAATGGTCATGTCACCATGATATTCTCATATGCCCAATAGTGGATTAAGTGTGAGACACAAAAACTATATCACCATCATAGTCTCAACCCCCATAACTCTCTGTATAACTATGCTAAAAACACTAGTCCCCATGTAAATAAAGTCAATTTCTCAACCATCTATGTGAGCGCACCTATCAATGCAATAGGAAATATCCCACCATCTACATCTAGTAAGGCATACACTATAATCCCTATCATCATCAAGATGCTCAATCGATGTTACTCCTCATCAGCAATGTACAGTGGCTCATAGGTGAAGCTCACTAAGTGATAGGTCACCTCACTAACATGATCTCTAAATAATGCCACCATGTGAATATCATGTTCTACTTTCAAACATGAGAAGAGATCCTCACCCTAGAGAAACAACCATAAAATCATGTATATATCCTCCTAAGTTATTGTCAACTCTTCAATCGATAAATGGAAGGTGTTGGTGGTATGATCCCACCTCTCGATCAATGTTATCATTAGACTCATGTCTTATGTGATTTTATAATATCATCACACTCCCCCCTAACCCTACAGGTACCATGTACTCCCACTCATCTGACATGACATCCCTCCTTATCGACATCAACAACCTCAGTAGGAGATCTTGTAATGTTAACTCTAGCCTCGCTTGCATCCATCCACACACAACTCAACATACATAATTTCTAATATAATCTATCATTGACTTTTTCCCTTCTCTCTGGGAGAACTACATTGGTTTGAGGCCCCCCACTAGGCTATATAGGTAGTATTCAATCAACATTGGGTCTTATGAGGTTAGCTTGGCCATATACCCACCAAACTATCTAGCCTACTCTCCCCTCTCTACCCTAGGCTTCACTACCTCTCTCTCCACCCTAGAACCAACTGCCTATCATCACTCTAGGCCTCATAACTTATCTCCCTAACCTTTAACCCTATTATATATCTTTTAATCCTTATGTCCCTTTACTTATTTTAGCCTATCCTTTTTTTACTCATTTCCCCTAAGACACTTTTAACCATACCTTAGATCTTTTTCACTAGGCTTTGGGAGAACTATATTGGCCTGAGGCCCTCAACTAGGCTATGTAGGTAGCACTCAGTCGACATGAGGTCTTCTGAGGCTATCTCAACCATTATATTAGTGGAATACTTCAATTTTGGATCCAAATTTACTTTTTTCCCTATTTTTGGGTTCTTTACAGTCATTGACATCAATTTTTAATGTCGACATTAGTGTTTGGTGTTGGCCAACATTGGTTGAACCTATCGACATCAACACCTTGTTGATCAATGTCAGTGGACACCTAAGGCCAAATGATTCATCTCCCAAAATTAAATTTTGAGATAAAAACCTACCCCAACTCCCTCCCAAACTAACATAAACCAAAACCCCCTCATTTCCTGCCCCCACTCAACACCATTTCTTTTGCCCAACCTCTAAATTTATACTAAAAGAATAACATTAACCAAATCAAATTTTAAATCAAATCATAAGGGATCTTACCTCATCTCTCCATCTCCTCTAAGCTAGCATAGCTAGCTCTTATGGTGGCATGCTTCCCACTAGGTCCCCTCTTGGCTCTACCATCCCAATTGCTTTCAGATCTCTATTTTTCTCCAATAAAATATGGTACATGAGTTTTGGTGGGCCACCAAACCCCTTTTTATTATTTTTGGTCACCCATTGGCATTGGCATACTTGACCTAATCCACTTATGTTATTTCTTTTTCCCACTGATATCAATAACCTTACCTTAGGCCACTGATGTCTATAATATTTATTATTGACATCACTGACATCAGCGCCATTACATTGGAATTTCCACCAAAAACCACAACCCTTTAGACTCTACCCATAATATGGGGAAATTTGGAGATCACATATATGTCCCCAACCATGACAAACCACCCTTAGAGATCACTTAAAGCTCCACCCATGATAACTTTGATTAGAGATCATGAATATCTCCTCACCCATTGACCCTTTTACACTAACCTTGCATTGCTTATCTAGAATGCTTATACTATTCTACTATAGTTGGATATTTTATAAATTCATGTATATTAGGTGTTTTGAATGGTGACGAAGCTCATCTTATCACCTATAACCTTTTTGTGTTTCCTATGGGCACTTCTTACCTTAGATACATGGGACACATGGACCAATTGGAGCTATAACTTTGATTATTTTGACCTTATCAACTATCACTTACAAGCTATGATTTGGTTATTTCTATCTGAGTCCTCGTCAACATTACCTATTCTTGATTTTATCAACTATAGCTCAGTAGTATACACACAAGCAATGATACCACATGCTCTTCCACTCACACAATTCACTTCTTATTAAATTGATACTTGATTCTAGTTTCTCCTCCATTGATTCTCATTTTGAGGGGGGATACCTCATCCAATACCTCAATCATCTAACTCCTATTTTTTTATTACAACTTGTCAAGTGTAAATTGTAAGACAAAAAAGGGTAAATATAGATACTAAAATTGAGTCGCACACATGTGTAACTCCCTATGTCAAAACCCTCTTGAGCCCTATTTCAATAATAAAGATTAGCCTCCCTAAACCATGCTTTTACCCCTCATATATTTAATTAATTTTAAATATATAATTAAGTTAATTAAAAACCCCTTTTACCATATTACCTGGCCACATCATCCTAAGACTAATTATCACCTAATGAGTCACCTCAAAACATAGTCCCCTTATCCTAGCTATCAAAGACTTATTCTCACCCTAAAAATAAATTACTAACCAACTAAATCCTTTTTAACCTCCTATTTCTACCATTTTTTAATGGATATCACAATTGGCATGAGGAGCAAAAAAAATAAGCTAAAGATAGTACTTTTACCTATTATTATACCACTGACATCAGTTAAGACATGACTGATGTCAATGGGATCATCGATGTCAGTTATATAATCCAAAAGCCAAACTAATGTTTAGGTCAATACAAATCAAGAAACCTCATTATTATTTGCATATAGAATTTTTGCATTCAACTTTCAACATCTTGGCTTACTTTTATCTTACATAAGTCAATCCAGATCTAGTACCAAGCTCTTGAGAACCAAAAACACCCATTTATTGTCTCTATTCAAGGTATCAGTTCAATATACCTGATAGGAGCCATCCATCTAGTACTTATCATTTAACCACCATTGCACTTAAGCATATCACTTATTTTATAAGTCTTTAAGTAGTTATTTTTCAGCTCCATTACATCTACTATTTATTTATTTTATACATACCTGACCAAACCCTATGAAGGAGTTATAAAGTTTCCCCATTTGTTTCCCCTTATTTTAACACACCAAACCTCTAACTAGATCCATCCAAACACTACTCTCTCTCTCTCTCTCTCTCTCTCTCTCTCTCTCTCTCTCTCTCTCTCTCTCTCTCTCTCTCTCTCTCTCTCTCTCTCTCTCTCTCTCTCTCTCTCTCTCTCTCACACACACACACACACACACACACACACACACACACAAATCTCCTCCAACCTTCCAAACCTAACCAAAACCATTTCTTAGACCTAGAAAATCCTTCTATAAACTCTTAGGCAATTACTACCCTATCAACATTGATAACCTAAATGATATCAGTCACATTTCTTTACTGACCCTAGTATCCTAATTGATATCGATTACTTCCTCATTGACCTTGATAGCCTACTCGACGTTAACAACTGTGGATCTACTAACCTTTCTAAGACCTACCCAAACAACTTCCAAAATACAAACTAAATATACCACTTGGACTTTGTTACTTTTTACTACACTTAGGTTATGAATAATGATAACATTATCTCTTTTTTACTCTCTCTTTTCCTCTCTCTCTTGGTTATTTATTACTCTTTTGTCTCTCAAAAGTGGATTGTCATCTCTAAATAAGTTTGATGCTTTTTAGAACAAGCACATAGCTTGGTATCCCACTTATATATCTACTAACAAAATTTTGGTGGTAGTAATCTCTTACTTGCAGGTAGTCCTCCCCAACTAAAGAGGAGTGACCACAATGTCTAGATATGGCACGTAAACCAATTCAGTTTCATTATAATCACTTATCCCTATCCTTCTTCTTTGTTTTTTTTAGACTTGAAATAGAAAAAAATTAGTGAAATATATTTGTTCCAAAACTATTTATGTCTTTTTTCAAATATAGAGTCATTATGTTTCCTATTTCATCTCATTTTTATGATATCCATTTCATCTCATGTTTAAATAGGGCATCATTTTTGTGTCTTTTGGTTGTTCCAAAATTGTTTTCCATGACATTTTTTTTAAGGAGAATTATTATGCTACCTCATTTTTTTCCAAATCTCTCATCATATTTGAAACCAATTTCCAAACTATTGCTATACTTGTTTCAAATGCGTGGTTATGATACTTATTTTGTTTTATCTCTTTTACCTTAGAACATTTGAGTCTTATCACATTAAATCTAAAACTTAACCTTTCAAAGTGAAAATCCTAAAATAATCAAGTTCATGCCAAAGCCTTGTCTAATATAGGATTAGATAGTCTGCCTTTTCATGTTTGGATTGTGTTACTTGGGTTGATTTCCTATTTGATATAAAAGACCCCTTGCTTAGACCTAGCTATTATTTTTAGTTTTGTACCTTTTTTGGAGAAACCTTTTGAGCCAAGTTATTCCCACATACTTTTTTTGAAGTTTGTTGTGCAAAATTTTAAGTGTCTTAGTTTTGTTTTTCCAAATATTCTCTTGTGATTCAAATATTGAGTCTTTAGTGAACCAATTATGGAGTGTCATATGAGCCAATTACCTTAGTTTAGTTTGATTTTGAGTTCTTATGTGAGTTCTTTGTTTCTAATTCTATCCTTATTTTTGAAATGATTATAACCACCCTTGGGTAAATCATTGATTTCTTATGATCCTAGTTCATAATTACTCTAGTTTATTTAGACACTCTTGTCACTGATTATAACTACCTTTGGTCAAATAAATACTTTAACCATAAATAATTTTTAGCCTTTGTGTTAATTTTATGGTTGATTATAACTACCTTTAGGCAAATCAGTATCATTTGTTAGATTGGTTTCACATTTATTTTGTTCTACATTTTCCTAGTTTAATTGTTTATCTTTGTGTGCCTCTTGTATATAGCTAAATGTCCTTTTTTTAAGACCTCAATTGTTTATCATCTTTTAACCATTTTTTTCCACATGACCTATTCATGGTTCTAAACTTTCCTTATTACACATGTAGTGGGACTATATAATCCTTGCTATGAGAAATTTGTGATCAATGACCCTTTTATTATTGAGTCATATGACAATGTATATTATGAGATGGATCCTTATCCATCTTATAATATCCCATATATTAAATAAATACATGACCCTTTAACACAATATTTGGTAACTATGATTCCTTATCTAGGGCAAGAGCAAGAGAAAATGGCATAATACCTTGCTTAAACAACTAAAATTGAACAAAACCAACAACAAGAGTGCTACTATGTTATGATACCAACACAAACCAATTATGATCCATACTTATATGAATGTCATTTGGTTAAAAAAAAAGATTAAGTGCCTGTTAGAGCTATCAAATTAGGGGCTAGGTTTTTTCCAGACTTCCCACATGAAAGTCTAAGTAGTTTGATTAGAACTCCTATTAATTCACTTCAAATTCAACCATTTGAATTGGCATCAACTAGTTATAATAAAACTCTAGTCTAAATTCCTCAACAAGACCAAAATAAGCTTGCAAAAGGGAAATGTATTATGGATGAACAAATAGAATAGGTAAAACAAGTGTACTAAAACTATTTCAACCTAGATCATAACCTCAATGTAAGGGCTATCTCTAACATGTCACTTATTGAGATAACTCCATCAACAGGAAAACAAATAAACACCTTAGGCTATGTAAGCTAAAATGTAGACCCCTTAGTTAAAGAACATTGGTTGGTGATATGTATAATATACATATTATGATGGAAGATAATATTTATCAAATAAAAAACCATGCCCAAAATGTTGTAGATAGCATGTAAGTGCAGTCCAATATAAACCAGAGTGGGTATACTTTACTACCAATAAATACACATTATATTCCTCAAAAAAACACCATGGTAGATTATGATAATAGGGAATAAGTATGCCTATTTACCAAATTCAATAAGAAACTTCCACTCCTCAACTAGTTTCTTCCTCAAATGTACACAGAGGGTTACAAGCCAATAACAAACCAACTTACCATCGCAACAAGTGCAAAACACTAAACCAACTCAACAAGTGACAATGAATTTTATACCACAATAATCACAAACCAATATAGATTATGAATCATAGACATTGCCTAATCAACATAGTTTTCTTATTGGTCAAAAATTGCCATTTGGCCAACAAAAATAAATTCCTAACAAATAGTTGACAAACACCTAATAAGTGTTGCTTCAACAATAAGTTTTGATTAAAAAACAAGTCTCGATCTAACAAAAAGTGTTTAGCCAACAATAAGGTTATTACACATATAAGTACTAGGTGATAGGAAATAATTTAATTTCACCCAATGGGTATTTCACATGAAACAAGGTCTGACTACAAACACCTCTAACAATAGGATCTAGTTAACATCGTGTTACCTATATACAATAGGGCTCACCAAGTAGGAAATAAGTTCCCTCCCAATACCAATCATACCAACACATTCCACATATCCAAATTCCATTACCAAATCCATAATTCACTATCTAGGGTTATGTATCCAACCCAAACCAAAATGTGATTCAACAATAGCATATTTTTCACCCTTAGTATAACCCTAACACATAGATATGCATACCTAGTCATTTGGCCAATTGAACCAACATCCAACAATATACCTATCCCAGTTAGGGCAATCCACCTTTGATCACACAACCTTGACAACTATAGGCCACTCCTGATTTCCTTTCCTAATATTTGTAATAAATGATGGATGTAATTTAAGATATACAAGTTATAAAATAAACTAAAAAAATCAAATTGGATGAGATATGCTCTTACCCATTCAACATAGAATATTTTCAAATACCATTTATACCAGGTTATGATCCACCTAGATTCAAAAAATACAAAGGCAAAGGTGACCCTAGAGAGCATTAGAGGGAATTATTTATTGAATGTGAGCTAGTGATCTATAGAGATATATACTTACTTCTAATCTTCCCAAGGAATCTAGTTACATAATCCTTAGAATGTATATTGAAATTACAAAATAAATATGTACCTAAATTTGATGATCTCTCAAATAAGTTTGTACAACACTTTTCATATAATCTCAAGCATGATATTACTATTGTGGATCGAAACCAATTTAAATAGAAGACTAGTGAAATATTTGCTACATATTTATAATTTTGGAGAGCGTTAGCATGCTAGTTTACTCATAATCAAATAGATAAATAGTTTATTGTGATATTTACTAGGATATTACACAATGAGATATCCCAATATATCAAGTTACAATGTGCTTATACATTTGAATAAGTTATAGTAAAAGGCATATAGACTGAGAAAAGCCCTGTCAACAAAGACATAATCAAGTTATCCTCTTATAATCAGAACCAAAACCCAAAAAAAGTCTAACATCATAACCAAAACCAAACTCAATTAATGGATTCAACACCACTTTAATCCAACAAAAATGAGAGAATAAACCCTAAAACCATAATAAAAATGTTATTGGTAATGGGGTTACTAAATCATGCCATGTATAGATGGTGTAAACACTAACTATATGTAAACATCCACCCACTCAATAACCACTTCCTCCATACATTCAACCAGGACCTCCATAAAACCAACCACCAAAAAATCAAAATCAATTACAATCCACTCCTTCAAGGAAAAGACTGCCCATTTCTTGATAATTAAGTGACCTTAGTGACCCTATTGAGTTTGTGTTTCTAAGATTGGTTCAATCAAATATGATTAGCTAGCCGATACCATAGTTGTTTCTCGAAGGGATTCCTTTTCTTGATTGGTACAAAAACATGAATTTTTTGAGTACCATCATGTTATAGGACATTCCATAAGAAGGTGTATCTAACATCGACATCTAATTGAGAACATGTAAGAGAATGAAGAGATAAAAAGAGATACCCATGCTCCTACAAACAATTTTAACTTGGGTATATACCAAATTCCATTTCCTTGACATAATAATAACAACCATTACTAATACCAATAATAATAATGATAAATAACTCCACCACAAAATCAATAATAACTATCCTAGCCACAACAATAATAACAAAATAATTAGAATAAAGGGAAAAATGATCAAACCAACCAAGGAGGTCATCATGCCATTATGTATACCTATAAAAATTTTATAGGACACATTTCAAGTGGTCATATTTCCACCATCACTATCAACCCTAGACCAACTACAAATAGATCAAGACCTTTGCCTAACAATTCCTATTGACTGGACAATACCTACTAACATCCTTATGTTGGTGATTCTTACATGGTCCGTGTTGATAATGAAACACCACACCATCCTAGGACCATCATTACAAGCCTCATTAACTATCTATCTAACCACCAAATCCAAGTTCCAAATCAATATTGTGTAATCATAAATTGATGAAACGAGGTTACTATCATAGGACTATATCCAAATAATACAAATGAGCCTTAATCAACCTTGCATGCCTATCATAAATAAATCACTTGATAAACTAAGGGAAAAGGTAGTGATATTATGGAAAAACTAAAGAAGACACCTATACACATATCCATGATGGGTTTGTTGCAAATGACTACTATCCACAAAGACATCTTGAATGATTATTTAAACTAATCCCTTATGTTAGATGATATCACTCTAGACAAATTACAATCCATGGTAGGACAGTTGGCCCCTAGCCAATGTCTCACCTTTAACCAAAGTGATATGTCTTCTCTGAGCCTTATACATAATAACCCATTTTACATTGAAGTTAGTATAATGAACCATATAATTAAATGTGTCTTTGTACACAATGGTTCAGGTTTCAACATTATGTCTCTAAAGTTGGTCAAACATCTTAGATATAAAGTAGTTAACTTGAATCTAGATACCATCATTATCAAATCATATGATAATGAAGAATGAGAATCTCAAGGTACTATCAGCCTGCTAGTGATCATCAATCCATTAACCCATGATACTTTGTTTCATATTTTAGACCTCAAAATATCTTACAAGCCATTATTAGGATGGACATTTATCCATGAAATTAGGGTTATACCTTATACATTGTACTAGTTTATATAATTTACACATTTAGAAATGGAAGTGACTAGACCTAATGATATTTAGCCATACTAATATTATAAACACCTTCAGGCTGAGTATAAAAATTAAAAATATCAATTTGGATTGAATCATATACCTAAGTTAGATGGAGATAAAGCCAAAAAATGGAAAGTCATTGAATCAAGCCCAAAAGGCAATTACATTGACCTAGATAATGTAGCATCTACCTTTTCCATGCCTCTGCTATAAATTTCCATATATTTATGTCACTAATAAAAGTCTTGGAGAATATAGTACCTATAATGTATTCCATATTTTCAAGTTGCCTAAAAATCCTAAAGATTATGGGAGACTTAAATCTAAGACCACTTGTATGGCATGGGAAACCAAAGGAAAATATCAAATAAACAAGTCTATTATTTCTAAACTAGCCTCTAGCCTATAATAGGACCCCTTATTATAAAATGATTCATGGATCTACACCAATGAGTTGGTTAATTGTTACCAAAGTGTGAAGTATCGTATTACCAATTAAATTATAGATCACCTAGCTTATGAAGGTAGAATCCTTAG
Organism: Torreya grandis; assembly: GCA_037957365.1. Taxonomy (NCBI): domain Eukaryota; kingdom Viridiplantae; phylum Streptophyta; class Pinopsida; order Cupressales; family Taxaceae; genus Torreya; species Torreya grandis. The sequence continues at coordinate 1,583,157 of JARHVA010002981.1, forward strand.
GCCACATCAATAATGCATGATCAAACTAGTCTTAATGACTAAGAATAAAGGAACCTATGGTATCATATTCAAACCACTTGGGGGTGACCCCAAATACCTAATTCATGTTCTAACACCAATGACTAGTGATGATTATGATTATGATGATGATGATGATGATGATGATGATGACGATGACAGTGATGTATGGTCCACTTATAAAATGTACGATGACCTTTTTATTGCAAACTTATTTATCTCCCATACCATTTGCACCATTATCCCTATTTATGAACCTTGAAATTTAAACTATTATCATCCATAATTTATAAACTAGGACCAAAAAGAGTCAATAATGCCATTAGAAGAGTTTAAAACTAATGAATCCATAATGACCTTCTAGGATTGAGGAGTCACATACCTCTTGGAGACCACAACAGGGCTTTGATATTAGATTGGATCGTATTGCCTATTTTGGAGAGTGGGTGAACTTCCCTAGCCAAAAATAAAAATAGAATCAAACATTAAGGTTTGAAAATGAAAACCTCATTGGGGTGATTTTTTACCAAGGAAAAAGTAAATAGAAAGGTAAATATCTTAGTGATTACCAATTTTTATCACCATTAGACAGGGATGTTCACCCCTCTTCCTATGAATCACAGGAGACCTCTATAACATAGTCTATTTATGGATCAGATATTGAGTGGAAATATTTTGAATAGATTTTTCAATAGTGCCCTGAGGTATTTGTATCATGGATGATGTCAACATTAGGATATTTGGATTCTTCTTATTTTGGATAATTAGATGAGGTAGTTTGTTTGGAGGACTTTTCCATTGCTAGTTAGTTCAATTTCTTGATGACTATTATATATGATGGTTATAAAATTCTTGTGGAGGACACTTTAGAATAAAATATTGGGACTCTAGAGGACCCAAAGTGGATTAAACTAGGTGCATCCCTTACTAAGGAGGAATGTGAAGTTCTTAAAACCCTTTTGATAGACTTTTTTGGCATATTTTCATGGGCCTATTTGGACATTCTAGGTTTAGACCTCACCTTGGTTGAACGCTATCTAGTTGCACATCTTGATGTCAAGCTTATTAAAAATAAGTTTCATGAGATAAACCTTCATATTGATGTATTGGTAAAGAAAAATATGGAAAAAATCTTAGATATGAAATACATCAAGCCAATTGATTATCTAGAGTGGATTTGAAATATTTTGCTACTACGTGAAACACAAAAAGGTATTATGATCTACACTAATATAAGAGATATCAACAAAGCTTGACTTAAAGATGACTTCCATCTACCTAATATTGACATGATACTTGACTCAATGGTTGGATATGAAATGCTCTCTCTCTAATGGATAGTTTTTTAGGGTATAATCATATCAAAATTACACTAGAAGACCAACACAAGATAACATTCACCACTTTATGGGGAATTTTTTGTTATGAGGTAATATCATTCAGACTTAAGAATTCTAGATCCACTTACCAAATAACTATTATAGTGATTTTTCATGACATGATGCATGGCATTGTAGAGGACTATGTTAATGATATCTTGGGTAAATTAAAGACCCATACTGATCACCTAGATGTATTAAAAAGAATATTTAAGAGACTTCAAAAGTATAATGTAAATCTTAATCCAAAGAAATGTGTATTTGTTATCAATTCTAGAAAAGTATTAGGTTTCATTATATCTCGTAGGGGCAATAAATTTGACCTAACTAAAATCTATGCAATTACAAAAATGTCACCACCAGGACCTTGAAGTAGCTATGTAGTTTGTAAGGAAAAATTAAATCTATCAGAGGCTTCATGTCACAATTAGTAGATAAATTCCATCCATTTATTCACTTGTTAAATAAAGGTGTTACATTCTCCTAGAATGAAAAGTGTCAAAAATCGTTCAATTAGGTTAAATAATATCTTGCTAACCCACATGTTTTATTTCCACCAATGCCAAGCAAGTCACTACTTCTTTACCTATCAATAGTCAAGAATGCCCTAGGGGAAGTTTTGGAACAACATGAGGAATATGGAAAGGATCATGCCATGTATTATCTAAACCAAACATTGGTTTTGTATAAACATAAATATATGTTGATTGAAAAGGCCTATTTAGCAATGGTGTTCACAACCCAAAATTTGCATCATTATATGCTAAATATCAAGACCATTGTTATCATTAAAGTAGATCCACTCAACTATCTACTTTTAAAATCATATCTATAAGGTTGTATGGCAAAATGGATCATCTTATTGAGTGATTTAGAAATTAAGTATGCCAACTAGAAATCCATTAAGGGGAAATTAATCAAAAATCAACTTGTTGAAACTCCTATTCAAGATATTCAACCTCTTATGCTTGGATTTCCAGATGAGTACATTATGATCATTGAATAAGTAGATGAATCTCTTAAGGCTGAATGGTGGAATATGTACTTTGATTTATTATTCACAGTTTGAGGATCAGGGGCTAGAATATTATTTGTTACGCCATAAGGGGATCTCATTCCCATGTCTTTTCGTATTGTATTTCCTTATACCAATAACATGGTTGAGTATGAATCACTCATTCTAGGGATTCATCAAGTAGTATAGTGAAACATTCAATATTTATTGGTGTATAATGATTCTTAGTTAGTCATCAATCAAGATATAGATCAATACCAGACCAAAGATGATAAGTTGGTACCCTATAAAGTGATCATTGATACTCTCAAGTAGCATATTTCCAACATCTAATCTGAGAGAATATCATAAACCAATAAAATAAAAATGGATGTTATGGCCACTATTAGTTTCATTATCTAGATCATTGATAGGGACAGGGATTATCAATTTCTTTTTGAACATCTCTTAGCATCAACACATGAACACTTTGCCATCGATATGGTTTGTGACTTTATTGGTCCCATGTCTCCTTGGTAATCAAATGTATATGCATATCTTCAAAATCAAACCATGCATCTTAATTTATCATGTAATAATAAAAGGACTTCACCCATAAATACTCTTAATATACCTTACTTGGACCAAACTTGTATCATAAAAGTTATAATCAAACTCTGCTTCGTTGTTTACCTTTGATAGAATCTAGACTAACATTGAGGGAAATTCATGAAGGAGTGTGTGGAGCCCATACCATCAAGGAAATATTATCCAAAAATTTACTAAAAACTAGTTATTATTAGTGAATGATGGAAGTAGATGTAGTTTCATATGTGAAGAGGTGTGCCAAGTGTAAAAAACATGTCAATCTAATTCTTGCTCTAGCAAATACACTCAAACCATTGATAACACCATGGTTATTCTCAATGTGGGGAATCAACCTTATCATTAATATCAATCCAACATCCTCAAATTTCCATAAACATGTCATTAATACTATTGAATACTTCACTAAGTCGGTGGAAGCCATTCCCCTCCCTTATGTCACTAGTAAGTAGATCTACAAGTTCATATTCAACCATCTCATTTGCCATTATGGAATCCCATTTAACATTATATCTGATAATGGTGGATAATTAAATAATAAATAGGTGAAGCACATTGTTTTTAATACTACATCAAATAACATTTCTCTATCTCCTACTATCTACAAGGCAACAACTAAGTTGAGGCTTATAATAAAGCCATTGTTAATATTCTAAAGAAAATTGTCAATGACATTGGTTGTAATTTATACTTATAGATATTTAACACCCTCTATGCATATCATACCACATTATATACTCTAATAGGAGCTAAACCCTATTCACATATTTATGTAATAAATTTATTCTTATCTTTGAGGTTGAGTTACCTTCTCTCTGAATTTCATTGCAGCACAACATTGATGACAAAAACTACAAATTGGCTCACTTGCAAGATCTAGACCTACTTGATGGTAAATGATTCAATACCCTAAATAAATTCAAATATTATAAAAAATAATTATAATTAAAATATAATAGGTGCATTAAGCATCATTAATTTGAGCTTGGTGACTTAGTAATAAAATAAAATCAAAAAAATGTCCATGTTAAAACTAAGAAAAAAAGAAAGTTACAACCAAATTGGTTAGGGCCCTATGTAGTTGTTTCCAATAATGGTTATAGATAATACAAGATCATTACATCAGATGTATATGAACTTAATGAACCAATAAATATAATACACCTCAAATGTTTCTACACTTGAGGGATTATGATTATTATCTATAATGATCATCTAAGTTATGCCTCATTATACCTATTATTAGTATTATACCCCTTTCTATTATAACATACCTTTAAACCTTCACCAGCCAATTCTTTTCACTTCATCCCACCTATCACATTAGTCCTTGGTTTCAATTCATTTTTAATTCTATCACATTCAGTGTTTGATGATATATTTAATTACAGTAGTTTTTTTATAATTTCATTGTTCAAATGGTAGTATATGAAATTAGTATGATAATGGTCTTAGAAATTACATCCTTCATTTTTTCTTATGTTTAAGCCTTGTGCTACTAATTATAATTGTCTATGGGAAAATTATTACCACTACCTTTTATTTTTATTTCCTAATTATAACTGCTTATGGAAAAATTAGGGACAATACCTTTACCATGCATTGTCACATCACCTTGCCATTACTATTATCATTTACCTTGCCATTTTATTTTTACCTAAAATTGATGGTAATTACTTAGATGCCTTTTGTGAAGGTGGAGCTATAGTGACTTGAGGTTCTGTGGGACTATGTGGGTAGTACTCAATTCATATTGAGGTCAGATCAATCACCCCTTTTGCCATGATCTCAGTGTTTTGAAATTTTTGACTATTTTTATCTCATAATTTTATATTGAGTTGAGATACAAAAAACAACAAAACATTTTCAAACATCCCCCATATTTCACTATTGAAGGTGTAACTATAGTGACTTGAGGTCCTATGGGACTATGAAGGTAGTACTTAATTCACATTGAGTCACCCCCTTTGACACACTCTCACCATTTTATAACTTTAGATTGTGTTGTACCTCATAATTATATATTGAAGTTAGATACCAAAGACCCAAAAATGTTTGGAATAAATTTACCACCTTCATCACTTAAGGCATAACTAAAGTAACTTGAGTTCCTATGGGACTATGTAGGTTGTGATTGATTCACATTGAGTTCATCTCAGTCACCCCTTTGTCATATTCTCACAATTTTTTGAGTAATTTAAGTTTGAATGCTCTTGTTATTTTGAGATAAACATAATCCATGCTCTCATCATTTTATGCATTGGATCATTTTGTATCTCATAATTTTTGATCAAGTTGATATTATTAGTAGTAGATTAGTGGCAATAATATAAAATAACTAGAATTACAAGTAAATACATTAAATGATGTTAAAATAAATGAAAGAATAAAAATAAACTCAATGAGACCCAAATGATATATCTTCCATTCACTCAAAATGACTTGATCTCCACTTTCCCATTTCTTATATGACTCTTCCTTTCTAAAGACACTTTGACTTATTTTTTAGACCTATTTTATCCTTTTTATTACAATTAATGGAAAATAATATTAAATAATAATGACCTTTACCTCTACTAACACTCACCCTAACTTATAATGTGTCTCATCCCAAGACACAAAACCCCTAATAACACTCTCCCCAACTTAAAATGTGTCTCATCCTAAGACAATAAGACCCTAAACATTAAATTTTTTACAACTTCAATCCATTACAAATATATTTGATAACCTACACTACGCTTACGCCTACTCTCCATGGCCTCACATGCCATATCTCATCTACTTATATGAATCTAACTTCAAAACCATTTACAATTTTTCAAAACTTATAAATACTTTAAGTTGTTTGAACCTTTTACAATACATAACATGTGGGGAAGAGTAAACATGAAAATATTAAAAATAATCCAAGTACAAAATGAATTATATTAAATATCTTATCTTGTACTATATATAGCTCCACATGGTAGGCCTATTATGGTGATTTTATATAAAGAACAATATCATCATCTTTCTATATAAATAAAGATATATTTCTAGATGTAACACTTTCTAAGCCATTTACATGTGTTATGCTTTCCATGAAATCAAATTAATAGGAAACACCTTCATATTTGTGTGTATGTCTTGATGTAGGTTTTATGCACACCATAGATAATGACGTAGCCTCTAACATTTTAAGATATATATGGAGGTGAACTCCACTCCAAGGCACAAGTTGTAAGTATGCAATCTTAGCAACCTATTGATAGAATAAATGGTAGGGTATGTAGGTTGTTGATAAGGTTTTTAGATGGAGGTGTGGTCTCTTAAAAGGAAATGAGAATCTACATGAGTTGGATGGGTGGTTGGCTAATAATCTAAGGTGGGTAGGTCACAAAACAAACTCAAAATGAGGGAAGTAATTCTTGAGAACCACTCTTGCTTAGCTGTTACATGCATTGCCATGATTTGAGTAACCATTAAACATAAATGTTATGCTTGATCACCACAAAAATCTAGGTGAATCTCAATTTCATGGTTGAAATCTCCACAAATAAACATATTTGAATCTAACACAGTCCAAAGTGGACAAAACACTGTCAAATACTATAAACTTAGGTAAAGCATAGTTTAAAATAGTCATAAAGTATGTTAGAATATTCATTGTGCCTTAACATAGCATATAGATAGAAGCAACAACTCTTATTCTTAATTTTTTTTGCTCCTCATTCACCAGCTAACTACACTATGAGACTAGATGCCATGTTGAAAAATGAGACCTCCATTCTACTTCACATCATCTCATTGAATAAGAACATGTCACTCAAATGGTGGTGGTAGAGTTAGAAGTGGACCAAATAAATCAAAACAATATGTAGACTATGGCCACCTCTTCCTCAATGAAATTAAATCCATGTTCTTATTGGTCTCTATCTCAAATCAATCCCAACTTTATAAACAAAGCAAGAATTTTCTTTATGGCTAAGATTGCATATTAATAAATAAATGAAAAATATTTAAAGTAAATATGAATGTACGATGTCATAAAACTACTTAAACCATATTAATAATACAAATATATTCCTTAACCATTCACTAACATGATCCTCAAAATAGATTTATATTTCCTGGACTCGAATCACATAGGCAACCACATCATTGTTAGTAGTAGATTAGTGGCAAGAATATAAAATAACATGAATTAAAAGTAAACACATTAAATGATGGGAAAATAAAGTAAATAATAACAAGAAACTCAATGAGACCTAACTGATATATTTTCCATTCACTCAAAATGGTTTGATTACCACTTTCTCATACAAATGCTTATAAAAGCTTCCGCATGACTCTTCAATTTCCTCTATGACTCTCCCTTTATAAAGACTCTTTGAATTATTTTTGACACCTATTTTCTCCTTTTTATTACAATTAATGGTGAATAATATTAAATAATAATGCCCTATAACTCTACTAACATATATGCCTAGAAACTTCCAAAAAAAATTGTAATAGTTTCAAAACCCCTAAACATTTGTAAAAGATCTAGAAAATCCTAAAAATCACAAAATCATAAATATTAGATTAGAATTTCCATGCAAGGTATAAAGCTATCCATTTTTTTGGGGATAGGACATATTATCTATTCAATTTATTTCTAGCAACCTTGGTATTTTTCCTCCCATTTATGGGAGAACTAAATCATCTTGAGGTCTACACAAACTATGTAAGAAACACCTAGATACATGGGGTATCTCAGGTTAGCTCAGCTGCACCTTCCTTTCTTTTTTGACCACTTATTTTTCTTAAGTATCTTAAGACTCCCAACTATGTCATGAGTAACCATTTGTTATGTAGGTAGTGTCTACTTGCCTAGGGCATATGGAGTCAGCTTGGCTACCCCTTCCTTTTTTAATATCCCCTCCCTCCCTGCCCCCTCCCCCCCCCCCCCCCCCCATTTTGTTTTGTGTTTCATTCTCATATAACCTAGGGGTAATGTTTGTGTCATTATCTCCATATAGCCTAGGGGAAACCTTGTGTCTTTCATTCCTATATTATTTATTGTGTTGTTACTACCTAGCTCAGGGGTCACATTATCACCAAGAGTACCACTTCTATTACACATACATGAATAATTTGTTTTCTATTTATACTAACATTTTGATTAACAATTATTTTTGTATTGTTGTTTGTTTAACTTAATTTGTTTGTATTTGTGTGTTTAGAGTAGTTTGTTTCTTACACTTTTATTTTCTTTAGATTATGTAGTTTTTTTCACTTTATTTATGTGTTGTTTATTTGATTTATTTATTTATTGGTGTTTTGTTGTTTGTTTTTATTGGTGCTTTATTGTGTTTTAATTTGTTTATATTTTTTTTTGTTTTTATCTCTTTATTTCTTCATTTTATTATTTGTTTCTCTTTTGCCATAAGACTATTAAATTTTGTTTGCACTTAAGTCTTGATTATCCATATCATGTACTTCGGTTGTGAATTTTTGTATGTAGTCTTACATTTGATTTATTTGTTATATTTACACTTGGGATTTGATTATCCATATATTTTTTTAGTTGTTTATATTTACATTTAAATTAATTTTTCCATTCTTAGGGTATATATTATCATTTTAGTTATCCATAAATCTCATACATAATATCACAAACTAAAGAAAAATTGTGCTCACATGTGTTTATTTTATCGGTATAATGGTAGTATCTCTCTGATATATCAAACAACCCAGCCAACTACCCAAACACATGCTTGAATCAATGAGTAATAAACAAGAGAAATAATTGATTTATTATGTGTTTATACAAAAAATCATCTCTAAATAAGCATATATATGAGTCATACAACATAATCAGATGATAACCACACAACATCTCTTAAATTAGACCATTTTTTTTGGGACTTTCTTGAGGCCCATTTAACAACATAATTTTTCAACCTATATCCCATGCTTGTTCGAATGTGCATCTTTGTACTAAAATTTAAGATATAAATGTGTTGTTATTCTTTGCTAGCTCATCATAAATCTATTTTACATATTTTTCACATAAACTACCCTTGTTAATTTACCCCATTGTGGAAAATTCTATTTCCAACCAATTTAATGATTATAATCACCTATGGGCCAATCATTATTTACATGTTATATGTTAATGATTATAATTTCCTATGGTAAAATAATTATTTTTAACCACTCCACCTACCCTTATGGGTAAAATACGGTGTCACTAATTATAACTAATTTTGGGATAATTAGATTTGTTCCTATTTTTTGTTCCTAATTTTAACTACATTTGGGCAAATTAGTATTTTCCACTTCATTACTGATTATAGCCACCTTTAGGAAAATTAGTACATGTTCTACCACCCTACTAGGGCATATATCCATTCCATTACTTGTAACTGCCTTTAGGAAAACCATTGTCACACCCTTTGTTACTAATTATAACCACCTTTGGGTAAATTAGTGACTCTACCACTATTACTATTTATAACTTCCTTTGGTAAATTCAGCAATCCCACCCCCATCACCTCTAAATCATGTCATTTTCTTCATTTTGAGGGAATGTTCAATGACTTTTTTTTGTCACTCACTCCCTCGAGGGGGAATCAAGGGCTTATTGATTTTCCTTTGGGGCATGAACCATTTAGATTAACATTTTTTCTTTCTTTGAAAATATGTTACTATACTTATGTATTTCAACAACTTCTCAAACATGAGCAAACTATAAATACTTAGTTTTGACCACTTTCATGCCTAAATTGGGATTGATTTCAATTTTTATAAAATGACACATTTTAAGCCTAGAAATAACTAAAATTTCCTAATTCATTCATGTAAGGGATTTATTTACTCATAAACATTATGAGGTTAGCTTATTTGGTGTACTTTCCCTATATGCATCACTAACCTAGTTCAGTTCTAAACCTAGTCAAATTATGACCTAGTAATTTGACACATTTGGCTTATAAAGTTATTAATTCATAACATTTAAAATAATTTCCAAAATCCAAAAAGCACTAAGCAATAATAATTATATTCCAAATCCTAATTAACTTATCTAAATAAAAAATTTAAATCAAATTATTAAATTCCATTTACCAAAAAAGAAAATTTTAACCAAATATGAATTCAAAGATCAAATGAGCTAATAAATTGATTTATTGTCTCTTAAATATTCACAAATATGATTCACACTTCACAAATATTTAAAACTGAGGTGTCAATATTTCATGAGTGCCTTAACCCCACCTAGAGTTAGAATGACCTAACCTAGGTAATTTTAGACTCAACCCAAGTTATAATTTAACCTAATCTCCCTAGAGTTAGAGTTAGTTATTTGAGCTATAAATATAAATGCCCACATCATTGTTAAAAAAGATTTTGTTTGTAAGTATTTTTACTAGAATACCTTCTTGAAGCTTTTAAGAGTCATGTTATAATGCCCAATTCATGCCAAGCTTCACACCCAGCCATGACTATTGGAGAGATGCTACCATTATGTAAGAGCATTAATAAAATACTACAATATTCATAATATGAGCATGAACATCATTATGACAATAAGTAATCATCAAATTTGATAAAAGAGGTAAGAAATTTGTATTGTATTTATCTCTATTTTGTGATATTTCTTATTATGTTATGCCCCCCAGTTCTTAGGCAAGAGTGTTTAGTCTTAGTGAATTTTTATGCTTGATTTTTTCTCATTTGGACTAACAAGGAACTAATCTACATATTGTTTACTCTTCAAACACCTAAGGTACATATTTTATCCATTGACATGCATGATAATATATGGCTCTAATATAATGAGTCTAAAGGAAACCAAAAAATATATTATACGATAAAAAGAAGTTGATAATCAAAACTTTCACCCTAATTATAAAAAGATGTATAATTATATAAATCCAAATGTACCTCATGGGTGGAATTTGTGTTAAATATTTTTTTAAAAATTTGCTATTAATTTTCTTAATTGTTTTAATACCCAAGGGATTGAATGAATTATTAAGATGTGAAACAAGTATCTAAACCTTCATCTACAAGATATCTCTTGACTTTTATATTGAAAATTTGAAAAATTATTTCATTAGGGATTATAGCTTGGATTGGAAATGTAAATGATAAGTCTTGGTTTATTATCCTATAAATTTTGATAGATAGTTATTCACATTACTACATTAAGCATTGCTCAAAATTGGGAAAATTTGGGGTTTTCCCCATAGGATGTAATTGAGGAATTCTCATATAAAAAATAGAGTTTTAATTAAATTATTTCAATGTTTAGGAGAGTTACACATGAGGTAAAATAAAATAATCAGATTAAGGATATTAGAGATATCCTTAAGGGTAACCCATTTTTTTAGGATAATGTATTATGAAAATGACTATAAGTGAGAAACTATGGTCTTAATAACATCAATTTTTCATGTAGAATATTATTGACCAAAGTCTATCTAAGTTTTGGATTATTTAGATAGTACTATACATGATAATAAAGTTGGTTAGTTAGATATTATTGTATCCACATAAACAATACAATTTATGGTTTGGAAGACCTTATCAACATAATAGATTCAATGGAAAAATTAGGATAATATATAGACACAAAATAGAAGACTATATCACCATAATTATATAATATTATCTCGACACAAGAGATAAAAGTTTAGAAGAATAATATTATATCAACACAATAAAGACATTTGATTTACCATAAAATTATGAACTATATTGGCATGGGTTAATTCATTATTTTATTATAATTTTTCAAATTCTTAGATTAATGGATAGATACTAAAATGTTACTTGTATGATAGGAATAAAGAGTCATATAAGATCTTTAGTGTGTAATAGGCTATATTTGAGTGTTTTGGGGAAAATCAATATGATAAATAATGTGCTTTATGTTATTCATGGTAACTAAGATTTTGAAATCAATAGAATAATTAGGGTTAGTTAAATATTATATGCCATTATTAGCTTTAGTTTAATGAGGCTTATTTTGAGGTTGAGAAGAAGTTTTATTATCTCAAGGTTGATTAAAGTTTATTTGAGAATGATCAAGAAAAAGGTTTTGGTAGATATGAAGGTGAGCATTATCTTGACCAAGTTCATCATGCTTGACCATACACTCATGGAATTTGGAAAAAATTCAAAGGATTTATACCATTCTCTTATCAAAGAATCATGGTCAAAATTAAAACCAATGAGAAAATAAAATATTAAGTATGAATGGAAGGGCAATTTTACTGAGAATTACCCTAGTTAACATGAGGCTAACATTAATTTTTATAGTCATACCATTCATGTTTGTGACATAGATCATGAAAGTGTTTATATTTATGTCTATAAATTCTTACACTAAGTTATTAAAGGCTAATATTGTGATGAATATTAATGTTATTGATATTATTTTTTCAAGGTTGAGGTGGTTTAAATGGGCTTCCTAAAACTTGGCTAGAAGAGGCCCTCATTTCATGAACCACTAGGCATTATAGTGGGAATTGTTCTCTTAAATTCATGAATATGATTAGAAGTGAACCTAAAACTGTCATCCATAACATGATTATATGTAGGTCTCATGAGAATTTAAGTGTTTTTATTACATGGAGGCACCTCAGATTGTCTCACAAGGTGGTCTTGTCATTTAGCTTGATTGAAGGCTTCTTTAAATGACTTAGGAGATAATGGAAAAACTATGTAATACACATTTAGTGCTAAGTTAGCTTTTCAAATCTTTAATAGATTCTCTCTAGACATGGTTTGATTGAAAATTTTAGCTAAATATTAATAATTTTTAGTGAATTTATGTGCCAAATCTTGATCATCTTAATTGCATTTGAAAAGTTTACCTATGTTTTTTTCATGTATGTCATGTTATAGGAATTGTTGGACTAGGGAATTCACTAAGACTTCTAATTCAATGATAAAGATAGGATTGAATTGGATATGACATCATAGAGGATCACCCATTAGTTTTTTGGAAAGTATTTTATTAGTTACAAAGGTTTTAATTTTTAGCCATTCCTTATAGATATTCCAAAAGAATTTAAGGTTAAAATAATGATCTTTATATCTATCACAAGATATGGTTTAAGTGATGTAAATAATGTGTATGGTTGCAATATGAAGCACTAATGGTTAATTTTATAGGTTCTTGATGTATTTGTGTGAATTTTAGGTTGAGGGTTGAGATTACCATGATGATTGGTATGTGATTTGTTAAGGTTTATTATTCATTTTCACCAGTACATATTTTACTTACATTAATTTTTTTTAATTATTTTATTACATTTTCTACATTTGATTTAGAACTTGCATCATTAGTTAGCTAGTTTCAAGTGTGGTTTCATTGGTTTGAGATGTTTGAGTTGTGTTTTGACTAGAGTGAAAGAATTGAGTAGAAATATATGGGTGTTTATCATTAAAGTTGATATTGAATTTTTGAGTTTGGGTACTAAAAGTTTGGCCAAACATACTCATTTTTTTTATAGGTATAGTAGAAGAGGAAGGATTTAAGGCAATTTCATAATGAATTTCCATAAATCATTTATAAAAGTTATGTTTGGGTGAGGCTTAAAATAAATGTGACATCATAGGGGCATGAAATTATATAATATTTTTCATTAAAATTTAAGAATGTTATTAAAATTATATGTTCCTCTTATGTGTATACTCAATAAAATATTCATCTTTAGTTTTAGATAAAATTCATCAAAGGGTTAATTTCTAGCTCTATATATTATGTTGGCATTAGGGTTTGGATTGACACACTTATTTTTGGTCATATCCATATTTCAATTGATATTAGGTTTTTATTGAGAAGTGAAAAAATAGTAAGCATAAGGATTTTAAAATTTATTACTAGTGTCCATCATGGACATAACATTAGGATTTTCATATTGATATCCTTGGAGACCTAAAATGTCTTGGATGAATTTGCTTTAGTCATAGAGAAAATCCATTTTAGGAAAGGATATCTAAGAAGTTAATAAGAGAAAATAAACATGAAAATGACCTAATAAATGATTGTGTAATATTTACATTGGGTTCACCAAAATATGATTTAAGGAAAATATTATCAATGTTATAAATATCCTATAATATTTTAAAATGGATAATACCATACTAGACCCAACAAAGATGCCAATATTATATGATATAAAGCGAGGAAGGGTTATAAGAAAAATCTATATGTAAAAAATGGGGATCAAAGATATAATTAGGGAAAAAAATGAAAGAACTTAAAAATATATAAAATATAGATCTAAGAGGTAAAATAGGTAAACTAAAGAGATATAAATTACATTAAGAATTAAATTAGAGGTATCAAACTAAGGACTTAGTATCATGTAAAGATAACACAATCTAAAATATTCATCGAGTGAATAAAATAATGTGATACTATAATATATGCATATAAACCAAATTAAATAAAAAGTTTAGAGATAATGATACTTATGTTGGGTTGAATTTTTAATGTATTAATCTCCTCCTTAGCTCAAGTGGAAATTTATGAAAACATTTATAGGTGTATAATTAAAATATAAGGTATAATGTATATTTATACTTAGTTTGAGACTCTAAAGTCTAAGTGTCTATTAGGAATACAAAGAGAGATAATTCATTATTATTGAAACATGTTGTGCCCTCACACACACACACACACACACACACACACACACACACACACACACACACACACACACACAAATTTAAAATTCAAATATAGATCTATTATTTATTGAATATCTCAATTCAAGGCCACATGCACCATAATCCCATGAAGTGGAATTTGAAAAGTATAAATTAGAGATCATTTAAAAGTTTGTAGTGTGTTTCAAAGTTACAAAAATAGGATTCAAAGGTGTGAATAGGCCATAGGCATGATTTATATAGTTTCATTTCATTTTATTTCAATTCAACATTATCTATACTTTTCATTTTTTTATTTAAAGAATAATTGGGATGATGTATTTTGATTTTAGTTTTTTATTTACCTATATTGTGTCTTGTACATGTTATTCTACACTTAAAGTTTTACCAAATTACTTAAAGGATTATATATTTTTTCCATGTGGTATTTTTTCACTAACTTGGAACCCAAGTAAAGAACATAAATCACCTAAAAAAGTGGATCATTGAGAACCATCCATATTTCATCATCCCACTAACCTAGAGGTGATGTTAGTAGAGTCCTTCATATGAATATCTTGGGAAAGTAAAGTAGTAAGAGTCATTTATGTGTCATCATCCCACTCATTTGGAGGTGATATCAATAGAGTCCTTTGTACATATATCCTAAGCAAGTGGAATAGAAAGATCCATCAACATGTCATCATCTCACTCTCCTAGAGGTGACATCAACAAATTTACTCATACGGCCTCTCTCAGGAAAATGGATCACTTGAGAGACATCCATGTTTCATAATCCCGCTAACCTAGATATGACATTAGTAGAGTTCTTTGTAAGGACAATATTGGGAAAGTTAATATCTGATATCCATCTATTATCCTTGAATTTATAAATCTCAATTCATGAGATAACCCCTACAAAACTTGTCCATTTTGTACCCCATGAGCTATAAGCATGCAAAATGAGGTCAATCACTACCTTCTTGTATTTGTTTTTTCCTCAAAAAGTTAGTTTTTTGAAGGAATTTCATTCTCCCGTGTAGTTTGGAGAATTTTCTCCAAACTACACTAGAACATGCAAAGGTGGAGAATTTTCCAACCCTACACATGCAATCTAGATAATTTTTTACAGACTGCACCAAGCATGTAATAACAGATAAATTATTTACTAATGCACGTATAAAGTCAAATAGTTTCTCTAACCCTATACCTAGGCCAACCACTACATTGATAATTAATTCACATTAATTGCCCTCATTATACATATTTAACCCATGTTATTTTTATTTTTACCATTGTTAATCCTCCTCTCACCATTTTCAAGCTTGTGTGCATCCCCAATCACCATTTTCGTGCTGACTTGAATTTTTCTTCATCATTTCTATGATTGATTATTTCGATTCACTCATAGATTTCCTACATTATAAATTAGGTAAGGTTTTAATTTTTTTTTTAGTTTTTTCCTTTTCTTTATCACTATACCCTAGTTTTATTTTTTTTATGTTTTCAAATTTGTGTAATCATGATAAGTTCCTCAAAACACCCATGTTTGCCCATTTGAAGCCAAAAACCTCAAATTTTGAAATTTGTCTCCTCACTTGAGGTTTTTAAAATATTTTACATGGTTTCAAACCCTAAGGTGCATGTCAAATAAAATTCTCTGACGTGCACCCTAGCTTTTATCTATATAAAATTTACCCCCCAAGCTCTTCAAAGAAAATTCTCTAAGTTTCAAAAATTTCATACATTGCAGTACACCTTAGAGAAAATTCTCTAGAGTGCACGTAGTCTAGTGCACATCACATAATTTTCTCTGAGGTGCACTCTCACCAAAACACCATCTAGTACACTTCAGAGAATTTTATCTAAAGTTCATGTAACTTGATGCAGTTCAAAGAAAATTCTCTGAAGTGCATGATCTACCCTCTTAGTACATGCCAGATAATTTTTTCCAATATGAACCAAGACTTAGTAACTTTCCAAACCGATTCAAGTAAAATAAAATTCTCTAGCCTACACTAATTTTCATTTTCCTATGTAATTCAAAAAAAATTATTTGAACTACACCCAACCTTTTTCTATGTATTTTAGATAAAATTCTTTGAATTCCACCAAAGTCATCAACCCATTATGCAGTTTAGAGAATTTTCTCTGGACTACACATTTATCAAAAATGATGAAAAATGCTAACTCTAGGGAATCAAAACACTCTTTTGAAGATACTAGATCAATTTTAGAGGATTCCCCAGCTAAATGAATAATGAAGTATAAATTTTAGGGTGTGTTTCTAGCATCTGTAGTGGACTTCAATATAGATCAGGTTAGAGATACATAGATCAATCATGTTCTTATGGCTAAGTTATTACAAAGATTAGGTAGGGATCCTATTTCTCAGTATATTCAACCTATTTTAAATAGTGAAATACACCTAGAAATCACCTTTCCTATTTTAGCACAAGATCCATAAATTATTTTAACAGTTGCTACCCACTTTGACAAAGAAACTAGATTAATTAAGGATGCTAGTGGGAAGGTGATCATTCAATTGGATGATGAGTACTTAGATAAATCATCTCTTAGATATCAAAGAGTAATTAGATATAAGTATAAATTCAACCTAGTAATATTATGATAGAAATTATGAAAAGAGCAAAAATCACATTAATATACATTGACTTAGAACTCCTAGACATTAAATTTTAAGATGGCCTAAAAACTTATATCACAGTGAATTCTTGGAAGAGGTATGGGATTTGATTACTCTCTTGAGTAGTGTAAAGGGCCTTCCAACATCAAATTTATTCCAATAATGTATGTACCATTACATCTTCATAGTCAAGAAAGTCAAGAAAATAATTTACTAGGGGAGCCAAATCAGTGATACTATATGTCACTAGCTCTCAGAGGTGACTTCTTCCCTAAAATTTTATATGACTTCTTATCTAGTTTATGTTGCAGCTAGCATGAGAGTCTTCCATATATTGATTGGTAATTAGGAGAGTAAAAAGGTCCTAGTTCATGAATATTATCCATAATTAAATCTCAAAAAAAGTATCAACATGATCAGAGAGTTAATGATGCTTTCTTCTGAAAATGCATTTGCATCTTCAAGCAATACCTAGAAAAGAAGATAGTTTTTTATTAGGCGTGGGAAATAGTAAATAAGATTGTTTGCATTTTCCTATTGTTCCCAACATTCACCTACATCAAGGTAGGAGGATTTGATGAAAAACCATACATACTACCGATATATCTAAATGATAAGTTAGTATTGATGGAGATGTGCAGATAGATAATGAGTGTACATAAGAAACAATCAGATTCACATAAGAGAGGTTTTAAGTTTCCAATCAACATTTGGAGATATACTATTGTAACTACACCAAAGGCAAAAACCATGGAAATAGAATTGCAGTGGATAAATCTCAAGAGGTTTAAAAGTAGAAAAGATTTTGATTATAGGATAATGAAGGAAAAACTCAAGAATAATTTTACTCATATACACAAGGTTAAGGACATCTAGGTATAATGTATGACTAATGAAGATGTAAGGAAGATGGATTATATCCATCTTACTACTGATCAAATCGATAATATAAATTTGGTTGATATTCTAGAAGATTTTTTAGATGATGTGAATGTGTTAAACCCCTCATATGAAAGTAATTAAGTAGCTTCTACTCCTCTCCCTCCAATCTAATGGTTAATCAAAGAATCTACTTCAATCAGAGATAGATTCCAATCCATAATATCAAAGACTAATTCTTGGTTAGAATCTAAAGGTATCAAACTAAAACATTTCAAGATAGGGCTAGAAGAAGAATACAATGAAGATATCACAAGGAAACATGAGGAATTGAGGACAAAAAATAAGGAAGAGGCCTCTATATCCACTCAAAAACCAAAATTTGTGTTTGTGAGTAAAGGTAAAATAAAATACAAAGAGACTAGTGTTGAGAATAATATTCCAAAATAGATACAAGGGAATCTAGCTATGAGTGTGGTAGCCCCTCAAAAAATAATTTCATAATCTTTGATTTGATAATCTCTAGATCTTGAATCTACTCAATAAAAAGTTCTTATGATTGAAACTTGTCAACCAATAGTTCCATAGATGACATTCTCTACAGTTCCTTCTATAAGTATATTCATGCCAATTTTTTCTATTCCCCCTCAATTTGTTCTCTCGACTCCACCTTCTCCTCATA
The DNA here is from genome assembly GCA_037957365.1 of Torreya grandis. Classification (NCBI taxonomy): domain Eukaryota; kingdom Viridiplantae; phylum Streptophyta; class Pinopsida; order Cupressales; family Taxaceae; genus Torreya; species Torreya grandis. Next base: position 1,601,993 of record JARHVA010002981.1, read on the forward strand.
GTGCCACACTCTTTCAAGTTCCTTCACAAGGCATGTTGGATCATTTTTTTGATTCATTATCAAATTTACCTAGTCCTTCAAAGTCTTTAGGGTCCCAAACTCATCTTTATTTCACTCAATAAGATATGGATAAATTCATGTCAATATCTTCCTCTAAAATAACAACTTTAGACCCTATTACCCTAGCATCCAAAATACCATCAAACACCAAGGTTTCAGTCAATCTAACCCAAACCCCACCAATGTTAACTGATATCCCATTGGTGTCCACTCTACTATCAGATACCTCAACTATTTCCATCCCACCTACCTCAAAAATAATTGTTCCTCCTCAAATGACAAAATCCTTGGTTTCCTTTGGACCTAAAGATTAATCTTCTCTTCCTCCTTGGCTCATTTCCCAAACCCACAAAAGGAAGAAACAAGTTGTGTCTCCTGATGACTTTGATTTGGTCAACTTGTACCAATAAAATCCAAAATAGCAAAGAAAGCTAAAACCATGTTAAGAGTAATATTTTAATCTGGACATAAGTATGCTGAGGTCACAATGCCTCCCAAAGATAGAAACATTTAATATATTCAAGTATCTAAATATGTAGTAGGATGAATAGATCTTTGGAATCAAACTCATGAAAGTGCAAAGGAAGATTTTCAAGTAGTAATGGCATCATTGATCGAGAGATATGATAAGAATAAAAAGATCAAGGATTAGCTCAAAGTATAAGTATAATAACTAACCTCTATTTTAATAAATATCACACAATATTCCAAGTCCATTAAACCTATTGAGAATGAAAACACTAAAAAGGCAGTTTGCTAGGCCAAGAAAATTAGATTCAAGGTCAGGTGGTCAATGCCTAGATTAAGAGATTGACAACATAAGGTATTCAATGATTGCATTCTGTCATTGAATTTTTGAAGAACCTGAGTGAAGTGAAAATGGAAATTCAAAAAACAATTAAGACACTAAAAATTTGGAATTGATTGAAAAGGATATTGATTCTATAGACATCTAAATCTAGCCAATGATGACTTCCAATTAGGCTTTTAGCCAATTTACACCCAAAATACACAATTTGGCCTAAAAAGACAAACATGATAAATGATGTGAAACTAACATATTCAAATACCAATTTTCACCATAGTATCATTAAATGGGGCAATCTAATCTATGGGCTAGCTAACTTTGATCAGATCATTTTGAGTCAAAATGCCAATTTTGCACCTAGGTACTCTGGATTGATCTTTCATATAAAATTTCTTGCACAAGACATGTTCTTTCATTATTTGTTGTTGGTAAAATCTTAATTGGGATAATAGATCCAACACATCTAACATTTAATTTTAATTCTAATCCAGTCAAATTTTGGACCAATAGCAAGGCATTCTGATCAATTTAAGTAATTTGTGCACAAAGTGCTTAATCATGCTTAAGAGCTAATTAAACCAAATTAGAGCCTAATTAAGAAATCCATGGAAACTTGTTGAATAATTTTTTTTGGAAATGAATATTGAATATTTGCATCATCAAGTGACCTCATTTCTTGGAAAGACATCCCTAGGCCATAAATACCACAAATATTAGGATTCATGCCTCCCATGCCTCATCAAAGCCCTCCATACCTCTTAATTAATCCTCTATCCTAAATATTTATGAGCCTATCTATCAATTTTAATTACAAAAATGGATTAATCGTTATCCACACATCTTAATCTCAAGATGGATGGTTCAAGTTGATTCTAGACATTCTCAAAAATCTATAAATAGGAGGCCTTACCACATCATTTCTTAGCTTAATTTGTGTAAAGTTATAATGTAGGATTGGTTCCAAAATCTTCAAGAAACTAATGTTACCATGCCAAATTAATTCCAAGCCAAGCCAAGCTAAGCCAAGCAAGCCAAAAGCCAAAGGTGCCAAGGAGAAGAAGAGATATCCAAGCCTCCTTTGATGAATACTTTATGAGAACAAATCGAGCAAGCCACTACAAAAAGAATTTTGGAGCATCAAAGGGAGGTAAAAGAAAGTTTCTTTTGCATTTTAGTTGTGTGTTTTATTGATGTTTGTTAACTAAGCTCTCCCTAGTGTCTAGGCCAAGATATGCTATGCTAGTTAGTGTGTTTCTTTCATTTTGAAACTAACACCATACTAACCATCCTCTCTTGATTCAAATTCCTAGATCATATATGGCATGCCTGGTGGGAATAGACATATCCCACATACGAAGAAGATCATTTTGTAGCTTTAAAATATTCATTTGGATGATTAAAAATTTTGCAATTTGATTTTCTAACTTTGTTTTTCCATTTTTGTTTGCATGGGTTTATACATTAATAGACACCAGTTAGTAAAACCAACATCAATTGGATAGCTATCATCGGTCACATTGGTATAATCGATGTCAGTTAGATAAAAATCATTAGTTAGCGAGTGTAACCATCATCAATTATATCACCAATGTCAGTCACTATGTTTCTCTTAAAACACAAACCTGAGAGCTCTTTTTTTGAAGTTCATTATTTTAAACCCAATAGCTTCAAGGTTAAAGGGCATGCTAATGTTTTTATTGTAGGACCAAGCTTGTCATTTGCTAAAAACATGTTTAGATCACCTTTTACATGATTAAAATGAATTAGGAAAATTATTTTGGGTTCTTAAAGTAATATTTAGGTGCTTAAGTGAGTTTTTAGCTTTATTTTTCAAATTTAAAACTAAGACCATGGGGTCAAATGAAAACCACCTCATTTTCCATTGGGCTTAAAAATGAACTCACCTTTCCAAGTTTTTGTATTTACTTAGTTTTTTAAGTTAAATTTTTGTTTGGAAAAAAAGGGGTGTTGTGTGTATGCTCTTCCATTTATCCCCTTTAGGGAACCCTTGGAATCAAAAGCACCATTCCTATTACAAAAGTTCTAGTCTAAGGCTTAGAAAGAATGTCATCTAAAGCAGTCCCCAAAAACTCATCAAAGTTTGGGTGACCTTGACACGACCCTAAAGTATTTTTATTTTATGCTTTCTTTTATTTCATTGCATCTTGGCTTATGAGGGGGATATCATTACCTCCCATGATTTTTTTAGGGAAGCTTTGACTTAGGGTTTCACCTCCTGACATTGACTTCACTTACTCCTTTGGAGTTGCACATGGGATGTATCTATATTTAGACATCGCACTAAATTGAGCAAACAACAAGATGTAGTGGTTGTAAAAAGGATTAGACCTTTTTAAAAATAGCCAATGCTATGGTCACCTAATTTCTATGATTTTTTTTTTTGTATCATTTGACATGAAATTCATTGTATAATTGATTCCCTTAGAAATGTTTGAAAGCTTGCTAGTTTAGTCAACCCCACATTGTCATACCCTTGCTATGATTTGGATGAATATACTTAGTGTATTTTTAGATAATTTCCTCATTTGATATATTTTGAGACTAAAACTTATTTGTTTGTTCATAAATCCATGTCAAAATTAATTTGTCTATATGTCACTCTTTTGTATAAAGAGGTGTTATGTTGTCTATTTTACACCACACTTGTGCCTTGAAATTTTTGCTAAACTTGTTTGTGTGTGTTCCATTTGAGTTATAGAGGGTAGTGTTATGTTACCCAGATCATGTGAAAACCATTTTGCCTTTGAGTCTTTTGAAACATAACATAGATCACATCATTTGAGTATGCGTATGCCATTAGGATGCTCAATTTATTTCAAGAATTATTTCACCTTGTGCCAAAAACCATTTTTTTCAAACCATGTCATGTATACCATTTAGACCTTTGTCTTGTTATATCATGTTATCCAATCTTATCTAGCCTATTTGGTCAAATCCTAGATTTCAGCATTGAGTTTTCAATTAGCCTTATTAAGTTTGGATTAAAACATTTTTTATTTTTTTAGGCCTTAATTCATGGGGTTGATACAAAAGTATTTTTATTTTGGGTTGCATAACTTTAGTTAATTGATTACCTAAATTTGAAAAATTGTTGATGGTTTGTTTGTTTGTTTAATGTTTATCCTCATCATTGTTTGTGCCTTTATTTGGGAGAACATAGACTTTCTCAAAGATACTTTTATCTTATGCCTTATGTTAAATGATCATGTTTATGTTTAATTTTTTATGATAGGTTTATGTCAAAGTTGTTTCCAAACTTGTTAGATTAAATCAAATCACATCAGCATTTATTTCAAGTCTAGCTTATGACACCATTTGGCCAAAAATTAACATATGCTTATTTGTTTGAGCCTAGATTTTGACTCCACATTTGGAAAAAAGTCCTAGTAACTCAAATTTTCCCTTTCCTAGTTTATACCTTGTTTGGAACACTTTAACCTAGACCTTTGACATGTTGGTTTTTATTCAGACATTTGACCTTTTATGCATATGACATTTGGCATTAGACATTTGATGTTAGACTATTTGATGCTAATTCTTATCATAAATCATTTTTAAGATACAACTCCACCTTTTGACAATATTGAAGACATATTTATACCCTTTTGACCAAGTTAGACCAAGTTCAAACCATTTGTATTTTAGACATAGTTTTTCAAAGTTTATAGAACTCTAAACCTTTTTATTTTTGGAGCTTTCATAATTTATGAAGATATGTCTCATTACACTTATGGTGGAGTCACATAAAAACAAATTATATAGAATGGATGCACAAAATCCCACTAGGAACCCCTATAGAGAAAGATTTTCTAAGGAGTTTTACTATTCTCCCTACAATACTCCATATGGAGAAAGTAGTCAAAATCCACAAAATCTAAATCAACACCTTGATTGGCATGAAGAGGCTTGTGAGGATAAATTTGAACATCCAAATATTGATAATGTTGTTTGGGATATGAATCCATACCCTCTTTTTAATAATTAGTACATGGAACATAGTCAAGAACTAGCTTATGAGCGAACTCATGACTGGGATGATATGGTTTATGAGGAAGACTTGGATGCTTTGGCTTGTACAAGTAATCAAGTACCATGACATCATTTTATTATTTAATAATCTACTACCCCTAACCCTCATTTAAATTATATGAGCTATCAATCTCTAAAATATCCAAAGAATACAATTACCATTCCTAAACCTAGTCTTTTGGCTTGTGCAAGCAACCAGGCTCCATAACACCCTTTCATAATTTTAGGACCTAGTTCTTTAAATTGTGTGAGTAATAAAAATCCACACCACCCTATCATTACAATTTTAGGACTTCATCCTTTGGTTCATGAAAGCAATCATGCTTCCCAATTCCCTAACATTATCTAACTACAAGTCATTCCTCATCCAGTACCAATCCCATCTAAACCTCAGCTGATCCAATCCTTTGAAAACCAATTTATGTTAAAAATTGGTATCTTCCAACTTATTAGAAACCAAGGCCAATAGAACCAACCAATATAAAATGTTTCTATTAAATCAACCATTTGTGATAATTCAAACTATGATGAATTTGTTATTGATCCTATATCAGTTGTCAAGGAGTCACACACTAATGAGCTAGTCTTTGATAAGTCACTTATTAATGATTATAACTACCTTTAGGAAAATCATTACCTCAACTATGTGCCTATTTTTCAAAATCTTCCTATTGATAAACTAGTCTTTGAAGAGTTGTCTTTTGACCTTTTTCCCATTCTAGAGGAGTCCCACTCTGACAAACCAATTTTTTTAGAGCCCATCATTCCATTATAGGTTGTTACTTATCTAATACCAAGAATTCAACAAGACATTATTATAACAAAATACCCATTAGATGAAGAATTAGAGTTATATTCAAGTAATATTATTGAAACAACATTAGATTTAGCATAAAAATCAAAATCAACATCAGTCTCAACATTGGATTCAGAGTCCCTTGAGTTAGAATCAGATTCAGAAGAATATGTTCATGGCTATTATAATATTGATTATGCATGCCTTGTAGATTAATTTGAATACATTTGTGATCCTTATATAATTTTTGAGGATGATTACTTTAGCTTTGACACAAGTTATACTAGTATCTTCTACAAGGATTGTGTAGCCTCTCCCCATTCTATTACCATTTCACATTCCATTACCATCAACCAAAATAGCCATATCATTGACATTCCATTTCACACAAGTGCCAATTGTGATAAATAAAATCACACTTTATTAAATTGCATACATGGTGACATAGTAGTTGAAGAAGAGTAAAGAGGCCAAGACCACATTCATGTAGTAGAAGAACACTCTCCTAGTGAAACCTTTTCAAAGGCACTATGATACAATAAAAGTTCCAACTTAGCATCTTCTAGTGAAATTTTTTTGGAAGTGATAGAAGACAATCAAAGTCAAAAGTCAGCATTCCTTAGTGAAATGTTCTTTAAGGTGCTATGAGACAATCAAGATAAATTCATTGGTGAAAACTTCTTTATGGCACCAATAGATAATCAAAAAAGTTCTTCACTGCTTGATGAAGATAAAATCAAAGCTCAAATCAAAATAGATTCTAATCTATAGCCTAATCAGATGGTGGCTACTCTCAAGATCAAACAAGAAAAAATCTGGTGGTCCTATCGAGAGAACAAGTCTTTGTCCCTACCACAACCAAAATTATGTCAAATTTGTTGGGTGAATATTTTGTCATCAAGCAACTGATGGCAAAATGGGTATATTGACCACATCACAAGGAGATTTATATGAAAAAAAGTGTGGGTTTACCACATCATAGTGAGATAAATATCTCCTCTCATCAAGGGGAGGTTCCCTATAAACTATTTATATATTAATATGAAATGTAAATAGACTCAGGGGTGAGATTACACCATCCATATATTTTTTTTAGAGATGATGTTTACAAGGCAAAAGAGAAATCTTGGTTAATGATTGAAAGCATTTCTCTTCTTTTAGAAATGATGTTCAGTAAATGGTAGAAAATATTCTCAGATAGTAACTAGATCCACAAGAAATCCATGAAAGCATAAAGTCTTTCATTGCTCCCCTTACTGATTTAGAATGTACGTAATAGTAGAGTGAAGTGCAGCTTAAAGTCTCCACTGTAAACTACAACAGAGCATAATATCACGAAGGATAAAATCATTTCAAAGCCTTTCTAATACCCTTATTAATAAAATAGGAGAAACATAAACTAAAGGTAATTATAGCAACACAAAGTCTTCATAATTAACTTCAGAACATCTTCAGATAATTTCCATGCACTTTGATTGTTTAATCAAATAGATGAGAGATTATTAGGAAAAAGAACATAAGAATGATCTCCTAAATAACACAAAGTCTGAAAGTAACCTACTTTCTCATTCATTTAATAAAATATGATTTGCAATCTAAGATCAAAGTCTCAGGAAGCATCTCAATTTTGGCAGAGTTTTTGCTCTCAATTATCAAAAAGATCCTTATTTACAAAAGATGTTCCCTCTATATATATATAGGGAAAAGCCTTTAGAATTGAGAAAAATCTTAAATATTATAACCTAGTCAAAGATGAGTCTCCATTGACTTTGAGACTTTCTGGGTTTTTACATGTAATTACACATAACAAAAGTACATGTGCAAATGTCCCAAGTCAATTACAAAGTGCATTTAGAAAAATAGAAATTAAACCAACAAAAAGTTGATTCAATTTGTAGCTCCACCCTTCCTTATATGAGCATCATACATGGAAATAGCCACCTGAATCTTTATATTTTCTAGTGCAATAGTATTTTTGAAGACCACCTTAGCCCTGACTATGGCATCCCTCATTGCTGTGATTGATTTTGCATGACTAGTTAACCTGGTTCTCAGATTATCTAGAGTTAGCTGATTATCCAGGATGTTATCCACAGAGGCCACTAAAAATTCTTTCTCCTCAAATTACCTTCAAAACATACCTTCAAATTCCTAAATCATTTCTTCTACTGAAATGAACTGGTTGTCTTGTGTGGCGGGTTTGTAAGGCAGCTCCTCCAATTTATGCAACAGACTGATATCACTTTGTTCACTGAGGTCTCTAAAATATTTGAGGTCACTGATTAATTCCTTAAGCACTCAACTCCTATATATTAATGCCTCTTTATTTTCAATCTTTGAGTCTCTATCAATGATGATGCCAATTGATATCAGAGTGATATTTTCATCTTCTTCATATCTATCCATTTGCCAAGATATTTATCTGTGCTTTCAATATCTTAAGAAATGATATTGATAAGCTCATCTAATTCGGCTCTCATTTTCTTCATCTTACCCATTTTCTTAGATAATTATATAAGTAGGGAAATCCCTTGTGTGTGCATCTTGTCTAAGTAACCTCAAGCACTTTTCCCTTGAGATAAGTTCTTTCTACTTTTTGGATCACAAGATCATCTATGGAGATAGCTTTTGGGGTTACTACTTCTAGAGCGAGAGTGATTTTTCTTATCACTACAGTCAATTATTCCACCCTCACCTTATAATGATCCTTCATTTCTCTTTACCTATAAAATTTTTGAACCATAATATCCATTGCTGATTGTAAATCACTCTTGGTGAATTCATGAGTTATCTTCCCTAACTCAACTCGAGAGATAGAGTAGTTTTTTATGCCAAAAAATTTAAGGGTTACATCTTGTGGAGGTTTGGCTATTTCTAGAAATTTGTGCCCCTTATCTCCAATCATCTTTGAAAGGATATTTGGCTTCTTTAGAGTCTCATCTCTTACTGGTGCCATTTTACTGAAGTCAAATTCATCTGGAGAGATGGCTTGTTTTTTCTTTTGGGCATGTAAGCTAATAACCAAGGTGGGAGAGTAGAACAACTTACATTAGCAACAGTCCCTATAGTTGGTGTCATTAGGATAGCACTTACACTACTGGTGGAAATAATGGGTGTAGTATTAGTTAAAACCACACCTACTACTGAATAATCGAGGGTAGAACTATCTTCGATGTTAAAAGATGGAGTTGACAAACTAGGGATGGATCCCGATGAATGAAGAACATCTCCAAAATCACTTTGAGGGTCACCAAAAATAATTTTAGAAGGACAGGTGGTTCTAAAAGAGGTAATACTGATTGTATAAATAGGTGAAGGAGTTGCACCAAGTGAGTTTGGCAGAGAAGAAGAAATTCGTACATTTGGCTGCACAGCTTCTCACAGAGATAGAGTTTTCATTCCCTATTGACCAATAGGCATATCATTAATTTCCATTTGTCTTATTTCTAGTTTTTCCATGCTTTATTTCTAAACCTCCATATTTTTTGTTTTTGGCTCTTTTTCTACAACTTTTGATTTCTTCGTTATGAAAATGATCCTAGGATTATGGGGCCTAGAAGGAAAAGGAACATCACTTTTATTTGTTGTTCTATTCTCTACTCTCCTCCTTGTCTCTTCTTGAAATTTGGCCTCTGATCCCATGATGAAATCTTTCAAGATGATTCCTTTATTTTTTAACCAATCATTGGTGTTTGCCAATATTGGTTTGAATCTCATTCGCTAGGAGGTCAACACTTTCTGAGACCATTGGATCGGGGGAAGAGGAGCATTGACAACTTGTTCAGCATGATATCTATTATTGATCAAATCTCCATCATCTACTAAATTTTTAGGGATATCAGTGAGCTCAAAATATTTTATTTGTTCAAGAGATAGTCTATATAGTCCATCTTTCTGCTATCTTCCGCTATCCTCAAATTGATCCAAACGTCTTCAATAATAGGTTCATGGAAATAGGTCTTCCTCTTGATCATGTCCTTCACACCTCTATAGTCAAAATTAGGTATCTTTTTAAAATGCTTCATGGTTACAAGATACATTTCAATTTCCATTGCTCGAGCTTTTATAGCGGTCAATATTGAGAACCTACCAATTTCAATTAGGAAACTGAAATTGAGTTTCTTGAGTTCCATTTGCTTATTTTATATGACAATAATTTGCCTACATAGCTCCATTAGGACCAATTTATCTAAAGGAAATCTTGGGAGCATATAGGGATAACCTTGGAAAAATCCAACCTACAAATAACAAAAAGAAGGGAACTACAAGAACATACACCTGAAGTTATTCACAACAGTCTAGGCTTCATTTGACACTCTTTTCTATTCTAATTGGGGATCAAAAAGACACAAAAATACTACAAATAAAGCATCATTTACCCTCCTAAAATGATGGATAGAACCCTTCAATTTCAACTAAGGGTAATATTGATATTTCAAGGTCATTTTCCTATCTCCCTCTTATGTTAAACCTAAAAATTTTCTCATTGAAGTTGCAATGTATACCAAGTATGAAGTCATGTAGAATTTTAAGGTAGTAGATACCTTTGTCAATTGCTCATGCAGCGCATTGCTGATTTGTTCTCCCTAAAAAATGACTTTTTTGCCCTAGAGAATTATCTTAATGAAGGGATACATCCATTCATGAAACTGAGAGGAAGAGGGTAAACCTAATACTCTACCGAGAAGAGTAATCAAGTCACCAACCTCTTCTATAAAATCTCTCCTTGGAAAGTTTTGTGGCCATCTAGACAAATTTGCTCTAGGCTTTATGAGCCATCTATTATTAATCACTTTTTTTGCTTTTTTGGCATCTTTATCATATTCCTTTTATGCCTTAATGAATTCAAGCTTCAACACATCAGTAGCAGGAGGGCATATGAACACTTTGTCAATGAACTCAGGGTCTAGTCTAATTACTATGTTACCACTAGCATCAACCATAGCCGTAGTATCCTTGTTATATAATTGAGTGCACTAGAGAATGAACTTTGTATAATGAGCCACCATAGGAAAAGAGGAGACCAGATGAATATTTATCTCAATTATCCTCTTCATTTTAGAGCTAGGATTGTTTGCTTTGGTTTTTTCTACAAACTCAGCCATATCTACATGCCTGATCTCTATATCCCTAATGTCGTCGACATTAAAAGTAACTGAGGTGACTAGAAAAACACCTTGATACTGGTACTTCATTATCTCCAACTTATTTAGAGAAACCTCAGTCATCGAGATGAGCCTTTGTCAAAAGTATATTGATGAAGAAGGACCTTGAAGAAAATTTACAATAAGAATCATGATCACGTAATTAGGGGAAATATTGGTAATCTAAGAAAATTGCACGCTAGATTATCATGACAAGAAAAATGTGCTTGAAAGGGCTAAGGCATGATCAGGTTGGAAAGTGAAAGAGAAATGGGCTTGAAAAATAGGAAAATTGAAATTTTCTAGAGTTAGTAAAAAATGGAGGGAAAGCATGCATGGGTGGTGAAAATTGATGCCCTTGCATGTTGAGGAATGTCTTTGTACATAGGTGGAAAAAATTTTTGCTTGTGCATGTTGGGGATAGAAGATTTGCATTGATGTCAATTTTCACCACCTATGCATGTAAAAAGTCATTAAGTTGTGCATAGGCAGCAAAAATTACTACCTGTGCACATTGGGAAGGATAGATGTGCATTGGTGGTGAAAATATCCACCTATACACATTAGGAAGTTATGAGTTTGTGTATCGGTGGCAATTTTCACTGCCTATGCATAGGTTGGTAACTTTCATGTAAGGTCAGTGAAAATTACCACCCTTGCACTGATTGGTAAGGGATTCGTAAGGGTAGTGAATTTCACTGCCTTTACACTGGTTTGACGGCCACATGTAAGAGCGGTGAAGTTCACTACCAATTACATAGGTTTTGACAGGCTGACAGGTAAGAAGAAGGGGGAAGAGGGTTTTCCGCTTAGATTACCTCCTCAGGGGAGAAAAAAGGAGGAAGGGGAAGAAAAACACTAGAAAACCCTAGACTAGAAAGGAAAAGGAAAGAGAACCACGAATAAGAGAAGAAAAACAAAAAACAAAACCAAAACCAAAATAGAAAGATAAAAATGTGAAACCCTACCTAGAAAATCATGATACAATGCTTAAATTTGATGAAAACATGATTCCACTTACACGCACGATCATCCAAATGCAGGAAGGAGGAGAAAACAAAGAGGAATGGAATAAAATGAGGCAAAAAAGGGGTTAAAAGGGGCAACAATTGACCATAACCACTCAGCACACACGGGCATAAATGCCACATATGAAAATTGAGATCATGTAGGGGCTGTAAATTTTGCTACCTCTGCATGTGAGGTTAGAAGAGTAATGTAGAGGTATAAAAATTTGGTTCTCCTGCATGAAGGAATGGAAAAATGCAAGGGCAAATTTTTTTGTTGCTCTTGCATGAAGGATGCAAGGGCGACAAAAAATGCCACCTTTGCATGGAAACTAGAAAACCACATGTAGTGGTGGCAAAATTTGCCACCCTTACATGTAAACTCAAGAAAACACCTCTCAAAAATAATGAAAATTTTGTCATCTAATCGCATCAAAATCTTAATGATTTTCACATTTTTTGGGAAATCATAACAAAATAACGTCACAAAATTTTAACGATGCTAGTTGACCAAACATGAGATCAAGAAAAACTTGCCTCAAAAAATGAACTTCGAGAGAAAAATAGGAAATAGTCAAGTTTCATAGGGGTTGTTCCAAAAATGAGCATAGCTAATTTTTGGAACAACAACTGGCTCCTGTTGGGGAACTTCCATTGATTGAACTGATCGACGGGAGTATAAACCAATCTCTAAGTTCCTTCATCTAGGCCATTGGGCGATGGAGTCAAGCTAAGAAAGGAAAATATGCAGAAAAAACAAAAAGAAATAAATAAACACAAAAACTATACAAATGTATAAGTGAACTCATATAATACTTCAAGGATTGAAGTGTTTCAGATGTTACCCACTATGAGGTAGTGAGAATGGCGCTCAATATTGATACTCTAGCAAGAATCTATTTTCACCATAGACCTAATGAATGGTAAATGGACCTCTCCACAAAGAATCAAATTTTCCATGCATTCCTTGTGGTTCTCTCCTCTTGCCCCACAACAAGACTTGATCTTTAATATAAAAATCACACATCCTTGCCCTCTTGTCGAAGAGTTTCTTCACTTGATTTTGATGTGCATTAATCTAGTCCACTACCATGGTTCATTGCTCATCTAGTTTAGTTAGGCACATGATCCTTCTATCAATAGAATTTTCAAAAGTGGAATCTTCGATCGCCTTTGCCAACTTCAATGTTGGTAGTTCCAAGGTGATTAGTATTTCCACATTTAAACCATACAGAAGTTGGAATGGTGACATGCCTATTGCCCTCTTGGGTGTAATCCTATCTACCCACAAAGCATCAAACAATGCTTTATGCCATGTCCTCTGATTATCATCTACCAATTTCCTGAAAATAGTAACTAGATTCTTGTTGCTCGATTCTGCTTGGCCATTTCCTTGCAAAAAATAGTCAGAAGAGTGGGAGAGGGTAATCCCATAATAAAAGTAGAATTAGGTAATCTCATGAGAAGAAAAATAGGTTGCATTGTCTATTAAAATCTTAATTAGAACTCCAAAGTGGGAGATGTTATTTTTCTTAAGAAAATTACATACCACTTATGAAGTAGCATGCTTAGTTGGAATGGCTTCCACCCATTTGGTAAAATAGTCAATCGCATTGAGAACATAGTCATGTCCAACACTTGAAGATGGGTTCACTACACCAATGAAATCAATACCCCATTATTTAAAAGGTTCTTCAATCACCACTGGCTTGAGGGGTAATGCTGCTAATTTAGGTTTCCCAATGAACTACTGACACAATTCACACCTACACACCCATTTGTAAGCATCTTGAAATAGTGTAGGCCAATAGTATCTCACTCGTAGAATTTTATGAGCCATCACTGGTGAAGAAAAATGTCCTTCATAGGCCAAATTATGGAAGGACTCCAAAATTTTACCTTGTTGTGCCTTATCAACACAGTGAAGAAATACCCCATCAAGGCTTCTCTTATACAAACCATTGTTCCACAAGACATAGTTAGCAGCCTTTAGCTTAACATTCCTTTTTTATTTGTAGGATAGATGAGTGGAACACTCACCATATGTAAGAAAATGAGTGATATTAGAATACCACTCATTAGTAGTAGTGACGAAGAGAATTTTAGGCATGTCTTCGACCTTTGTTTCTTCATTTTCTATTTCCTTGGGGATATTATCAGCAATCAACTAACATAGCCCCTTTCCCTGCACAAGCTTGGTAGATTTGATATCAAGATCAAACTCCTGAATCTTGGCAATCTAATTGCCCCTTTTAGTACCAAACTCCTGTTGAGTTAGAATGGACTTCACCATTATGTCAGGAACCAAAATAATAGTATGTGAATTTAGGATATAAAATCTAAAATGCTTTACCACCTTAACCATGGAATAAGCATGATTCTCCATATTTGAATATTTTAATTCATGAGCTTTGAGAGGATAAATCATAAATGATATAAGAGATTCCACACCTTTTTTGTTTTGCTAAACCAAAATCACTGAAAGTGTATGCTCAAAAGCATAGATGTATATTACGAAGTCTTTCGTATAATTTGGATAAACCAGAATTGATGCATGGGCAATCACTATTTTGATGTTTTCAAATGCTGACTTACCTTCTGTAGTCCATTAGAAAGTGGCTTTGCCCTTCATCATGTCCACAATGTGGTGAGTCTTCTCTACAAATGCCAGAATAAATCTTCGTATAAAATTTATCTTTTTGAAGAAAGAATGAACTAAAGTCTTACTAGAAAGAAGGAAGAGCAAGACTTTGGATAGATTTGACTCTTTTTGAGTCAATTTTTATACCTTCTCGAGATACTGTGTGACCAAGAATTTTACCTTTTGTAACCCCAAAAATTGACTTCTTGGGATTAAGAGAAATACCATTTTGCTAACAGCATTCCAACACTTGTTATAGATGATGTAGATGATCAGGATGATGTTTGGAAAAAAGGTCAAGTCATCAAGATATACCACATTAAATTTTCCCATTTCATCTCTAAAATCAAGATCCATTGCTCTTTAGAAGTTAGCACCAGCATTGATCAAACTAAATGGCATTATGTGATATGCAAAAGTACCTTAAGGTGTAGTGAAAGTAGTCTTATGTTGATCTACTTCATTGACTTCTATTTGATTGCACCTAAAAAAACCATCTACCATTGATAACATTTCTAAACCAATCACTATTTACAAAAATTGGTCCATGATGGGCAGAGGGTAGTTATCTTTTAAATAGGATTGATTTAGGTTTTTGAAATCGACATAGATATGAATTTCCTGATTCTTTTTTCTTACATAAACTGTTAGCAATCTAGGTGGAATGATGGATTGGAAAAATAATTCTTGCATTCAACATTTTCTGGATCTTGGAAAAGATAGTACCTAATATTTTGGGATTGTATTGCCTTTATTTTTACTTATAAGGCAATGACCCAACCTTAAGAGGAATTTCATGCCAGATTTCCTCAGACTTGAAAGATTTCAAATCATTGTAATATGCTAAAACATCAATGTAATGGTGAATAAGAGTAGCAAATTTAAGCTTTTCATCAGAAGTGCAACAATTTCTAATGTTGACCATTTTGGGATTTTCTTTTGTACTCAAATTTATTTGATCAAACTCCTTGGAGGAACTTGAATCCACTTGTCACTTCTTGACATATGTGTCCTACTTATCAAATAATTTCTTGAGAGAAACCAAACCTTTTAGAATTTTATTTCCCTTGAGATGAAGGAATTCTTCACTAGTTTTGGAATTTACTTTGAGAACTGATTCCCATGGTGGAGATTCACTTCCTTAAAAATAAAGATCTTCAAATCTATCCATCTTTTTTAGAAAATCAATGATTTGATTGTCACCGTTAAATGCTTGTTAATGGTTGGAATTATCAAGTACACTTGGTCAAAATACTAGCTCAATAGTGTACTTGTCCCCTTCAAAGTCTTTATGGGAAACCATGAGGGTCACAAAGATAGCCAATAAATCTACATGGTTATTACATTCTCTCGACATAGCAGAAATATTGAAAGCATCAAAACTTTCAATACAATCACATACAAGATTTTGATAATGTCGCAATATTTCATTTTTTGTTTGGTATAAATTCCTTACCTGATAAACTACCAGTTTAGCATCTCCAAGGGTGTAAATAACCTTAATACCTTTAGTATGAGCATCTTTCAATCCAAGTAGCAAAGACTCATACTCAGCAGTGTTATTGGTGTTATTGAATTGCAGCTTATATGAATAAGGAAAAATTTCTCCTTGAGGGGAGATCAAAACAATTCTAGCTCCAGAACCGATAGAAGAGCAACTACCATCAAATTCTAAAATCCAAACATTATCAAAATTTGATCTTTTCAAAAACTTCTCTTCATTATTCAGGGAAGATTCTTGGTTGTCTGAACTTAGTTTTGACAATTCTTATAACTTTATATCTAAATTTTCTAAATTGTCACTAAAAGGACTTTCATCTAATGAGATGAAAACATCTTTAGTAATTAGGAAATAATTACCCATTCTCGATCATTCAAATAAAATTTGGGATTTAGGATTCGATGTTTGGGTGACTATATATTTTGACTCTTTTTTAGGAAGTAATTTCTTCATAACACCTTTAATAGGTATCCTTGCTTCAGATAGATCCATATTCAATTCTCCACCTACATATTTTCAAAAATTATTCCCAAGTAGAATGCCATAAGAGGTTGGAACATTGGCCACTAAGACCATCATTTTGATCATCTTTTCTAGAAAATCTACAAATGCAAATTGGGCATCTTTGATTTGACCTAGGAGTGGTACTTGCTTGTTCTCCATGGAAAAGCATCTCCCAAAAGTCTTAGTTAAAGTAAGACCAAGAGAATCTGCTACCTTGGCAGGGATAATGTTATTAGAAGCTCCAGAGTCTATTATGCAATTACTCAATTTATGACCATTTATCAATAGGAAAACATAGAAAGGGTGTATTTTCCTGGGGGTAGTGAGGGGAGTAGCAATAAGATTATTTTGGGTGGATTTATTCTTGGAGGAATCATGAGTTTCCTTTGGAAAATCTTGTCCTATAGGGGCAATTTTATTTTTTTATGTATTCAGCCAACCTATCAAACTATTCAGGATTGGCTCGAAAGTACTCAATCTTAGTCATTTGAATCTTGGTCTTTTTGGTATGATCAATTATATAAAATAATTGAAATGAACTAGAGACAGAGGGGGGAAGCCCATCATCCTGATCTTTATTGACTATGGCACTGGTCTGAAAGATAAAAGTAGAAGGTACAGGATGGTTTGAGGTACTTACTTTCTTATTAGTCACCGGGTCCTTTGATTAGAAAGGTAGTGAAGTCCCTCGTTTAGCAATCAAAACTATTGGCTGAGGTTCTTCTAATTTTTTTTATCAGCTTGTTGAGCTGACTAGTTTTGGGACCTAGTAAAAATGGTGTACGATCCATCGAACACTTCTCCCTTACTTCTAGCTTCATCTTGATAATACAGGAAACTAATTTTAGAGTTGGTAGCTAATTCTTCTTCTTGTTCTATAAATATATTAGCATCATCTTCTTAGTCTAACTCAGGTTGGAATGAAAAATCATTTTTAGCTTCAAAGTAAACAATTGCTGAATTAGCAAGCGTTGCTTCAATGGCAAGCTTCCCATGTGGGAGAGGTAGGCAATTTGGTTGTCCTTGATTTATAGCATCATTGCCTTGATATGACTAGTTGGGAAACATCCTTATTGGCATATCCTAATGTGGAGGGGTAGACATACCTTGGGCCATTTGTCTTTTTAGGGGTAGCAATTCATTTGCCAAATTTTGCACCATAGGATCTATGGTGTTAGTGGAAAAACTTTTAGCAAATGAGGAAAATTTAATTTTATTATAATATTTTTTAATCTTACCTACTAGGATAAGATCATCCTTGACCTCAATAGCCAAATTTTGGGCTACAAAAAGATCAATAGGGCTGGCCCACCTCAACAAAAAACTCACTTCAAGAAGTTGAGAGTTGATGAAAAAGAACTTGAGATTCTCTGGTGTAGGCTGAGTGATCATAGGAATTTAGTTCCTTAGCTTATTAAATTTATCAATAAAGTCTCACATAGGCTCATGAGGTTCCTTCTTCATTTTCATAAGCTAAGCCAACAAGGCATGTGCATATTTAGCAGGTTTGAACCTAGCCTCAAACTTGGCCTTGAGGGTGTTCCAGTCAGTTATTGTTTGAGCTTGAAGGTGGTAAAATCAGTCCATGGTAGTGCCTTGAAAAGTTTATACAAAAAATCTCACCACTATTTCTTCTTATTCCATGCCTAACACACCACATGCTATGTAGAAAGTAGCATATACTCATTTAGATGAACTTTCCCATCACCATAGATTTTGGGAAAATTCTTCCTCAAACTATGGGGTAGTTAATGTAAAGGTGGGGTCAAATTGAGAGGGTCAAAAGTGTTGCCCTAAGGGCCTTAAACTACCATGATATGTCGATTAAATGGAGGGATAAAAAATCTTGGTGGGTTAAGTATAGACAAAACCCTATTAGTACTGAGACTAGAAGTTTCACCTGGTATGGGAGATCTGACGCTGGTAGGAGGGAAACTCTTGGTTCACTAAAAGTGAGATAGTGGAGGAGAAATCTCAAAATTATTTCATTACACCAACTCAAATATAGGATCAACAATACCTTGTGCTCTCTGACTTCACATGTATGGTGGATCTACCAGAGTGTAAAATGAAAAAGGACTGGGAAGGCTTCAGTTTGAATTTTGAGGCTTCAAAGTGCACGTTCGTATCCCTAATGGAGTCACTAAAAGCTATTGGGTGAATGTTTTGTCATCAAGAAACTAACAGCAAAATGGGTATATCGACCACAACACAAGGAGATTTATACGATAAAAAGTGTGGGTTTACCACATCATAGTGAGATAAATCTCTCCTCTCATCAAAGGTAGGTTCCTTATAAACTATTTATATATTAATTGAACTGAAAATAGACTCAAGGGTGAGATTACACCATCCATCTCTCTTTTTTTAGAGATGATGTTTACAAGGCAAAAGAGAAATCTTGATTGATGACTGAAAGCATTTCTCTTCTTTCAGAAATGATGTTCAGTAAATGGCAAAAAATCTTCTCAGATAGTAACTAGATCCATGAGAAACCCACAAAAGCACAAAGTCTTTCGTTGTTCCCCTTACTGATTTGGAACGTACGTAACAATAGAGTGAAGTTCAACTCAAAGTCTCCACCATAAACTACAATAGATCATAATATCACGAAGGATAAAAGTAGTTCAAAGCCTTTCTAATACCCTTATCAATGAAAAAGGAGAAATATGAACTAAAGGTAATTATAACAGCACAAAGTCTTTATAATTAACTTCAAAACATCTTCAGATTATTTCCACACACTTTGCTTATTTAATCAAATAGACGAGAGATTATTAAGAAAAATAACATAAGAATGATCTCCTAAATAACACAAATTATTCCAACACAAAGTTTGAAAGTAACCTGCTTTCTCATTCATTCAAGAAAATATGATTTACAATTTGAGATCAAAGTCTCAAGAAGCATCTCAATTTTGGCAGAGTTTTTGCTCTCAATTATCAAAAAGATCCCTATTTACAAAAGAGTCTCCCTCTATATATATAGGGACAAGCCTTTAGAATTAAGAAAAACCTTAAATATTATAATCTAGTCAAAGATGTGTCTCCATTGACTTTGGGGCTTTCTGGATTTTTACATGTAATTACACATAAAAAAGTACATGTGCAAATGTCCCAAGTCAATTACAAAGTGCATTTAGAAAAATGGAAATTAAACCAATGGAAAGTTGATTCAATTTGTAGCTCCACCCTTATATGAGCATCATACATGGTAATAGCCCCCTGAATCTCGATATTGTCTGGCGCAATAGTATTTTTGAAGACCACCTTAGCCTTGACTATGGCATCCCTCACTATTGTGATTGATTTAACATGACTAGTTAACTTGGTTCTCAGATTATCTAGAGTTATCTAATTATCTAGGATGTTATCCACAGAGGCCACTAAAAGTGATTTCTCCTCGAATTCCCTTCAGAACATACCTTCAAATTCCTAAATCATTTCTACTAAAATGAACTGATTGTCTTATGTGATGAGTTTGCAAGGAAACTCCTCTAATTTATGCAAAATACTAATATCACTTTGTTCATTGAGGTCTCTAGAAGATTTGAGGTCACTGATTAATTCCTTAAGCACTCAACTCCTATATATTAATGCTTCTTTAGTTTCAATATATGAGTATCTATCAGTGATGACCCCAATTGATATTAGAGTGCCTATTTTCAGCTTCTTCATATTTATCCATTTGCCAAGATATTTATCTATGCTTTTAATATCTTGAGAAATGATATTGATAAGCTCATCCAGTTTGGCTCTCATTTTATTCATCTTACATATTTTCTCAAACAATTCTATGAGTAGGGAAATCCCTTGTGCATGCATCTTGTCTAAGTAATCCTCAAGGACTTTGCCCTTGAGATAGGTTCTTTCTGCTTTCTGGATCACGGGATCATCTATGGAGATAGCTTTTGGGGTTACTGCATCTGGAGCGAGAGTGATTCTTCTTATCACTACAGTCAATTATTCCACCCTCACCTTATAATGATCCTTCATTCCTCTTTTCCTGTCAAATTTCTAAACCATAATATCCATTGTTGATTTCAAATCACTCTTGGTGCCTTCATGAGTTATCTTCCCTAACTCAACTCGAGAGATAGAGTAGTTGCTTATGTCAAAATTTTCAAGGGTTGCATCTTATGGAGGTTTGGTTATTTCCATAAATTTTTGCCCCTTATCTCTAATCATCTTTCAAAGTATCTTTGGCTTCTTTTGAGTCTTAGCTCTTACGGGTGCCATTTTACTAAAGTCAAAGTCATCTGGACAAATGGCTTGTTTTTTCCTTCTGGGCGTGTAAGCTGATAACCAAGGTGGGAGAGTAGAAGCACTTACATTAGCAACAGTCCTTGTAGTGGCATCACTGGGGTATCACCTACACTAAGAGTGGAAATAATAAGCATAGTATCATTTAAAACCACACCTACTGCTAAATGATCGAGGGTAGAACTATCTCCGATGTTAAAAAATGGAGATGACATATTGGGGATGGATCTTGATAAATGAAGAACATCTCCAAAAGCTCTTTGAGAGTCACCAAAAATAATTTTTGAAGGAGAGGTGGCTCTAGAAGAGGGAATACTGATTAGAGAAATAGGTGAAGGTGTTGCACCAAGTGAGTTAGGTGGAGAAGAAGAAATTCTTGCATCTATCTATACATCTTCTCGTAAAGATATAGTTTCCATTTCATCAGTTTCCATCTATCTTACTATTAGTTCTTCAGTAATTTGTTTCTCAACCTCCATATTTGTTTTTTCTGGCTCTTTTTCTACAACTTTTTATTTCTTTGTTACAAAGATGATCATAGGATTATGAGGCCTAGAAGGAGAAGGAACATCACTTTTATTCTTCATTCTGTTCTCTGCTCTCCTCCTTGTCTCTTCTTGAAATTTGGCCTCTAATTCCATGATGAACTCTTTCAAGGTGATTCCCTTATTTACTAACCAATCATTTGTGTTTTCCAATATTGGTTTGAATCTCATCCTCAAGGAGGTTAACTCTTTTTGAGACCATTGGATCAAGGGAAGAGGAGCATTGGAAACTTGTTTAGCATGATATTTATTATTGATCAGATCTCTGTCATCTAATAGATTTATAGGGATATTAGAGAGCCCCAAATATTCTATTTATTCAAGAGATAGTCTACTATAGTCCATATTTCTGATATCTTCCACTGTCCTCAAATCGATCCAAACATCTTTGATCATAGGTTCATAGAGTTGTGTCTTCTTCCTGATCATGTCCTTCACACCTCTATAGTCAAAATTGGGTCTCATTTTGAAATTCTTCATGGTTACAAGTTGCATTTTGGTTTCCATTGCTCTAGCTTTTGTATTGTTCAATACTGAGAACCTACCAATTTCAATTGGGAACCTGAAATCAAGTTTCTTGATTTCCATCTGCTTATTATGTATGACAATAATTTGCTTACATATCTCCATCAAGACCAATTTATTTGAAGGAAATATTGGGAGCATATAGGGATAACCTTGGAAAAATCCAACCTATAGATAAAAAAAGAAATGAACTATAAGAACATACAACCGAAGTTATTCACAATAGTTCAAGCTTCATCTGACACTCTTTTCTATTCTAATTGGGGATCAAAAAGACACAAAAATACTACAAATAAAGTGTCATTTACCCTCCTAAAATGATGGATAGAGCCCTTCAATGTCAACTGAGGGTAATATTGATATATCAAGGTCATTTTCCTATCTCCCTCTAATGTTAAACCTTGAAAATTTCTCATTGAAGCTGCAATGTATACCAAGTATGAAGTCATGTATAATTTTGAGGTAGTAGATACCTTTGTCAATTGTTCATGCAGTGCATTGCTGATTTGTTCTCCCTAGAAAATGACTTGTTTGCCCTGGAGAATTATCTTAATGAAGGCATACATCCATTCTTGAAACTAAGAGGAAGAAGGTAAACCTCGTACTCTGCTGAGAAGAGTAATCAAGTCACTAACCTCTTCTATAGAATCTATCTTTGAAAATTTTTGTGGCCATTTGGACAAGTTTGCTCTAGGAGTTTTTAGCCATCTATTATTAATCACTTTCTTTGCTTTCTCGAGATATTTATCATATTCTTTTTATGGCTCAACAGAGTCAAGCTTCAACACATCAATAGTAGGAGGGCACATTAACACTTTGTTGATGAACTTAGGGTCTAGTCTAATTACTATTTTACCACTAACATCTACCACAGCCCTGATATCCTTGTAGAATTGAGTGCACTAGAGAATGAA
This sequence comes from Torreya grandis, assembly GCA_037957365.1. Classification (NCBI taxonomy): domain Eukaryota; kingdom Viridiplantae; phylum Streptophyta; class Pinopsida; order Cupressales; family Taxaceae; genus Torreya; species Torreya grandis. The sequence continues at coordinate 1,624,750 of JARHVA010002981.1, forward strand.
CTCTATGTGATGAGCTGCCATAGGAAAAGAGGAGACTAGATGAATATTTCTCTTAATTATCCTCTTCATTTTAGAGCTAGGATTGTTTGCTTTGGTTCTTTCTATGAACTCAGCCATATCTACGTGCTCGATCTCTGTATCCCTAATGTCATGGACATTAGAAGCAATTGAGGTGACTAGAAAAACACCTTGATATTGGTACTTCATTATCTTCAACTTCTTTGGAGAAACCTTAGTCATCGAGATGAGCCTTTTTCAAAAGTATATTGATGAAGAAGGGATTTGAAGAGAAACTACAATAAAAATCATGATCACGCAATTAGGGGAAATATTGGCAATCTAGGAAAATTACACGTTGGATGATCATGACCAGGAAAATGCACTTGAAAAGGCTAAGGTGTGAACAAGTTGAAAGTGAAAGGGAAGTAGGCTTAAAAAATAGGAAAATCAAAATTATCTAGAGTTAGTAAAAAATAGAGGGAAAGCATGCATGGGTAGTGAAAATTGTCACCCTTGCATGTTGAGGAATCTCTTTGTGCATAGGCAAAAAAAATTGCTGCCTATACATGTTGGGGATAGAAGGTTTGCATCAACAATAATTTTTACTACCTATGCATGTGGAAATTCATTAGGTTGTGGATAGGTGGCAAAAATTGCCACTTGTGCACATTGGGAAGGATAGATGTGTATCAGTGGTGAAAATTGCTGCCTATGTACATTGGGAAGTTAAGAGTTTGTGCATCAGTGGTAATTTTTATAGCCTATGCACAAGTTGGTAACTTGCATGTAAGGGAGGCAAAAATCACTGCCCTTACACCAATTTGCAAGGGATGTGTAAGGGCAGAAAATTTCACCACTTTTACACTGATTTGATGGCCACATGTAAGGGTGGTGAAATTCACTACCATTACATGGGTTTTGATAGGTTGATGGGTAAGAAGAAGGGGGAAGAGGGTTTTTTATTTAGATTTCCTCCTCAGGGGGAAAAAAAAGGAGGAATGGGAAGATAAACACTAGAAAACCCTAGACTAGAAAGGAAAAGGAAAGAGAACCATGAATAAGAGAAGAAAAACAAAAACCAAAACAAGAAGAGAAAAATGTGAAACTCTAGCTGTAAAATCATGATATAATGTTTGAATCTAATGAAAACATGATTCCACTTACATGCATGATCATCCAGATGTAGGAAGGAGGAGAAAACAAAGAGGAATGGAACAAAATGAGGCAAAAGGGGGGTTAAAAGGGGAAAAAATTGACCCCAACCACAAAGAGGAATGGAACAAAATGAGGCAAAAGGGGGGTTAAAAGGGGCAAAAATTGACCCCAACCACTCGGTGCACGTGGCCATAAATGTTGCATGCGAAAACCAAGATCATCGAGGGGCATAAAACTTTTCTACCTCTACATGTCAGGTTAGAAGAGCGATGTAAGGGTGGAAATTTTTTTCGCTCTTACATGAAGGAATGGAAAAATGCAAGGGCGGCGATTTTCACTACTCCTACATGAAGGATGCAAGGGTGGAAATTTTTTTTGCCTTTGCAGGGAAACTAGAAAACTACATGTAGTGGTGGCAAAATTTTCTGCCCTTACATGTAAACTCAAGAAAACACCTCTCAAAAATAATGAAAAATTTATCAACTGATCACATCAAAATTGTAATGATTTTCATGTTTTTTGGGAAATCATAACAAGGGAATGTCATGAACTTTTAATGATGCCAATCGACCAAACATGAGATCAATAAAAACTTGCCCCAAAAAATGAACTTAAGAGAGAAAAACATGAAACAGACAAGTTTCATAGGGGTTGTTCCAAAAATGAGCGTAGTTGATTTTGGGAATAAAAAAATCTAGCATCATCAACATTACATGTGATTGAAAGTCTTGATCTTCATTTGTTTCCCCATTCTTATACATTCAATTATCATCAACTATTTTATTTCATAGTAAAGCCTAACATTTATTATTTGTCCTTATTTACCATCCATGGTTTCAATTTCCTTTGTAGAGGCTACAAAGATACCTTGTCTCAATGTTTCAAGGAATTAAAATCAGCAACCAAGGAAGATCACAAAAGCATTCTTGACAACCAAATCTGCAGCCAGTTCTTGATAGAGTAGTTATTCAAATGATGTATGGGCTAGAAATTAACATGTTTGAGTATTTTATTTGTATTATTTGTTGATTAGGATGTGCATCTCCCCATCAACAAGAATAATAGAATTAAAAACCTCACATAGGATATCAACATATACCATACCATTTCACATTATTGTGTTATTGTCATTATTACTTATCCTTTTGCCATTGTCACATATCCTACCATTCACTCCATAATGTGGGGGAAAAACCTCTTACCATTTTATACATCTTATCATTTTGTTCCTATCTAGACCAAAGCCTAATTTTAGTCATCCTACCTAATCATGTTTTGATCTTGGTTCATTTTGTTCTTTTCGCACCTTTTCATGGGGGGATTATGATCAAGTTTCAACAATCAATTCAATCTATGTTTACAATGGCAATCTATGAAAGTAGTGTGATAGTTGATCTGGCAAGGTATCTTTCATTTTCCATCTTGTATCAGGTTTATTTATGTGAGCCTGGTTATAACCACCTATGGGAAAATTAGTGTTTCACTAGTCTTGCTACTAATTATAACCACTTATGAGCAAATTAGTATCATTGACCTATGTCATTGTATCCTAGTTATAACCACCTATGGGAAACATTTTTTTATCATGCATTGCCACATCACCTTACCATTACTATTTTCATTTGATTGGCCATTTTTTGGATTTAAGAACTTGTTGGGACCTAGTTTGTTTTTCTCACCTTTTATGTGGATGGAATTAATGTAATTTGAGGTCATTTCAGGACTATGTAGGTCATACTCAATTCATGTTGAGGTCACCTCAATCCCCCTTTCTATATGCTCTCACCATTTTGTGAGCAACCTGAGCCAAATTGTCTCACCATTTTGTGAGAAAGTATCTTGTCATTCTTGATCAAATTAAGATATCTCAAAATTCCAAAAACATTCAAATATTTCAAAAATCCAAAAATATTTGTCCTATCTAAGCCTAGTCAGTTATCCTTGATCTACCTTACTAGGGCATTGTCATTGTTAGGATGCTTTCTTTTGCTTTTATTTTTAGGCTTTCTATTTGTTTGTTTATTTCAAGTTGTTTGTTTGATTATTTTTTTGCTTGCCTATTTGTTTGATTTCAGTACTTTTTCCTTGACTCAGTCTATATATGTTCATTGGGTGATTCCTTGCACACATTATTTTTGAGTCTATCCATATTCATCCATTAACATTGTCATCATGGATTTTATCATTGGTGAATTATTTTTGAGTGTTTATTGGATCAGGAGTCAGTCTTTATGCATTTTTTATCTAAGTCTTCATAGTGTTCTATCATGATGCTTACCATCACATGCTATAGCAAGAAATAGCTTTAGGAAGGTCTAGAATCAATGGAGCTGTAGAAGTTTCACCTTGGCTCCTTGGCAAATCCTCCCATCCCATCCTTGATCAAATCAACCAATTAACCATTCTAGTTATATCATTGCTAATCAAGATGAGCATCTCCTCATTGGTAGGTATAACTAAATCATTCACACTAATCAATCTTAATCTTTTATTCATCTACTTCATCACTTTGCACCTTCTCATCTTTAATCTATATTTTAGGTTATATCCTTGAGTTATGCTTGCTAATCATTATTTTGACTTTTATTATTGATTATAACCACCTTTGGGAAAATTAGCATCTTTTTTACATCAATGCATGCAAGCATTTTATCATTTGGATTAATCTCAACCATGGGTTAATTACACCTTTCTTCTTATTTTTTTTGTGGGACCATCCATCAATAAATGTAGCAACCACTCCATCGAGGGGGCATCATCATAGGATTCTCAAAACTATTTAAAGCTTTATTCTTCAACCATCATCTTCTTTTGTGCATATAGGCCATATCTCATTCTTTGATAAGGCATTTCTTTACCTATGGTTTTCAACATCTTCCCAAATAGGGGCAAATTGTAGACACCTAAATCTGGTCATCAATGACCTCTAATCAAGTTTTTGGCTAATTTCTACCCAAAATACACAATTTATCCTAAAAACACTAAAAGAAGCTAAATGATGTGAAAATGACATATTCAAATACTAATTTTGGATAAAATATCATTAAATGGGGCAATGCAATTTATGGGCTAGCTAACTTTGATTAGATCATTTTGAGTCAAAATGTCAATTTTGCACCGAAGTGCTCTGGATTGATCTTTCCTATCAAATATCTTTCACAAGACATGTGCCTTTGTTATTTTTTGTTGGTAAAATCCTAAATGGGATAATGGATCCAAGACATTAACTTTTAATTCTAATTCAATCAAATTTTAGACCAATAACAAGGCATTCTGATCAATTGGAGTAATTTATACACAAAGTGCTTAATCATGCTTAAGAGCTAATTAAACCAAATTAGAGGCTAATTAATAAATCCATGGAAACTTATTGAATAATTTGTTTTGAAAATAAATATTGAATATATACATCATCAAGTGACCTCATTTCTTAGGAAGACATCCCTAGGCCATAAATGCCATAAATATCCAGGTTCATGCCTCCCATGCCTCATCAAATCCCTCCATGCCTCTTAATTGCTCATCTATCACAAATATTGATGAGCCTATTTATCAATTTTAATTACAAAATTTGATAAATCCTTAGTCACACATCTTTATCTCAAGATGGATGGATAAGGTTTATTCTACACATTCTCAAAAACCTATAAATAGGAGGCCTTACCACATCATTTCTAAGCTTAATTTGTGCAAAGTTATAATGCAAGATTAGTTACAAAAGATTCAAACAACTAGTGTTACCATGCCAAATTGATTCCAAGCCAATTCAAGCCACAATCCAAAGGTTCCAAGGAAAAGAAGAGATAGCCAAGCCTCCTTTGATGAAGACTTCATGAGCACAAACCGAGAAAGCTACTACAACAAGAAATTTGGAGCATCTAAGGGAGGTAAAAGAAGGTTTATTTTACATTTTAGTTGTGTTTTTTAGTCATGTTTGTTAGCTAAGCTCTCCCTAGTTTCTAGGCCTAGAGATCTTATGCTAGTTAGTGTGTTTCTTTAATTTTGTTTTCATTTTAAAACTAACATGATACTAACCATCCTCTCTTGAGTCAAATTCCTAGTTCATAGATACATGGACTCAACTACACAAATTCAAAATAGATCTTTTGTTTGAGTAAAAGTTCATTCTAAATAGGAAAACATTTATTGAATATAGGGAAGCCATGAAGAATAAAAGATAAGTTCTTGAGAATCTTGTTAATTATATTTAAGAAGCTAAGTATATGTGATAATAAGATATTAGATCTTACTAGATAAAATTGGAGAGCTTCTTTGGAAAGTTAGAGATGATTCCCAGAAGGTTCTTTCTATCAATATGATAATTTAGGAGTTTTCATCTTTGATTCAAACTAAGATTTAGGTATAAACTTTCACACTAGAATCTATTGATAAACTAGTTGAATTTTAAGTTATAATAAATAAGTTACAAAGAATCTTGGATAAAATTAAAGACTTGTCAGTTAATCTAGAATATTCCATTTCAAGAGTTCTTGTCATCTCTAGGAGTACATTAGGTCCAGATGATAGTGAGGTCCAAGCTACATTGAATAGATATAGGAATTTTTTTATTTTTTTAAAAAAGTAATAAATTCCTATGTCTAAGGACACTTAGTTTATTTTTGTAACTTTTCATTTGTAATTTTGCACGTTGAAAAAGCACATAGTCCTAAGTCAAATGAGACTCTATCAATGAATACGTCACTGTATTTATGTATTTCCTATTTTTGTTCATAAATCCTCTCTATAAATAAGAGGATGTTCTTTGCAAAAAGGATCACCAATTGCTTTAGAAGTGAAGTGCTACTAGAATTGAGAAGCAATATTGAAAATTTGAATTCAAATTGTAAATCTTTTATCAATCAATATATTAGAAAGCAAGTGACCTTTTAATCTTTGAGTTGAAATAAATTTTTGATGTATTGGAGATGTTCTTATGTCTTTTCCATTACATTTTATTGTGTAATTGATTGAATTACAGTGTGAATTTCTATAAATTGAAAGGTGCCAAGAAGCTGATTTTGAAGTCTTTGAGTTGCATCATTGTTACTGGGTTTGCAGTCATTATTGAGAAATGATTTTGGATATTTTGGGATGTAATTTATTAGATTTAGTGATTTGATCTTTATTGGAAATAAGGTGGATAGTTTGGGCTACACTTTATTCCATTGTTTTATGATACATTTGTTGGTATTTTTTTTAGTTATTCTTTCAGCTAACTAATTTGAATATCAATTATTATTTCTCTAATAAGTAATTCCACATTTATATACTACGTCATACAAAACAAAAGTCTTCATAGCATTATATTTCAAGTGTACATCAATTCTGAAAAAAGAGAATTAGATGATATGGTAACACCCACTTTGATAATAGTGTAAATAAGTGTAAATAGTTACTTATTATGTTAGTTAGAAATAAGAAGGGAGCTTCCCATTAGTTGAGGAGAGATTCTATTTCTTCACACTATGGCTGAAATAATCATTTTGATACCTTTTTTTGGTAATAAAATATCAACCCAATAGTTTTTGGTGACTCCACTAGGGATAAAAACACACAACCAAGTTCTACACTCATTTGGTTGACATAAGACCAACACCTTATTGTTTCTTATTATTTTGTTGTAGATATTTTATTTTCTTTTTATATATTTTTATGATCTAGTAGAACAAAGGTACATTCATGGTAGAAGGGTCTTGGGACACATTGATCCAACATTTGAGTTATTACAAGATCATAAATTCAATCTTTTGTTGGAATAAACAAGGTCTCATCTTCAATGTAAAATAAGTTTTCTACCTACCAATACAACATATCCTATACCTGGGAAAGCTTCCATCATTCATAGAGTCTTGCCTATTTTTCCTTTGCAGGGATTTGTTATTCCTCTGTATAATTCACATAGAATGGCTACTAAAGGTCCATGAGGAACAAATTTTGGTCCATTGAACTTGACTCCTCCATCTCATGAACTTCCTCATGGTTCATGTAAAAATTTCTCAAAGTTCTACACTAATGGCAAGTAACATCCAGATGAACATATTTTTGCATTTTACATTACATGAAAAGTTATTAGAGTGGAGCATGAGGATGTTTCTATAGGATTGTTCATAAAAACACTCCAAGGTGTTGCTACTAATTGGTTTTATCATCTTGCAACCAAAACCATCACCAGTTGGGAAAATCTTAAGGCTAAGTTTGAGGCAAGGTTCAAGCCAATATAAGATGCTCATGACTTCTTGGCTCAATTTACACAAATGAATAAAGAAACACATGAACCCGTGCATGATTTCATGGTAAATTTTAATAAGTTGAAGAATAGGATTCCAATAGTCACTCAACCTATGCCTAAGAATATGAAGTGATTCTTCATCAATTCTCAACTACTGGAATTAAGGTTTCTTTTGTGAAGAGCAGCCCCATCTGATCACCATGTTGCTCAAATTTTAGCTACTAAAGTAGAAGATGATTTAATCCTAGCAGGGAAGTTGATAAATAATTCTATCACGCCCAGAGGGAAACCATCTACAACTTCACCTTCTACTAGCACCATAGATCCCATGGTTTAAAAGCTAGAAAATGAATTGTTATCACTTAGGAAGCAAATGTCTCAAGGTATGTCATTTTATCCATACAAGGATGTTCTAAGGATGACATACCCAAATACATCTAATTATTCTAATAATGTTGCAAGAAATCAAAATTAGAATAAGATTCCTTCACCATAAGCAAGGCTTACATTGGAAGAACCTTCAGATAATGTAGTAGTCAAATGGTTAGAACTTGAAACTGATGATATTCCAAAATTGGAATATATTCCAAAAGAAGATGCAAATATTTTCATAAGAGATGAAGAAGGAAACACTGGTGACTCTAGTATCAGGGTTCTAAACTTTGAAGAAGAAGAATCTGAACATGAAGAAGACATAAAAGGTGGGTCTTATGTTATCTTTACTCATTCACAAAGTCAAATAAATCAATAGAAGGTTGATAAAGCTAAAACCAATGATGAACCATGCAAGGAGGTTACTATCGCTAAAAGAGGAACTCCTTTACCAGTTCAACCAAAAGACATGATGATGGATAAACAAGTAAGTACTCCTCATCATTTTAATTCTTCTCCTTTTATGTCTAAACCTCATGCCCAAAGCTTAAAACTTGAAAATGAAAATACCTTATCTTTTTTCATTACATCATATCCAACTTTTGATATCATAGATCATGCTAAGAAGACAAAAATCCAAATGTTCAAAGCTGAGTACCTCCAATCTAATCCCAAACAATTTTAAAGATTGGCAAAATTTGTAAAAGGTAAAGGGATCAATCCTAATTAGACCCCACCTAAGAGTGTACCAGTTGACCGTATACCAAGACCAAAGAAAAATAATTTGGTTGTAACTTCTACATCTAACTCTAAAAAAAAAGAACCTTTATATATTTCCCTATTCATTAATGGTTATAAGATCAACAATTATGTTATTGATTTAGGGGCTTTCAATAATGTGATAATGACCAAGGTAGCTAATACCTTGGGATTGACCTTGACAAAGACTTTTGGCCATTTCTTCTCAATGAAAACTAAAAAATTACCTCTCATAGGCCAAATCAAGGATACACTATTTGCATTTCTTACATTTCTAGAGAAAAAGATCAAGATGACAATTCTAGTGGTTAATGTTCCAGCCTCTTATGGAGTTCCATTGGGGCACAACTTATGTAAAGATGCTGGTGGAGAAACAAACATGAATTGGTTTGAGGCTAAAATACCCATCAAAGGTGTGATGCAGAAGCTTCATCCAGAAAAACAAGTGAAGTATACTATGGTAAAGACTGAGGACCCAAAATCCCAAATTCTTTTTGAAACTTATAGAATGGGTATGTATTTATTGACTACAGATGAAGATTTAATATCTTCAAATGAAATTTCAAAAAAAGATCAAGAAATAGATAAACCATCCATTTCAGATGGTAAAGTTTTAGCTTTTGAAACTATCAGGGTTGAAAGTTTAAATTATGTTTGGACTTTAAAATTTGATGGTAGTTATTCTTCAACTAGTTCTAGAGCTGAGATAGTTCTCATATCCCTCAAAGGAAAAATATTTCCTTTCTATTTCAAGTTATAGTTTGATAACACTAATAATATTTTTGAATATGAAACCTTATTATTAGTAATGGAGGTTGTACAAAAAAAATGAATTAGAAATTTATATGCTCAAGGTGATGTCAAGTTAGTCATTTGTCAAGTTAGGAATGTATATCAACCGAAGAATGAAAGACTAAGGCATTACCTCAATCAAGTTTGGGATTGAATATAAAGTTTTTATGTGTTTAATATATCAACAGTTCTAAGAGAATATAATGATAGAAATGATTCATTGGATATTTCAGCCACTTTCCTGGTTCCTCACAAAGATTTCCAATGAAACAAGTATACCATTGAATTGGTTTTCCATCCTAGTGTTCCTAAAAATGTTAATCATTGGAAAGTTTTCAATAATGATGAGTAAGTCATATTAGTGTTAGAGAAGGTGGAAAATTTTAGCGAGTTGTATTTTGAAGGAAGTGATTCCACCCCTCAAGAATCAATTTCTGAAGTTAATAAGGAAAATGATGAAGAAATCTTGTAGCTAAAAGGGAATAGAATTCCTAAAGGGTTGGTATCTTTGGAGAGACTTTTTGATAAGCATGATTAATTCATTACATGTCAACAATCAGAATTAGATTCATCTACATAAATTGATCAAATCAATATAGGGATAGAATATCATCCCAAGATGATAAATATTGAGAAATATTGTTCATTGCAAGAAAGGGAGCATTTGGTGAGACTCCTACATCGGTACATTGATGTATTAGCATATTCATATGATGATCTAAAAAATTTCTAACTAAAGGAAGTATATCATGATATTCCTCTCAAGCTAGGGTCTTAACCTCATAAGCAAAAATAGCAACAATATAAAACCAAAAACTTAGGTACTATCCTCATTGAAATTCAAAAGATGTTGAATTATTAGATTATATTTCCTATAAATCATTCCACATGGATAGAAAATATTTTTACCATGAGGAAAAAGAATGGAGAAATACACATTTGCATTGATTTTTGTAATTTGAACCAACTGTCACTTAAGGATAATTACCCATTACTAGTAATGGACCAAGTATTACAAACAGTGATAGGTTCAAAAATTGTATCCATGTTAGATGGATTCTTAGGATACAATCAAGTGGAGCTCCATGATGAATATCGATACAAGACAACCTTCACTACTCCATGGGTAATTTTTTCTTATCATAGGATGCCTTTTTGATTTATCAATGCTGGTGATACCTTTTAAATGGCTATGTATCTGGATTTATAAGATATAATTAGTAAGTTTATTTTAGTCTATCTAGATGATCTAACCTTTTTCTCAAAAAAGAACCAAAATCATTGTGACCATTTGTAGCAAGTACTTGAAATATGTCATGAATATGGGATATCTCTTAACCCCAAAAAATCCATTTTTGGGGTTACTGAAGGTAAGCATTTTGGACACATTATGTCTAAGGAAGGGATCAAGATTGATTCTGAATGAGTCAAGTCAATCCAGAATCATACATTATCATCAATTAAGAAAGGAGTCCATTCTTTCTTTGGAAAAGTTAATTTCTTGCAAAGAGTTGGTCTAGATTTTGTTGAAAAGACACATCATATCATTGATATAATGAAAGGGAAATCAATATTATATTAGAACCCAGAAGGAAGATCTGCTTTCCATGAGATTAAATAAGAAATTACACTTTCTCCTATCCTAGTTTTCCCTAATTCTACCAAGAATTTTATCATGTATAGTTATGCTTCAGAGCATACTTTTCTGCAATCTTAGTACTGTCAAACGAAGATGGGATTGTTAATCTCCCATAGCTTTTATGAGATGCCTTTTAAAATATCATGAGCTCAAGTAATCATCCATGTAAAAACATGTTGATGTTATGGTTAAAGTAATTAAGCATTTTAGGTACTACATCCTCAACTCCCACACAATTACACTAGTACCAGATTCTATAGTCAATTCTATCTTAGATCAACAATAATTTGGAGGTAAATGAGGCAATTGGATTGCCAAAATTTAAGAGTATGATATGGAGATCAAGCCTACAAAAATTTTGCATGGAAAAGGTTTGTGTCAACTCATGCCAGAGACTAAGCCATGAGAGATACCCAGCAATGAAGGAGATATAGAATAACTTCTCATGGTCTTGCTTGTAAGCACACTTAATGAATGGTATTATAACATTTATTATTTCATCACATATGGAGAGTGTCCATAAAATTTGGCTCATAAGGAGAAGATAACAATCAATCTCAAGGCTAAAAACTTGATCCTTTGGGACAATAGTTTGTATAATCAAAACATTGATGGAATTTTTCTACGATGCATAGATAAAGCACAATAAGGCAAGTTGTTGGAATATTTTCATGATTTGGATTGTGGATGGAATTTGTCAACCTCAGTCATAGCTCACAAGATTTTTTAGGCAAGATATTACTGGCCAACACTTTTTTAGGATGGATATTCTTGGGTGCATAAATGTGAGAAGTGTCAATAGTTTATGGGGAAACCTAAGTTAACAACCTTCTCAAGCCAATATTCATTGAAGAACATTTTTAGCAATGGGGTTTTAATTTTATTATCATGGTGAATCCATTATCAAGTGCAGGTCGTAATTATGTTCTTATGGTTATAGATTACTTCACAAAGTGGGTGGAGGTAATTCCAACCAAACATGCTACTTCAGAGGTTGTTTGTAACTTCCTCAAAGAAAATATCATCACAAGATTTTATGTGCCTAATAAAATTATAATTGATAATTCTACCTATTTTACATCCTAGGAGATGACTCAGTTCTATTTTGAATATGGAAACATTTTGTCTCACACCTCAGATTATTTCCCTCAAAGAAATGGTCAGGCTAAGTCAAGTAACAAAAATTTGGTTACTATCAGTATAAGTTTGGTAGAGGACAACTAGAGAAACTAGCATAAGGCATCATATGATGCATTGTGGGTTGATCATATCACTCCTAAGTGAGTAATTGGTATATCTCCTTTCCAAATTTTGTATGCCTTAAATGTAAAAGTACCCATCACATTAGAGTTACTCATTCTTTGATTAGCTAAGGCATTTGAAGATGAAACATTGGAAATTTCTCTAGATAAGCATATTATATACTTTGCTGAGATAGAAGAACAATGTAAAAAGGTAGTGGATTGCATTTCCAAACATCAAAATCATTTCAAGGAACTATTTGATAAGAAAGCTAAGTCATAATATTTTTAAGTTGGAGATCTAGTTATTTTGTGGGACAAGAGAAGAGAACCAAAAGGAATGCATGGGAAATTTGTTTTTTTATAGAGAGGTCCATTTCTCATTCACCAACTTAGTGGAGAACATTTTTTTTTTATTAGCATACATGAATGGAACATGTTACCCATTCCCTACAGTAGGTTAACATATGAACCTTTTTACTTAGTGAGGTTCTAGATAAGTTTGTACATATTGTAAATATCTATATATTCTTTATTTTTGTTTTAGTTTGGTCAGTCACCTAACTCCATGGCCCAATAGAGAAAGGCACTTAGAGTTATAGGATTCCCTTTCCTTCAAAAATTTCAAAGAATGGATGAAGGGAATTCCCCAGTCAGAGTTAGTATCATTGAATTTAGTAGGATCAATTCATGGGATAACCCCTATGAAACTTATCTATTTCATAGCCCATGAGCTCTAATCACACAAAATGAGGCCAATCACTACCATCTTGCATTTGTTTTTTCCTCAAAAAATTTAGCTTTTTGAGGGAATTTTCATTCTCTTGTGTAGTTCGAAGAATTTTCTTTAAACTACACCAAATCATGTAAAGGCAGAGAATTTCTCCATCCCTACATGTGTAATCCTAAGAATTTTATCCAAACTGCACCAAGCATGTAATAGTAGAGAAATTCTCTATTAATGCACTATAAAGTTAGAGAATTTGTCCAACCCTGTACCTGAGCCCACTGCTACATCAATAATTAATTTTCATTAATTACCCTCATTATACATATTTAACCCACATTATTTTTTATTTTTACCATTGTTAATCCTCCTCTCACCATTTTCAAGATTATGTGCATCCCCAATCACCATTTTTGTACTAACTTACATTTTTCTTCACTATTTTTGTGATCAATTATTTCAATTCACTCGTAGATTTCTTGCATTACAAATTAGGTAAGGTTTTTATTTTTTGTTTAGTTTTTTCATTTTCTTTATCACTATGCCCTAGTTTTATTTATTTTATTTTTTCAAATTTGTGTAATTATGACAGGTTCCTCAAAACCCCCATGTTTTCCCATTTGAAGTGAAAAACCTCAAATTTCAAAAAAAATTCTCCTCACTTGAGGTTTCCAAAATATTTTACATGTTTTCAAACCCTAGGGTGCATATCGAAGAAAATTTTATGACATGCACCCTAAATTATATTCAAATAAAATTTACTCCCCATGTTCTTCATAGAAAATTCTTCAAGTTGCACAAATTTCATACCTTGTGGTGCACCTCAGAGAAAATTCTCTATAGTGCACGTAGTCTAGTGCACATGGAAATTTTTTTTGTAAGGTACAATTTCACCAAAACACCATCCAGTGTAATTCAAATAATTTTCTCTAAAGTTCACATAACTTGATGCAATTCAGAGAAAATTATTTGAAGTACATGATCCACCCTCTTAGTGCATGTCAGAGAATTTTCTTTGATATGCACCAAGACTTAGTAACTTTCCACACCAGTGTAGGTAAGAGAAAATTCTCTAACCTACACTAATTTTCATTTTCTAATGTAATTCACATAATTTTCTCTAAACTACACCCAACCTTTTCCTATGTAATTCAAATAAAATTCTTTGAATTGCACCAAAGTCATCAACCCATTATGAATTTCTAAAAATTTTCTCTAGACTACATGTTTCCAAAAATGATGAAAAATGCTAACTCTAAGGAATCAAAACTCTCTTTTGAAAATATTAGATTTATATCAGAGGATTCCCTAGATAAAATAATAATGACGTATAAGTTTCAAGGTGTGTTTCTAGCATCTGTAGTGGACTCCAATGTAGATCAAATTGGAGATATAGAGATCGGTCATGTTGATATGGCTGAGTTCTTACAAAAGCTAGGCAAGGATCCTATTGCTCAACATATGCAACCCATTTTCAATAGTGAAATACACCTAGCAACCACCTTTCTTATTTCAACACAAGATCTAGAATTTGTTTTAATAATTTCTACCCACTTTGAAAAATAAACTAGATTAGTTAAGGATGCTAGTGGGAAGGTCATCATTCGATCAGATGTTGAGTACTTCGATAAAGTATTTCATCTATCAGATATCAAAGAGTACTTAGATATAAGTATAAATTTAGCCCAAGAATATTATGATAGAAGTTTTTAAAAGTTCAAAAATCACATTAATACACATTGGCTCAGAACTCCTAGACATTCAATTACAAGATGGCCTAAAAACTTATATCTCAATGAATTCTTGGAAGAGGTAGGGGATTTGATTACTCTCTTGATAAAATTAAAGGGCCTTTTGACATAAAATGTATTCCAATAATTGATGTACCATTATATCTTCATAATCAAGAAATAAAAGTAGAGAATTTACTGGGGGAACCAAATTAGTGATACTATATGTCACCATCTCTCAGAGGTGACTTCTTCCCTAAAATTCTATATGACTTCTTATCTAGTTTATGTTGCATCTAGCATGAGAGTATTCCTTGGATTTACCTTTAATGGAGAGAGGAAAAGGTCCAAGTTCATGAATATTATCCATATTTAACTCTCAAAGAAAGTATCAAACATTACCAAAGAGTTAATGACACTTTCTTCCACAAGTTCATTTGCATCTTTGATCAAGACCTAGAAGAAAAGAGATTTTATGATCAGGCATGAACAATAGTAAATAAGATTGGTTGTATTTTCCTATAGTTCCTAACATTCACCTACATTAGGGTAGGAGGATTTTATGAGAAACCATACATGTTGCCAATATATCCAAGTGATAAGTTAGTATGGATGGAGATGTGTAGATAGACAATGAGTGTACATAAGAAATAATCAAATTCACATAAGAGAGGTTTTAAGTTTCCAATCAACATTGGGTGATATACTATTGCAACTATGCCAATGGCTAAAACCATGGAAAAAAAATTATAGTGGATAACTCTCAAGAGGTATAAAAGTAGAAAAGATTTTAATTATAAGTTAATGAAGGAGAAACTCAAGCATAATTTTACTCATGTACACAGGGTTGAGGACATCGAGGCAAAATGTAGGATAGATGAAGATGTAAGGAAGTTGGATTACAACCATCTTACTACTAATAAAATTAATAATATAAATTTGGTTGATATTTTAGAAGATCTATTAGATGATGAGAATGTGTTAGACCTGTCATATGAGGGTAATCAAGTAGCTTCTACTCCTCTCCCTCCAATCTAATGGTCAATCAAAGAATCTAATTCAATCAGGGATAGATTCTAATCCATACTGGCAAGAACTAATGTTTGGATGGAATACAAAGGTATCAAATTGAAACATTTCAATATAGGGTCAGAATAATAATATGATAAGGAAATGTGAGGAATTAAGGATGAAAAATAAGGAAGAGGCCTCTACGTCCACTCAAAAACCAAAATTTGTGTTTGTGAAGTAAAGGTAAAATAAAAGATAAAAAGTCTAGTGTTGAGAAGAATATTCAAAAAGAGATGCAAGGGAAACTAGATACGAGTGAGGTACCCCCTTAGCCAATAATTTCACAATCTTTAGTTCAATAGTCTCTACATCTTGAATTTACTTGTCAAAAGTTCTTATGGTTGAAACATCTCAACCAATGGTTCCACAGGTGGCATTCTTTGTAGTTACTTCTATAATTACTTTATGCTAATTATTTTTGTTACCCCTCAAGTTGTTCTCTTGACTCCACCTTCTCTTCCCAATGCCCACATTCTTTCAAGTTCCTTCACAAGGCATGTTAGATCAAGTTTTTGATTCATTATAAAATTTACCCAGTCCTTTAAAGTCTTTGGGGTCACCAAATAATCTATATTTCACTTGACAAGATATGGATAAATTCATGTTAGCATCTTCCTCTAAAATAAAAACTCAAGCACATGTTACCCTAGTGTCCAAAATACCATTAGGCACCAAGGTTTCAGTCACTCCAACCCAAACCCCACCAATTATAAATGCTATCCCACTAGTGTCCACTCCACTATCAGATACCTCCACCATTTCCATCCCAACTACCTCAAAAATCATTGTTCCTTCTCAAACATAAAATCCTTGGTTTCTTCTCAACCTAAATATTAATATTCTCTTCCTCTTTAGGTCATGTCCCAATGCCCCAAAAGGAAGAAGTAGGATGTGTCTCTTGATGACTTTGATTTTGGTCAACTTGTACCAATAAAATCTAAAACAACAAAGAAAGCTAAAACCATGTCAAGAGTAAACTTTGAGTCTAGACATAAGTATGTTGAGGTTGTAGTGCCTTCCAAAGATAGAAACATTGAAGATATTCAATCATTCAAATATGTAGTAAGATGAATAAATATTGGGAATAAAATTCATGAAAGTGCAAAGAAATATTTGTAACTAACAATGGCATCCTTGATCAAGAGATATAATAAGGACAAAAATATCAAGAATCAACTCAAAATATAAGTAAAATAATTGACCTCTTTTTTACTAAAGATCACACAATATTTTGACTCTATTAAACTTGTTGATAATGAGAACACTAAAAAGGTAATTCAGGAGGATAAGAAACTTGGATCTCAAGGCTAGGTGATCAATGCTTGGATTGAGAGATTGAAAACATAAGATACTCAATGATTACATTTTTCCATTGAATTTATTAAGAACCTAAGTGAAGTGAAAATTAAAATTTAGAAAACAATTAAGAGACTCACTCAAAATATAGAATTGATTGAAAAGGATATTGATATATGGACTCAACTATGAAAATTTAAAATGGAACTTTTAGTTGAGTAGAAGGTCATTCCAAATAGGAAAATAATCATTGAATACAGGGAAGCCATGAAGAATAAAATAGAAGTTCTCAAGAATATTGTTAAATATATTGAAGAAGCTAAAGATATGTGTAATAATAAGAAATTATATCTTACAGATAAAATTGGAGAGCTTCCTTGTCAAGTTAGAGATGATTCCAAAAAGGTTCTTTCTGTCAAGATAGTAATTTAAGAGCTTTCATCTTTGATTCAGACTAAGATTGAGGTAGAAACTTTCACACTAGGCTCTTTTGACAAACTAGTTGAATTTTAAGCTATAATAAATAAGTTGAAAAGAATCTTGGACAAAATCAAAGACTTTTCAGTTAATCTAAAAGATTCCATTTCAAGAGTTCTTGCTGTCTCCAGGAGTACATTAGGTCTAGATGATAGTGAGGTACAAGCTACATTGAAGATATATGAGGAATTTTTAGAAAAGAATAAAAATGAAGAAATTATTGTGTCTAAGGACACTTAGTTTATTTTTGTAACTTTTCATGTTTAATTTTGTTTGGTACATTTTGCATGTAGGAAAAGTACACAGTCCTAAGTCAAGTAGGACTCTATCAATGAATAAGTCAATGTATTTATGTATTTCCTATTTTTTCATAAATCCTCTCTATAAATATGAGGATTTTATTTATAAAAAGGATCACCAATTTCTATAGAAGCAAAGTGTTGGCAAAATTGAGAAGCAATATTGAAACTTTGAATTCAAATTGTAAATCTTTTATCAATCAATATATTAGAAAGAAAGTGACCTTTCAATCTTTGAGTTGAAATAAATGTGAGATGTATTGGAGATGTTCTAATGTATTTTCAATTACATTTTGTTATTTAATTTATTGAATTGTAGTGTGAATTTCTATAAATAGAAAGGTGCTAGGAAGCTGATTTTGAAGTGTATGAGCTACATCATCATTACTAGCTTTATGCTCATTATTGAGAAATTATTTTGGATATTTTGGGTTGTAAGTCTTTATATTTAGTGATTTGATCTTTATTGGAAAAAATATGGAGCCTTTGATCTATACTTTATTCCATTATTTTATGTTATATTCCCTAGTATTTTTATTAGTTATTCTTTCAGCTAACTAATTTGAATATCAGTTATTATTACTCTAACAAGTAATTCCATATTTCCATACTATGTTGTAAGAAAAAAAATTCTTCATAGCATTAGATTTTAAGTGTATATAAATTCTGAAAAAAGAGAATTAGATGAGATGATAACACCCACTTTGATAATAATGGTGTAAATAATTGTAAATAGTTACTTGTTGTGTTAGTTAGAAATAAGAAGGGAGCCTCCCTTTACTTAAGGAGAGATTCTATGTCATCACACTGTCGCTAAAATAACCATTTTTCTACCTTTTTATAAATAACAAAATATTCACCCAACACCATCCACATGTCATTATCCCACTAACTCATAGCTAAAAGAACAAAGTACAAAAGGCCATGGCTTACTTACAAGTTAAGTAGTAATATGCAAACACATCTACCTTAATGACATAAATAGATAACACAACATGAAGGACAAGTTTTAAATCATGGAAAAGAGACATTTATCCCATTATGATGACTAGACACACTAGAATAGGTAAAAGAAGCCACATGGTATAAAATCCTCTCAGATCAACTTTATGAAATTCAAATGGAAATAATAGAAATGGAATAGAGTGAAATTTTTTGTTTCCATTAATTCACACAAATTTTTTAATTAATACATTCAATTCTCAAGGCCAACACATCTAAATCAATACAATTTAAATTTCCATATCCAATCCAATCACATTACCTTCTAGATATCAAGTATACATTGTGAATTTAGAGCTATATTATGACCAAGAAATTTTTAGAGTATGTATTTCATGTATTTATCATGTTTTCTAGTGTATTAGCTATCTATTTAATCTTTTTGTGATTTTTTCCCATGTGAGGATTTATCCCACATTGGTTAGTTAGGTTAGTTCTATGTTTCACCTTGCCTAGTTATACAAGAGCTTTTTTTGTACTAGCATATCTTATTTATGAATAACACTTGACTTACATTGTTTTTCAATCAATTATATAAAACTTCATTGTGTGATGTTTTTTAGTGTTATCACTTATAATTCTTGGGTTGTAATGTTTCTTCACCATTCCTAACATGGTACCAGAGTCCAAGGTGTTGTTTCCATCTACATTGTTGCATTTTAATTTAAAAATTTCACTTACTAATACTTCTTCCCTTATTGTATTTTCTCGGCCTTTTTTCCCTCTTACAAATCTGACCCTTTTATTGAATCTTTGAATAAAGTGTGTGGTGTTTCCTCTTGGAGGGAAGGTAGAGTGAAATTAAAGGAGATAATACTACATAGTTGATGAGGAGATCTTGGCATCATTTTTTTAGACTTTTTGAAGCTTTGGCATTGGAATCTCACCTTAGAACTTATTTTGATTTTAGAATCTCACCTTGGTGCTTCTTTTTCTTTGGCATTGAAATCTCACCTTGGCACCTTTTCCTTTTGTCTCATATATGCAAAAATCTTGGTGCTTTTCTTTGGAGGGAAGAACAGGTTTTTTGAAACCTTTGATTTTGTATTCAATTTGTAGTGGTAAGCTTGTCTACTAATATGAAAGTGGCATCAGAAAGGAAGAATACATTAGCTAAGCATTAGAATATCTAAGAATTTGAGGTGGATTTTTATGTATATTAAAGAAGTAGAGGAAGATTGTATAGAAAGAGGTATCTCAATCTAATGTTCTAGACTTGTATCTATGTGCTAGACTATTTAGAGAGAGGAATTTTGATCTACTATGTTATTTTTATATCTACACTCACTTTTTTTAGTTGGGATTAGATCCTCAAAGGATAAAGACAACATTGAGGTGGTGTTGAAAGATAAACTTTAATACAATAGAGGTAGGTGTTGAATTTAACTTTTTTTGTTTTGTTTTAGATTTGTATAACAAGTGCATGGGAGGATAAAGAAATACCAGAGTGGATTTGTGTCCAAGAATTGAGGAGAAATAATTTATAGATCTACACTCTCTTATTGGGTGTTAAAATCTACAAGTTAGCATCACTATTGGTTGGGCATTGAAATCTTGTTTTGGCATTGGATCAAGAGAGGGTGTTGGATTGTACTTCATTTATTCTATTTTAGATTTGATTTGTAAAGGTAAATATCTAAGAATATGGTGTGTTTTAATAATTAGATTGAAATAAAAGGGCACCATTGTCTTATTTTTTACTATGTAGAGGTACATGAAGTGGTACTTGTAGGAGAGTTGCTTACTTGGTGCTCTATTTAAAGGGGAATTAATATAAGTTTTCATATTCCTAGAGGGACATAAGATAAATGAAAATAATAAACCATCATTTTCCTCCTTATATCCTCTCAAACACAGCTAGTAATTCATCATTTTATTTCTAGGTTGTATTTTTTTGCCATAAGAGGAAGCACAATTCATTTGCTCAAGCATAGTAGTAACCAAACACATCTTTTTCCCCTTTGGTTGGAATTCATAAGTTTATGTTTCAATTATAATTATAATAAGTGGTTGGATGCCTATATTATTTTTTGATTTTATCATAAAAATTCATTTGTAGTGTCTTTTTTAATTTTTTGACTCATTTTATGGGAAATCATAATGCTAGTAACTTTTGAACTATAACTCAAATTTGAGTTTTTTTGTTAAAAAATGTGCATAGTTTTCAATTATATATCTATTGATGTCATTAATTTGTAAAAATTCATTACTTTTATAAAGTTTTAAATTAGGGGGGTTCTTAATACAATCTTTTGGGGGGAGGGGTGTCTTGATACCAATTTTATGCACCATTTTTCATTCTTTCTTCTCTTTGGTGATTATTTAGCATGTATGCTACTTATAGTATTGACCATTCTGAGCCTTTGAATACACATAATTACCATACATTTAGACCTCAAATGTAAATAATCATAAAGTACAAAGGATTATGGTCCCTAATGAATGAAACTCAACCATAGTTTACATGTGAATTTGAAAATTTTTAGCACCAATTTACGTTTGAAGACTGTATTGGTTTGATTGGGGGTGTGAGTGATAGTATTTTATTTCATTTGGATGGGTGTGATTATCCATTCAAAATATGGGCTAAGTTAAAGGGTTTGTTTGGGAAAGTAGATTACTTGAGAGCCATGCAGCTTGAAGTAGAGCTTACACTAAATATGGATGACTTTGCCTTTATTGTAGATTACCTCATTAATTTTAAGTATTTTTTAACATAGTTTAAGGGGAGTGGATGGTATAAAAGGATGAAGAGTGTGTGTACTTTATTTTGTCTAAGTTGAGTGGCCCATTCTAAATATTTGATTATACATTTTTCTCTAATATGGATGCCTTATGTGCCACATTCAAAATGCCATATCTTGAGTTGTTTTGTGAGAGACTTGCTAGGGAGGAATCTAAATTATCTCACCTTGAGTCTTTCACCTCTTAAAAAGCATTAGTTGCATCACATCCTAAGAATATAGGAAAAAATAAGGGTAAGGAAAAAATACTCTTCCATCTAAAAATAAAACTAAGCCCAACACTAACACATCTAAACCAAAATCATCTTCCAAATCCAAGAATAAGTCTAACCTATCTTCCTCATATTGTGAAAGAACTGGTCATGAAGAGTCTAGGTGTTTCAAGAGAATTCAAACCCTAGAAGATGTCATTAGGAAATAAAAGATTTATATTTCTAGTCTTTCTCCATCTCATGAGCATGAGAAAGCACTTAATTTATTGGGAGATCATAATTACATATTTTATATAGTTAGATTCTATATTCTAGTGTTTTACACTATATGACTTCTTCCAAGGAGTCCTTTATATCTCTTAGTCTAAATTCTACTTCCAACATCAAGGTTGGAGATTTTAACTTCATTTATATTAAGGGGAAGGGTAATATATAGATAGATGGTGGCCACATTAGTGATGCATTATATGTTCCAGACATCACCACCAATATACTTTCAGTTTATCAAATTTGTTATTCTAGTTAGGCCAACATAGTGACTTTCACATCACATGTTGCTGAAGTTCAAGCTTTGTTAAAGCCATACACACTTATTTCATAGGGTGTTATTCATCATAGTTATTGACTCTATTATTTTGAGGGTTTTGAATATACTCCTCCTATAGGTATGCCTTTAGTTTTTAAAGCATATTCTGAGATTCAGCTTTCACATGAGATCTTTGGACACCTAAACTACAAATATTTGAAGGATTTCATCACTCATAGTATGGTAGAGGGTCTTCCTACAATTTAATGTATTGATGTATTTTTACCTAGTTGTGTATTAGGGAAACAACACTAGGATATATTTCTTAATGGTATGTCCATAAAAGCTTCTTCACCATTTGAGCTTGTGAATAGTGATTTGATGATATTTCCTATTCCTTCTTTTAATGGATCTAAGTATGCACTTAATTTCATTAATAATTTCTCACTGCTTACTTGGGTTTATTTCCTCAAGTACAAGAGTGATGTTTTTTCTCACTTCAAAGTCTTTAAGGCTTTGGTTGAGAAATAGTCTTCAAGTTGCATCAAGAAGCTTCATATAGATAATGGGGGGGGGGGAATACTTTACTTGAGAGTTCTTTGATTTTTTCATAGCCCATGGTACTATTCACCAACATTATGTTGCATATACTCCATAGTATAATGTATTAGTATAATGGAAGAACTAAACTTTGAAGGATATGGATAACTTCATGATGCATTCATAGGATTTACCTCTTATCTATTGGATAGAGGCAACAAATTATGCAAACTACATTTAGAAATTCACACCGCATAGAGCACTTGAGCATATGACTTCAGAGGAGCCTCAGTTTGGAACCAAGATTGATGTCTAATTTTTTTGAGTCTTTAGGAGCCTTGATTGGGCATTTGCACCAAATAAGAAAAGAAATCATTGGATAAGAAGAGAAAACCTTTGATTTTTTTAGGGTATTTTAAGGACATGAGAGATTATTGTCTTTTAGATCTTGATACTCATGATGTTAATTTTTGAACACATGTATATTTTGATGAGAATTTTGCATCTCATGACTCTTCAAATTATTCCATGATTTCTTATTATTCTTTCAATGATTCATCTCTTCTCAAGGATTCATTCTTTGAGGAGCCAATTTAGGAAATTCCTAAGGAGGTTATAGAGGATGAGAATCCTATTCACATAGGCAACACCTTTCAGATAGTATCTTATACTTACTTAACATTGTCATGCACATTCTATGAGTACTAGAATTTTATGTCAAGCATTCTTTGGGGATCCATAGTCTTTTTCACTAGCTCATGAGACACAAGAGTGGGATGATGTGATGACATATGGGTATTCTTCATTGATTTAGAATCACACTTGGGATTTGGTCACTCTTCCTAAGGGAATAAAGTTGGCTAGGTGCAAGTGTATTTACTACACCAAGTATTCATCTTATGGGTCTATTGATAAGTATAAGGCATGCATTATTACAAAAGGCTTCTCACAAGTTGAAAGTACTAAATAATTTGATACTTTTGTGCCCATTGTTATGATGGATTATGTTCACTTGTACTTTCTCTTACTACATCATAGGGTTATCCAATGTATCGAATGGATGTTAAGTGTGCTTTATTACATGGAAAATTGTATGAATAAATCTATATGGATCATATTAATGTTTTTTTTCATGAATATTCTCTTATTTTTTGACTTAGTAGGTCTATTTATAGTCTCAAATATGTCCCTTAAGATTGGTATGAGAAGATGGATTCATTTCTTCTCTCCACTAGCTTTGTTCATTACCACTTCGATCCTATAATGTATATTCATCTTTATGGGGAGGACATTATTATAATATTCTTGTATGTTGATGATTTAATTCTCAAAGGTAGCTCCTCATCTCAGATTAAAACTATTTAGTAGGCACTCTTAACACAGTTCAACATGATAGATCTTGTCCTTCTACATTTATCCCTTGGTTTACATATTTCATAGTCAGATACATGGATTTATTTAAGACAAAATAAGTATATCCTTGATTTTTTTTAGTGTTTTAACATGGTTTATTTCAAGCCAATTCCTTCTCCTTTTCAATCTAGAGTGACTCTAACTGTGTCTTGTACTACTCTCTTTGTAATCTTACATTGTATAGGCAAATGGTTGAGAGTCTTATGTATTTGATCCATACCCACCTCAACATTTAATTTAAAATTAGGATTATATCTAGGTTTTCATATGACAGTCATTTATAGGCTACCAAGAGGATTTTATAATATATATGAGGCAATGCTCATTTTGGATTACACTATACTAGGGGTTATATTTAGTTGGATATAGTGATTCAGATTAGGCAGGCTCTCTTGATGATAGGCATTCCACTTTTGGCTACATTTTTTTTCTTGGTTATTTACCTATTACTTGGTTGTGTAATAAGTATCAAGATATTACACTTCCATCTATAGAGGCTTAGTATAATGAAATAGTTACAGTGAGTTAGTAAGTTTTTTGTCTTCAATGTTTGTTGACAGAGTTTGTCTTCATGTAGGATTTACCCAATATACTTTGGTATGAAAACCAAAGTGAAATTCACATATCTCACAACCCAATTGAGAATAAATAGACCAAGCACATTTAGGTACAAATGAATTTTATTCATTAGCACATTCAAGATGGAATTCTTAGCCTAAATTACATTATGATTCATCAATAAGTTGTAAACATCTTCACAAAGCCTTTTACATCACCTTGTTTTCTTAAGTTACGTGGCATGATTGGGGTTTTAAAATTTGTCCTTGGGGGTGTTCATGAGGATATTACTTCTTTATATCATGGATACATATTTTTCATGAGTACCTTATCAAGCCTAGTTTTTGGGACTCATACTATAGATATGCCACTATTTATTTTTTTAGCTATTGTTAGCCTATATATTCACTTGAGGGGAGGTGTTAGAGTATGTATTTAATGTATTTCTCATGTTTTTTAGTGTATTATCTCACTATTTCATCCTTTTATGAGTTTTTCCTATGTGAGGATTTATCCCACATTGGGTAGTTAGGATACTTCCATGTTTTGCCTTACCTATTAATGTAAGTGATTTCCTTTTTACTAGCATATCTTATTTTTGAATAACACTTGGCTTGCATTTTTTTACAATCAATTATCTAAAACTTCATTGTGTAATGTTTTTTGGTGTTATCACTTCAAAATATTGGGTTGGAATGCTTATTTTCCATTCTTAACATAAATTATAAACTCTCCATAGAACATATATTTTTGATGCATACTCTCATTGGCCTCCTCATCTTGCACTTCACCTCCTTATACATTTTTTATTGCATGAATCACTGAGTACATTGATATAAAATTTAATTCAATTTATTTCAATCATGATTTCAAGTAGTACTATAATATTTGGGAGAGGTCAATGAAATTGAGCCATACAAGGCTAAATACCAACTTTCAATCTTCACATAGAGATATAATAATGAATTCCTAGTAATAAAAGTGGTAGGTATACATAACACAACAACCAAACTAGGGGTAATGCATTGCTTTGACTTGTTATTTTATTTATTTGTAAATGAGAAAATATCTAAAAGAATATTACATTTCATAATTAGTAAAATTATAGTAGCATACATATGTGGAAATACTTTTGAGAGGTACCATAGACTCCCTCTACTAGAAATGTCCTTTAGGTAGGACATGGTCAATTCATGGCTCCTTGCCAATAAATTACACAATAATTTGAAATAATGGGTTGAAAACCCAAGTAGATTTGTGATTTAGGGCCCTAATTTTTCTATCCCCATTTTTATCTTTAGACCTAAGGTAAGAATAATTAAGGACCTACTAAGTAGAATACAACATTTCTCAGCCATTTCTTATGTCAACAAGATACATGTCTTGTTTGTGGATGTTATCCTAAAATCCAAAAAAATCATAGCTTTGGGAGAGATTATTAGTTCCAATTTGATTCAATGAATCATAAATCTAGGAAGATTACTAAACAATAACTTTTATATGATTTCATATGTGGTAGATGATGTGACTACAACTGTGCATTCAACATATGAATAACCTTGACAACCATCCATAAAATACCCAAATAATAGGATTTGTGATGAATTTAATGTTCTATATGTGAAAATTTTCAAAATCAAATGAAAAGGTTAACAAATACCTTTTACCTTATGGTATACAAAGCCATATATGATAAGAACATTCCCAAACTATTAGACCTCAAGAAGACTATTCAAAACATGCATGATCTAGAGGGTAAACATGTCAATTATTGTAGCACATATGATCCAATATGATCCCATAATTATAGAGAACTATGCCAATTGAATTGAAAATAAGTAATGGATTTTTAAACCTATCCATAGCTCTCCTCCTCACATAGAAGCAGACATATAAAAGTAATATGGTCCATTTGGGGAAGCAAATGTTAAAGGAAGAGTTGATACTTATTTAATCTCCCATACATATATATTTGTTTAGTCTTCTCCTAAACATGTAGCTATTGAGGAGTGACATGCAAGTCCTACAACAATAGCTAGAATAATTTATATGTCACCACTACCTCTCTTGACTATATATCAATAAGTAAGTCTTACTAATTTCATGTCTTATGTTTTTATTGTTTCTCATCCTAGGTCACCATCTATTATTCTAACACCATCAAAAATAATTCCTCAATCTTCTGGGCAACAATATTCACCACCCATGATTCCTCTAGTGGTTTTTATTCCCCCCTTTCATTTCCACATGTTACTACTATAGTCCTTCATCTCCCATTCCAATTTTTATAGATCCAACCCCTAATTGTCCCAAAACACTACTTACATATAAAAATAAGCCCAAGACTCCTCCTATTTCACCCCAAAATGTGGAATCAAAAAGGAAGTAGGTAGAAGTTCCTAAGGAAAGGGAGGATATAATAAAAGGTAAACAAAGAAAATACCTTGTCCAAATCTATGACAATAAAGAATAAAAAATATGGGACACTTAAGAATAATGGGTGTCCAAGATGGACACTAAAGAAACATATTTATTTGAGAAAATAATTGAAATAAAGGAAGAATATGAATAGATGATTGAAGAAAGTAATCAATATGGAGGAACTAACATATTGAGTGAATCTAAAGAGTTTAACCAAGGAGATGTTAGTTTTTCAGATAAATAAGTATATGCATAGTCAAAATTAAAAACCTTAGTACAAGGGCCATCATCATCTACAACCCCATACTCTCCATCTTAGGCTACAATAGTTATAATTGTAATAACTTTTACCCCGACTATCCCCTCTTAGATTACACGTACACTAATCACTTATTTTACAATAACTTCCTTAATTTATAATGCTACAATTGGTGTGGCATATACTTCTCATTCTATACATTCTTTAGGCCAAATAGATAAGCCTCAATAATTTACACTACCAATTTTGTCCACTATATCCCAATTTTCCACTATGGGTTCTCCTCCTACTATTACTATTGGGGTTACATATACACCAATCATAGGCAACTTAAAAAATCTACTTAGCACCCCAATGACCTATTCACTCTCTAGTGGAACCAGTCATCAGTTTCCCACAATATCAATGAAAGTATATTTTGAAAACCTAGTGTCCACCTCCATTTTTTTTACACATGCCACACCCCCAAGCTTTTTGCTCAATTATGAATCCCTATTGGCCAAGATTTTTATATAGATTTACCAATAGTTTCAATGCCTAAGACATTTGGGATGGATAAATATATTATTGATACACCAACACAAAAGTAGGTTACTAGATGGAGGAAGGTTATACCTCATTTTATTGCATTAGGACATCTTCTCACATAGTTATGCATCCTCTAGATAAACATTCGTCCATTCCCATGGTTACATAGTACCTATAGAAACAGTTGCATTGAGAATTCCTCCATGTATTAAACATCTATAATAAAGGGAAGTAGGAAGACAAAACCTAATAATTATTGAGCAACTAATAGTCAATTTCTACTTTGATATACAAATTAATACCTTAAGGAAGGTCAAAAGAAAGATTGTAACTGTTGAAGGGGAATAGGTTGAGTTCAAACATAGAGAAGACATATTCTCTCTAACAAAGAGAATACAATTAAATATTTATAGCTTGGATAGATATATGGAGGACCCTTATAATTTTATGGATACTAATGAGGGAATAATCAAATAAATGTTCAAAAGCTAAGACCAATCATTTCAAAAGTCACTAGAAAGGAGCATTATTTAGGATCCTAAATAAATAATAGATAAATTTAAAGGGGAAACTAATTTTTTTTTTATGAAACTATTTATGTAATAAGGTCTACTAAGATTAAATCCCAACCTAAATGGGGGGACATAATTCATTTATTCAATAAACTGAAGGGTATAGAGGATAATATGCATGTCTTAATCTAAGCAACCATAAATGAGGCGTATGCCCACTTAAACCTAATAACATAAACATAACATGCATGGGCACATAACTATGATGTTGTAAAGAGATATAGTTTACTAGACTAAGATAGAGAGATGCAAACTTTGGTACAATAATTTACAAATCAAGAGAGAGAATTAGTCTCTATTTTTAAAAATATGAGAGTTGTTGAAGTAAGTAGTCCTCTTGGGCAGTTGGTTCAAAATTCCATTTTTGAGAATCTCCTTCAAGATTTAATTGATAACTTTCAAGCTAAAATTTAAGTCATAGTCTATAGAACTAAAGATGAAATTATGTAAATAGTGAATTTATCTAGAGACCAAATTACAAGAACTAAGACACTTCATGTTGAGATCAAAGTTTTATTAATCACATAATTTTTCAAATGTACTTTGATTTATTTCTAAGCTATTGATATTGAATTATAGGTTAATCATGCATTATATTTACAAATGGAGGTAGCAAAGTAATCAACCTCAGCAATAGGATCACCACATCACTAGTGTAAACATAAATAAGGCTAGTGTATGTGCCACTTCCAATACTCATTTCCACAACTACATTAGTGGTAAATTATTCCATATCTGTAATGATATGTTATATTCTATTTATAAATCAAGTTACTATAGTAGTTTGTTCCACTTTAGTTTTTATAGTAACCACCCCATCATCTTCTTCTCCTAATGGTACCACATCATAACCCCCTTAAATACATATGTATTTTCATTATTTATCTAAGTTGGAACTGCTAGTTCTTAATTTCTTTTGGAATTAATATATTGTATTTTAGTTGAGGAATTCTATTCTAGGCAAACATGATAGTACATGTGAGCTTTGAATGAGAATTAATACATTGTTCTAATATTAGATATGTAATTTTAGAATTTACTTGAGAGATTAGTCATCCACATCCCAACCTTATATATATTTTTATCCTCCTAATCCTAAAGGGACAATAATTTTGGCAATTGATATTAATAAGAAATTATAAGGAAAGTTTTATAGTTATTCTTGATGTGCAAATATTGAATCTTCTTCAAACCTTTGGATTTTGTAAGAAGTTCTATCATTATGATATCTTTGTTTTATGGTTGTGCATCAGTTATATTTTCAATACAATTATTCTTATTATGTTATTTCTAATCTGAATATATTTTATGTTTGAATCATAATCCCCCATTATAGATGTGTAAATGAAATCTTACAAATGTGGGAATCTTTAATTATATATGTTTGATTTTAATGTATTTCTTGTTTCCTTTAACTTCTAACTGTGTTTGATTATTGGTGTGTTTATAGTGGCTTATAACAAACATTGGTTTCTGATTACTTGTATGACCTTTAGTTCAACTTATATCTTAGAAATATTTCATCTTATTTTATCTACAGGATTTTTTTTCCCATATCTTTTCATATTTTTGAATTTATTTTGGTCTTACCCACCTTATTTTATATCCATCATATATCCACCAATATTATTAGATTCATCCATAGTAAAACACATTTTTGATAAAAAAAACTTCTATGCTCACCGTTATTTCACCAACAGGTTGTTTACAAAACCTACTATCTTGAAACTCATGCCTTTGAATGAGTATTAATTCATAGATCTTTAAATTTTATAGGCTACCTCATAAGGTTACCTGGTGTGCATAGAACCCACATCAACATGAATTTATCTAGTGCTATAATGAGGGCTTGAACCACTTCCTCTATTAATTTGATAAAATCACTTAAGTTGCACTAGAATACTTAGAATATTAACAAGGTCTACTTCAGACACTTAATTTATATACCTACCTTTGTAAATCCATATAAAATTTAGGTCTGATAAGTGTGTCTCGAGAGGACATTAGGCTCAATCATTCACTCCAACCAAATAACCTTATCTTACACTATTCCCAATGGCCCAAGATCTAACTTGGCTAACCAATTTCTCTATTAACATTATTGGAGTAATTCATGATTTACCCAAAAAACTTGAGAAGAATCTACTTTCTTTTCCTCTCTCAAGAGATAGAACTATTGAATAATACATAAAGGCCTTCAATAATACTCTAGTAATATTGAATATAACCCACAAAGATGTGACATGTAGTAATTTTCATTTCACATTGTAATATGTTGCCTATGATTGGTTTTTTAATGTCTCAAAATGTTCATTACATAGTAGAATCAATGTCAAAACACCTTTTTGACATAGTTTGGCCAAGTCACTAGTGTAAGGGTTGTTTAACAACACTTTAAAAACATGAGAAGAGAATCAAATGAGCTAATTTGAGAATTTAATACTAGGTTGTAAAATATGTATACATATATTTAAACTACCTACAAACTTATTGATTCGTTAACCCTCAAAATGTACTAAAATACCCTAGATGCTATGACCACTTTTTTATACATAGATCCATCAGTGTTGATACACTATTTTTGGATTATGTTGAAGCTATCAAAAATCATAAAAATTTAAACCTTCAACTGTAATCATTGGCTCCACTAAATTTTGGCCTTATTTTATCATCCTTCAATCTAATTCCAAATGTAAATTAGAACATTATTTCTAAAAATTAGAAGCAAATATACTTTCATGTGACTTTAACCCATACTCCACCCAATAAACTTCTTAGCTTCCTAAACAATTATATGTCTAAACAAAAAAACCTAAATTAATCCTTGATAGCATTCAATACTACTACACATGGTATTAATTCTCATTCCATAAAAATATAATTATAAACTATTAATATGATTGTGTAAAAATTAAGCAATGTGTTTCTAAACATGTAGAAACACATGGGTAACACTGGTGGATATAATACTAATCAGATATTTGGATTTAATAGGTACAAAAGGCCTTTCAATAGGTATAGAAATAATATATAGCAATATCCATGGAATAAGGTGTTACAAATAAATATCATGGAAGCAACTCTTACTAATTGGTGTTGAGTTCACAACACAACACAGTAAGGTGAGTTGGACTATATAGAGTTCTACACTAGATTTGAGATCTTTTACAAGTAGTTGGATAACCAAGAAGGCTTTTTTTTATTAAAAAAACATCTTCCTCTACTACTATAAAACATCACATCATAGCTATGGTCTTTGAGACCTATGACTTCCCATTCCTAGTAGAGGGTGAGAATTAACCATAGGATAATTCAAATGATATCCACACAATATTGTAGTTCTAGAAGAATAATTAAAATTTGAGGAACAATCGTCTTGTTACTACCTCCACTAATTTGAACAAAATGCTACTAATCCTATATATTATAAACCCAATAATAATCCACATCCCCCTAAAAGGGATGATAGTTTTTAGAGTGCACAACCAAAATGCAGATATGGGTAAAACATTTTTGAGGATATGGAGAAGATAAAGGCTAATATCACCCTAAATGAACTAGCCCAAATCATTTAACAGATGGAATTATTACTCAAGGAACTGAATGAAGATCATCTACATCTAACAAGTCTAAATTTTCACATGCAAAAGTGATGGTATATAAATATAAACCTAAAGTACCACCAATTATGATAATTGTTTGAATGTTCAAAAATAATGTGCACAATTATTTGGTTAGCATAGGTGCCTTGGTAAATGTGATGTTAATATCTATGTGTAAGAATTTGGGTTTAACCTCATAAATTAAAAAGAGTGGTCCTAAATTTGGATAATTATTTTGTACATTGCATTGGATAACTGATATATATATATATATATATAGCATCAAATCCACATGTAAAATAATACATAGATATTTTAGTCATTGGCATTTCCTAGACTTATGGTTTGTTGTTGAGATGTGATTGGTCAAAGACACTAAATGGGTATATGGCCACCAAGTTATCACACATGTGGCTTCTTTGAAAAGTATTAGATAATTAGAGTTGTGTGGTCAAAAAATTAAAGATATGAGAGTATTCTCAAGGTATGGAAACACTATTTCTATTGGTAGATAAACTAAGGTTAGTGGATCTTTCACTAACATTGTAGAGCAGATAAAGAAGGCTCATGTGAATGTATCAATGTGGGATACAATTGAAATCCCTAGAAAAGCATATTATCTAAGAAGAGTTATCCAAGATCAGTTTGAAAACCAAATAACCTAGTGGGAAAGAGGTAGCCTTGACAAACACATTGAAGCCTAGTAAGGGAGAGTCAAACAAAGTTGAGAAAATAGACAAACCTCTTCGTTTTTATCTCTTTATCATCATTGAAGACACTTTGGTTTACAAATTTCTTATTGATAGTGTAAAAAGTAATTTTATCATTCCCAAAAAGTAAATGATAAGTTAAACTTGAAGTATGAGCCTCATTCCAAAGGAGTGCTACAACTAGATCGGTCAACTTCTAAGATAATTGGCATAATAAAAGGTTTGCAACTTATTATTCATGCTTGTCATAATCTAACTATTACTCAATATGTTGTGGTTGTGGATGTGAAACCTCACTTTTCCCTTTATTTTTCAAGAGATTTTACTACTAATATTAGAGGATACTGGACTAGTTGGTCCTATATGGCATTTAAGACTAGGTATGGTGCTAGGGTGTCAATAAAATCTAAACCTATATCTAGTTTTCATATATATATATATATATATATATATATATATATATATATATATATATATATATATATATGAAAACTAGATATAGGTTTAGATTTTCATATGTGACTTATACATCTAACATGAATTAAAATATTAGTAATGAAAAAGATCATCCTAGTGATCAAGAACCTCTAACACCTCTCAATGGCATATCTTACTTTTACCTTGATGAATGAGGAGTTGAGTAGTATGGTTTTGAAGAAACTAGTATTGGTATATACATCCTCCATGAATAATGTGATGGAGCTCTTAAAGTATATTCTGATGACACTCTAGAACAAGTTGCATGAGGCAACTACCTTTTGCACATGAATGATGATGTTAGTATCCCATTTATAACAAAGCATGCCAATCTAAGTGAATATTTAGTTTTGATTTCCAAAGAATATAATGTTCATGAACATGAACCTCAAGAAGAAGTAGATGATATGTGGTAACAATTCAATTCCATAGTGTATGAGTTTCAAGAGGTAAGTAGGTTTACAATTCTTCAAAAGGAATATAAACTTGATGATGAAGTCAACCATACACATAATGATCATAAATAAGATATTGAGGTCTCTACCAAGAAATAAATAATTTTAGTATATGAAGTGTTTGGTGAAAAAGAAGAGAGCCTTAATGATTCTCAACAACAAACATATCATGATTGAAAAACATTTGAAGTTGGGAAAGGTTTCATAACTCCCAATGATCAAATTGAGGAGTTTCAAGTGAACATCATAGAGTTTAAACAAGATATAAAGTCAAAAAAGACTCTAGGAGGAATAGATAAAGTGTTAATGAGATCTCCAAGTGACATACTCATTTTTAATAGAATCTCTAAAAATGGTAAGCCATTTGATTATCTCCATAAGCAATTTTTCATTGACAAACATTCATTCTATGATAGTTTATTTTCATGAAGCATCAGTTATTCTAGAAGCATTATCTTTAACCCTATTTGAAGTAATGAAGAATTTGTATTTCACCTTAAGTGTTTTGAGGTCTTGTATATATTAGGATAGGTGTGTGCTTTATTTTGAGTTGTTTGTGTGTTTTCCCTAAATTTTTAGAGAAAACAAGTGTGTGTTTTGATGTTTTGTTTTGTGTGTTTATTTATTATTATGTTTGATGTGAGTTTGGAGTCATTTAAAATGCATATCAGTGTCAATTATAGTATATGGGTGACTCCATTGACTAATGAGAGATCAAGGCAACTGGCTCTTAACATAGTAGGCATATTACCCCATAGCAATCACCAAAATGTTGACCAAATTTTAGCCTAGGTCAAATTGGGTCAACCCCACATGCATATTCAAACCTTTAATAGGGTCTTTTTAGGTTTTAAATGTTAACCATGGTCCTAAATGAGGTATAGTCACATTTTGAGGGTCACACAATATGTTCTAATCTTTGGCATACTTGTCCTTTTATCTTAATGTCATTTAATGCCATCATTTGGTCATTTTAATGAATTATATGGTTTTTCACAAAAAGACAAATGTTTTGAGATATAATATAACATACTAAATATTAGATAATGTTAGATAAGTCTTTTAAAATAAAATGTGGTAGGTCCAACATAAAAATAAGAAGAATATCTATAAAAAGTCAGTTTTAGATGCTTGTATGAACTGAGGTGGCTCATTTGGCACATGTAAATTCTTCAAGAGGGTGTATTGAGATCATAAAAAGACATTTACAATCTAAAGTGGATTCAATATATCCATAATTATAAAAAAACTAGTTTCTCTCTCTTATCTCTCTCTTGTACAAGTCAAAAAGGTTCTACAATTTTCATTTGGTATTGATAGGAGAAGAGGAGTTGGAGTGAGTGAACTTTGTGGATGTTAGTGGTATTTATTGTATTCCATTTCATGGTCATATTTTTAAAAAATTATGGTTTTTACTATATGAAAAATCATTAATATTTTTATCACCTCCAAAATATCTATGTAATCCCAATGGTTTGGTTTTTCTCATCTGATTACACTTTGATGATTGGTGTGTGTGAATTTGGTAGTGTATGAATACTTGTAGAGAATTTTCACCCATTTTATATTAACTTAAATATTGTTTTTCATGTGTGGCCATTAAGGGATAGGCATAATCACTCTCTTATTTTAGGATTGAACACCAATAGTCTAATAAATAATGTTTTGGTAGTTGTAGAGTTCAGTCTCCTATGAGTAGCTTTGATCAAAAGTAATAAATTTGTTTTCAATGTATTAGAGCATGGTGATGGTCTAATAATAATTCCATGGATTAATGGAAATGAAATCTCAAAGCATTTTAAACCAAGTGAAGTTGAAGATTAAACTCACATGCCTAGTAGATAGTCACCTACAATCACCTTTAGGTATGTATAAATAGTTATAGGACTATCCACAACCTAAGAGACAAGTTGTGCATATTCAAGACTTGAATAGAGTAATCAAGTCATTCATGGTTCATCAACTCATAAATAATAAGGAAGAATATTAAATAAGGGGGAACACAGTTCTAAGTGGACACATAGTATTTATACCATTCTACTTACCTATGGAAATAGATTCAAGAAATGATATTTCTAAACCTAACTAAAATATAGATCTCATATCTACCTACTGAGATGGTGAGACATCTTTAGACATCAGCCCAAGATCAAATACCTTGATATCAATGTTCACAAACTAAAATAAAGGTGAAAGTATTAGATTTTAATAAATTTTATTAATGAGAGAGTTTACCTTAACTTATCTAAAAATATATTTTGTTTCATGCAGTGCCATCTCATGGTTGAATTTTATGGTGTCTAGGTAAGTCTAATGGCTTCCTTTTTGTAGCCTAGGCATAGAGGTAACATATTGAAACAATAGGAGATGATTAAGTTAAGATAAGATGATGGTGAGTGAGGTTTCAACCAATTCAAGTTTATATTGGAGATATTCAGAGAATTACAGTGTCATTAGGCTAAAGTGAACCTATAATAATGCAACTTGTACACCTATAGTATATTGATGATAAAAGAATGAGGGCAGAGTTTCAAAGTAAAAATGAGTCCATTTAGGTGTGAGATGGATATATTGATATAATTAGGAACCAAAGGTATGAAGTATTGTGTTAGAACATGTATCACCACCTATAGGAATATTTTATATTCCTTAATGAACACCTATTATTTGGCTTATACTCAGACTAATCCAACCTAATAGAAGATGTAGTCTTGGTTGGTAGGTAGAGTTGTGGGATAGAATGAACATGAATAAATCACTCTAATATTTATAATAACATATTTTCATGTGATTCTTATAATCAAGGATCAACAAATATAGTCACAAATAAAGGTTATTAAGCCTTACCAAAATCATGCACACAGTCACAGTCCTAAAAGCTAGTCTAGATAATTTAGAGTGTTGAAGGATATAGAAGCATGGTCAATATTTTTAACTTGATAAAAAAAAGGTTATGATGACTTAACCAATACCTCCATGGTATTATTTGGGTCAAAATAATAGGGGAATTATTCCCTATTTTATTTCAAACTTGAGGCACTCCATAATCAACACAACTTGTAGACCTAGTATATTGATGGTAAAAATATGAATGGTATAGTCTTGAGTGACTATGGGATGATGTGTAGGGTTTAGTTTAAGGTGAATTAGTGTAGATAAAGTCTTAAATTCACTGTGGCTACTCATAAGTGACCACATGATTATAAACACAGTCTATGCCTATTAGGCCTAAAACTAAGAATGAAACTTCTAGATACTAATGACACTCATATGATCATATGATACTTCAAAGTAATTTGAGAGCCTTCATAGGAGAGTTTATGGTTGATGAAACTTAGTGGTTTTTAGATAACGATCTAGATTGGCCATTTTTGGCCTTAATTTATCTCAGAGGTTTCCAAAATGCATAATAAGAACTCAAGAGTCATTTTATTTCACTCAAATATATACTGACAATATGCATGGGGTATCAAGCACTTAGGGATATTTGAGGTGGGTCCTATAATTGAACTCAATGGCATTGGTTTGAGGGTTAAGGGATTAACTTTTATGAATCTATTTTAATAAACTAAATGACCTAAAACCCTTATAAGATCCCAATGAGAAATATATGAAGAATAATGCATCCATAAGGGGTAAATTGGCTTACAAAATGATTTAGAACTATTTGGCACTCTCTCAATCTCTCTACCACTCAATTATTTAGTACTATCACTTGTATGAATATGTCAAATCATCTATTTTCTATAAGTTTTGAAGTTATTTGAAGGTATAAAATGGAATTAATGAGTGAAATCCATGGTGGAAGATGTGTAGATATGTATTAACTCCTTATACTTTATTCTCATCTTAGTCATGCATGAAAATGCCCCTACTAAATTGATTGTTGTAGGTAGTCTTAAATAAAATAGTGGAAAGAAGGTGACTACCAAATTCAAGATGAGAGGTGTGGTATTTATTTTTATTGAAGTCTATATGATAGATCAAAGGACAAAGAAGGTATGAATAGGTGTCTCACATATCTACAATGAATTTACTTTAGTGTGTGTAGTCACCACAATAACAAGTGTGAGAATTGAGGACTAGAAGGCTAATGAATGACTGCAAGGAAGTGATAACAAGTGGAAAATAGAAGATCATCAATTAAGGGGTGTATAATAGCTTTCACCAATCATGTTTCCACCTTCTTAGATTAGGTCATATGTATCACCAACTTCCAAGGTAGTTTTAAGAAGTTAAGTGAACTCCTCATCAAGAAAACAATTTCAAGGACATGAAATGTCCCTATGACAACTTCATGAAAGATGTTATGTTTTAGATGGACACTTGTTAAATATAACTTCATGACCTATTTTTTAACTCCTCTTTCATTATAAGTGGTATTTAATACTTGACACTTGGCATTATGACTATTCAATGTCACTCCTCTTTCCTCTCCTATGCTCTATATATTGAAGTCATTTTGGCATTGTAAACTATCCACAATTGGTATGGAAAAGGATTTCTATTTTGACATCTTATTTTTCCTTTGAATAATTTTTTCTCAAACTAATTTAGTCTCTACAGTTCTTACCTAAGTATGTCAAGTAGTCTATTTGGATAATAAGTGATGATTGTTTCTCCTTGCTTCTATTCTACTCATGTATGCATTGTATAAGTAACATTTCTTATAATAGGTCTCATGAAGTGTATATGTTTTTTTAGTGTATTTTGAAGTGTGAAGGAGATTATTAGTGTTTAATATCAAACCTCCTAGTTACCCACCTTTGGAATTGCATGTTAATCTACCTCTATATCAAAAAACTTATGTTAGAAGAATCTTTGACTTGAGATGAGTTTTAGAAGTTTTATTTCTTAGTGAAAATGCAAGTATGTTTATGGAGATATGTTTGGTGTATCACCTTCATTAGTTTAAGTTACTTTTATTTTTCCTTATTCCATTTTCACTCTTAATAATTGCTTAGTCTAGTGTAGTGTGTGAGCCTAAACAGTTAGATAAAAGGAACTATCCCATAATGTATAGATCTATCTCTTGTAGAAATATACATATACTTAAAGATAATTATATGTTATCCCAAATTTGAGAAGGTATGGTTGAATTCTCTAGGGTTAAAAATTTGGGATACAATA
Source organism: Torreya grandis (assembly GCA_037957365.1). Lineage (NCBI taxonomy): Eukaryota > Viridiplantae > Streptophyta > Pinopsida > Cupressales > Taxaceae > Torreya > Torreya grandis. The sequence continues at coordinate 1,663,686 of JARHVA010002981.1, forward strand.
GATCTAGCATGATTGGTGGGACTTGAAGTACAATAAGGTTGTTTAAGGTGGATGTTGGTCTTGAAAATAAGGAGGCTATAATAGTCCACTTCCTATAGTATCTAGTGACTCCAATAATTAAATCTTGGTGGTATACTAATGCACTATTTCATGCCTAAGGTAAACACAAGATCTCTTACTAAATGCATTCCTTTTGAGTTCTAAGATTTTCCTCAATATTCATACAAAGTAAATAGATTTGATAACATCCATCCTTACCCAAAAATATCATACCTTACTCATAGACATATAAGAATGTTTTTTATTATCCCAAGATTGAAAAATCCTAAAGCTATCATGGAATGTAACATACATTTTTTTTCCTTCAAAGGCTATAGTCCTCTAAGACTTGACCATTATGATGATATTCCCATATCTGCCATTGAAAAGTGTCCCTTCATATTCTGGTGAGACTATCATTACCCCTATTGAACATATTAGAAACATTACTAACTTCTAAAATATACATCAAATAATTTAGGATAACATAGTAATTAGGTTGTTTGATGTATATTTAAAATAGAAGTATCTTGGTTAGGATGTCACTTTAGCACCTTAATCTATCACCACATGGGATGGGTTGGGTGATTATTTGAGGAGAATATTTGAGAACAAGAGTGGAAAAATGTCATTAACTAAGAAACTAAAAAACATAAGGAGATCACCTCAATAATCTATTCAATAGTTCAAGATGAGATTTTAAAAGATATGAGATAGGATCCCAATACTGGTAAGACCTACTACTCATCATGGTTTCCTTTATTATCTAATCCTACTACTCATCATGGTTTCCTTTATTATCTATGATAGTGATATTTCTATGATGGTACAATCTATGGGAGGGAAAACATTACCTAATGCCTATGAAATAGACATTAGGGATAATAATATTTGAATTAGGTTGGGAATATTTACCCAATACCCCTTATGCCTCTATTCCCTAATTTTAAAACCCCTACACTTGTTGTTTCTCCTATCCCTACACCATAACATAAGCCTATCACCCCTAGTCAGTCTAGTAAGTCTAATGAGGTAGAAAGAATGAAGGCTCTTGAGAAAGATATTTTAGGTCTCAAGAGGATTATAAAACATCAAAAAGTGAGTTATTTCTAAATCCACTATCAACATAGTTAATCTTATCTAATCTCTCAAGGCAATAGACCACCCTTCCAAGGCCATCCTCAAGGTCAAGGTCAGCTAGTTCAAGTAAAAGCCTACAATAGTTATAATCCCAATGCTCCCTCCACCTCAAAATAATTAGTGCCTACTAAAAAAAACCTTGGTCAAGATCATGATGGTCAAACTTCATAGGATCAACCTCGTGATCTATCTACATATGTCAAGGAGTCCTTCAATCAAGATTTCAAGGCAAATTTAGGAATAGTGCCAACCATGACTCAATATGAGGTACCTAATAGAGGAGAGAAAAATGGAAAGAGTGCTCAAGTGGGGTATAATTTGGTTAATTGGAAGTAATATGACTCATTTAATATGAATTACCAAGGGGAACTAATCAAATATTCAAGTCATATAGCTGCAAACACAAGGGAAAAGAGAAAGGCAATTGAAGAGATTCAAGGAGCTAGTAATGGCTCATCAATGAGCGTTCAAGCATCCCAAAAGGAAGGTGTGTCTAATATATTCTCAAATGCATAATTATATCAAATAATTCAAAATTCTAAGAAATATTTCATACCTCAAAATTCTCAAGGCATAAACAACACTATTCTTATTGGTGGACAAGCTAAGGTTAGTGGCTCTTTCACCAACATTGTACAATAGATGAATAAGGATAATCGAAATGCATCAATGTGGAATACACTTATAATACTTGAACAAGTATACCTAATCTAAGAATATTTTTCAAATATTAGTTTGATAAACAAGCATCCTAATGGGAAAGAGGAAGCATTGATAAACACAATGAAGCCTAGTGAAGGACAGTCAAACAAAGTTGAGAAAATAGGCAAACCTCCTCCTTTATATCCCTCTATCATCATTGGAGATGTTTTGGTTCACAATTGTCTTATTGATAGTGGAGGAATTGATTTTGTCATGCCCAAGCAAGTAGATAATAATTTGACCTTGAATTATGAGCCTCATTCTAAAGGAGTACTATAACTAGATGGGTCAACTGCCAAGACAATTGGCATAATCAAAGGTTTGAAACTTATTCTTCATGCTTATCCTACTTTCACTATTCCTCAATATGTTGTGGTTATGGGTGTGCCACATAAAATTTCTAATTATGTTTCAATGTATTTTACTACTAAGATTAGAGGATACTTGACTTTAGACTGGTCCTATATGGTATTTAGGACTAGGTATGGTGCTAAGGTGTCAATCAAATCTGAACCTCTATCTAGCTTTCATATAGATCCATATGTTCCTTATGAATCTAACATGAATTATATCCTATTGATCAATAACCTATACTACCTCTTGATGGCATAGTTGACTTGTAAATTGATGAATGGGGAGTTGAGTAGTATGGTTTTGAAGAAACTAGTCTTAGTACATACATCCTCCATGAATAATGTGATGGAATTATTGAGGTAGATTCTGATGACACTCTATAACAAGTTTCATGGGGTAACTACCTTGTGTCGATGGATGATGATGTTAGTATACCAGTTATAAAAAAGCATGACAATCTTAGTAAATATTTAGTTCTGATTACCAAAGATGATAATGTTCATGAGAATGAACCTCAAGAAGATGTATATGATATGCGAAAATAATCCAATGCCCTAATGCAAGAGTTTGAGGAGGTAAGCATATCTAAAATTCTTCAAAAGGAATATAGACCTAATGATGAAGTCAACCATGTACCTAATGAGAACAAAGAAGAGCTTGGAGTCTCTACCAAGTAGTAAATAATTTTGGTAGACCATGAAGTGTTTGGTGAAAAATAAGATAGCCTTGATGATTCTCAAAATCAAGCATATCATCATTCAAACACATTTGAAGTTGGGAAAGGTTTCATAACTCCCAATGATTAGATTGAGGAGTGTTAACTAAACATGATAGAGTTTAAATAAGATGTAAAGTCAAATAAGACTCTAAGAAGGATAGATGGAGTATTCATGAGATCTCCAAGTGACATACTTGTTATCAAAATCTCCAAAAAAGATAATCCATTTAACTATATCCATAAGCAAGTTTTCATTAACAAACATTCATTATATGATAGTTTGTTTTCGTAGAGCAGTAGTGATTCTATAAGCATTGAATTTGACCCTAGTTGAACCAATAAATAAGCTATCTTTTAACTCAAGTGTTTTTAGGTCTTTTATATATTAGGATAGGTGTGTCTTTTCCTTTGAGTTGTTTATGTTTTCTCCCTAAGTGATTAGAGAGCACAAGTGTGTCTTTTGATATATTGTTTTGTGTGTTTATTTATTATTATTTTTAGTGTGAGTTTAGAGTAATTTCAAAGGCATATCAGTGTTGATTTTAGTATATGGGTGAATCCATTACCCAATGAGAAGTAAAGGCAATTGGTCCTTAGCATAACAGGCATGCTACCCCTTAAAAAATATAAAAATATTGACCAAAGTTTAGCCTAGGTAAAATCGGTCAACTCCCATGCATATTAAAAATTTTCATAGGGTCATACTAGGTTTTAAATGTTCACCATGGTCCCAAATGAGGTATAGTCACATTTTGAGGGTCATATAATATGTTCTAATCTTTGACATACTTGTCTATTTGTCTTAATGTCATTTTATGCCACCTTTCAGTAATTTTAATGAATCATATGATTTTTTAAAAAATAAAAAGTTTCAAGATGTAATCTAACATACTTCCTATCATAAAAGGTTAGAGAAGGATTTGAAAATAAAATGTGGTAGGAACAATGTAAAAAGAAGAAGAATATCTATAAAAAAGTTAGTTTCAGAGGCTAGTATGAATTGAGGTGACTCATATAGCATGTATGAATGTTTAAAAAATGTTGTATTGAGATCACCGTAAGAAATTTATAGGATTAGGTGGCTTCAATAGATCCAAAATTATTAGAAACTAGTTTCTCTCTCCTATCTCTCTCTTGGACAGGTGAAAAAGGTTTAAACATTTTCATTTGGTATGGATAGGAGAAGAGGAGTTAAAGTGAGTGAACTTGGTGGATGTTAGTAGTCCTTATAGCCTTCAATTTCATGTTCATGGTTTCAAGATTGATGGTTTATACTATATTAATAATCATTAATATTGTTATCACCTCCAAAGTTTTTTGTAATCTTAATGGTTTGGTTTCTCTCATTTGATTGCACTTTAGAGATTGGTCTGTGTGAACCAAGTAGTGTATGAATACTTGTAGAGAATTTTAACCCATTTGATATTGACTTAAATATGGTTTTTCATGTGTGGTAATGAAGGGATAGACATAATCACTCTTTTGTGCTAGGATTGAACACCAATGGTCCATGGAATAATGTTTTGGTAGTTACAGAGTTTAGTCTCCTCTGAGTAGCTTCAGATCAAAGTTAATACATTTGTTTTCAATCTCTCAAAGAATGGTGATGGTATAATAATAATTCAATGGATAAATGGACATTAAATCTCAAATCATTTCAAACCAAGTGAAGTTGAATATTGAACTCACATGCCTAGTAGATAGTCACCTATAGTCACCTATAGGTATGCATAAATAATTGTAGGACTATCCACAACCTAAGAGACAACTTGTGTATGATTTAAGGAATTGAATATAGTTCTCAAGTCATTCATGATTCATCAAATCATAAATACCAAGGAAGAAGAGTAAAAATGGGGCACATATCTCTAAGTGGACACATGGTATTCATACCATTATACTTACCTATGGCAAGAGATTCAAGAAATAAGATTTATGAACCTACCTACAAGATAGATCTCATATCTACTTGTTGAGATGGTGAGAAATCTTCAAATGTTAGCCCAAGATCAAATACCTTGAGATCAATGTTCACAGACTAAAAGAAAGATGAAAGTCTCAGATTTGAATAAAGTTGATTAATGGGAGAGTTTACCTTAACTTATTTGAAAAGAGATTTTTTTCCATGTAGTGTCATCTCATGGTGGAAGTTTATGAGGTATAGGTAAGTCTAATGGCTTCCTTTTTTTAGCTAGGCATAAAGGTAATATATTGACATAATATGAGATGATTAAGTCAAGATAATATGATGATGAGTGAGGTTTCAACTAAATCAAGTTTATATTGGAGATACTCAGAGAACTATAGTGTGATTAGGATAAAGTGGACCTGTAACAATGCAACTTGCACACCTGTAATATATTGATGATAAAGGAATTAGGGCATAGTTTCAAAGCATAAATGAGTCCATTAAGGTTTTTTATGGATCTATTGATCTCATTAGGAACCAAAGGTATGAATTATAGTGTTAAAACATGTATCACCACCTATAAAAATCTCTTATATTCCTTAATAAACACCTATAGTTTGGACCATACTCAGACTAGCCCAACTTATTGGAAGATGCAGGATTGGTTGGTAGGCAGAGGTGTGGGATGGAATGACCATGTATAAATAACTATCATATTTATAATATCACATTTTTATTTGATTCATAGAAAAAAATATGAATAAATATAGTCATCACTAAAGGTTTTTAAGCCCCGCAAAAATCCTACACATAGTCATAGTCTTAAAATCTAGCCTGGATAATTTAGAGTGTTGAGGGCTCTAAAATCATGTCACAATTTTAAAATTTATACATAAGGTTATAATTACTTTACAAATACCTCCATGGTCTCATTTAGGTTAGACTATTATGGTAAGTTTTCAATGTTTTATCTTTAACTCGAGGCACTCCACAATCAACACAACTTGTAGACCTAGTATATTGATAGTGAAAAGATAAATGGAAAAGTATTGAGTAAATATGAGATGATGTGTATGGTTTAATTGAAGGTAAATAAGTGAATAAGAGGTTCTACAGTCACTATGACTACTCATAAGTGACCACATGCTCAGAAACACAATCTATTCTTCTTAGGCCTAGAACTAGGCATGAATCATTTGGCTTATAATGACACTCATATGATCATATGATACTTCAAATAAATTTGATATCTTTCATAGGAGAGTGGAGTGTTGATGAAACTTAGTGGTTTTTAGAGAAAAACCCAAATTAGCCATTTTTGGCCTCAATTTGTCTTAGAGGTATCCAAAATGTATAGTAAGAACTCAAGAGCCATTTTATTTCCTCACACATGTATGAACAATATGCATGGGGTATTAATCACTTAAGGATACTTTAGGGGGGATATTATACTTGAACTTAGTGGCAATGTTTTGAGGGTTTATGGCTTAAACTTTATGAATCATTATTAATAACCTAAACAACCTAAAACCCTTATAAGATCCCAATGAGAAAGATATCAATAATACATATAGAAGGGTTAAATTGGCCTAGAAGATGATTTAGAACTATTTATCATTCTCTCAAGCTCCTTACCACTCAATTATTCCATACCATCACTGGTACAAAAAGGTTAAATATTCTATTTTTTAGAATTTTTGAATCTATTTGAAGGTGAATAATGGAATAGGTGAGGAAATATAGGGTGTAAGGTGTATAGAGTTGCATTATAATTCCTCAGACCTCATTCTCAGCCTAGTAATGCATGGAAACCCCTCTGCTAAACTAATTGTTACATGTAGTCTTGAATAGAATAGTGAGAAAAAAGGTGACTACCAAATTGAAGATGAGAAGTGTGGTATTGAGTTTTTTAAAGGTATATGTGACATAATAGAGGAAAAAGGTCTAAATATTTGCCTCACATCTCTACAATTAATCTCCTTGAGTGTTTACAAGTCACCATAGTAAAAAGTGTGAGAATTGAGGCCTAATGAATGACTGCAAGGAAGTAAAAACTAGTGGAAAAGTGAAGGTCATTAGTTAAGGGGTGTATAATAACATGCACAATCATTTTTTAACCTTATTATGTTAGGGAATATGTGTCAAAAAATTCCAAGGTAGTTTTAAGCAATAAAGTGAATTCCTCATCAGGAAAGCAGTTTTAAGAAGGACATTAAGTGTCCTTATGCCAAATTCATGAAATATGTCATGTTTCAGATGGACACTTGTTCAATATAACTTCATGACCTATTTACTTACTACTCTTGCATTTTAACTGGTATTTAATACTTGACACTTGGCATTATGACTATTCAATGTCATTCCTTCTCTCTCCTCTCTTATGCTCTATATATTGAAGCCATTTTGGCATTGTAAACTATCCATAATTGGTATGGTGAAGCTTTATGGTTTGACATATTGTTTTTACTTTTAATAAAGTTTTATAAAATTTATTTAGTCTCTAAAATTTGTGCCTAAGTATGTCAAGTAGTCTATTTGGATAGAAAGTGATGAATATTTCTCCTTGCTTCCATTCTGTTCTTTTATGCATTGTGTAACATTTATTCTAACATGTCTCATGAAGTGTATATGTTTTTTAAGTGTATTTTTAAGTGTGAAGGAGATTAATAATCTCTAATATCAAACCTCCTAGTTACCCACCTTTGGAATTTCATGGTAATTTGCCTCTATGTAGAAACACTTATGCTTGAAGAACCTTTGAGTTGAGATCAGTTTTAGTAGTTTGCTTTCTTAGTGAAAATGAAACTATGTTTGTGGAGATATATTTTGTGTATCACCTACATTAGTGTAGGTTTATTTTATATTTTATTCTTAGCTTTTCACCCCTAATAAGTGATTAGTCTAGTGTAGTGTGTGAGTCTAAATAGTTAGACCAAGGGAGTTATCCCATAATCTAGACATCTATCTCTTATGACAATCTGCACATAATTAGGGATAGTTCTATGTTATCCCAAATTTCAGGTCTTGCTGACTTATCTAGGGTGAAAACTTTGGGCTATAATAGTAAGCTCACATACTTGAAGAAGTATAAATATATATTATGGGACCTGATTGAGTCCTTTGAGACATTTAACATCAAGGATATCCTAAGGGAACAAAACTAGATGATAGATTCACTATCACCTTCATCTGTCAATCTAGCATTTATCCAAAAATTAAAAATCTAAAAATTATCTATGGAACTAGTTCCTTGCACCTCAATTCCAAATAACATGGACAATTTCTAGGTATTTGAGGATGATCAATAGATTTTCCATTTAATGAGTAGTTCTACAACCTTCAAATCTCAACTGGTAGATGATAAATATGTTGAGCCCACCCATATTGAATATCTAATAGAGGATGGTGTCTTAAAAATAAAATATAACCATATCCATCTAGGGATGGTTTCCTTAGAGTGGGATTTTGATGTAGATTCATAAGCTCAAAAGTAGAAGCATTCTAAAAAAACTAAATCTGATTTCATCAAAGATAATCTAAGCATTGACTAGCATCCTTAGTATGTGAACATTAATTTGAGCTATACAAAAAGTGAGAAATGAAAAATTGAATAGTCTAGTGATAAAATACAAAGAAATGATCACCTATACATATTAGGACCTGAAAAATATTTGACCCCGGAGTCATCACCCCTATGGTTTTATTGAATCCAAAGCACAAGCCTTTTAGGTAGAGATAGAGGCTAGTTAATATGATATTGGAAACTCTCATTTAAACAAAAGTATATATGATATTAGATGTTAATATTATGTTACAAATTAGGCATTATATCTAGGCAGCCAATTTGGTAGCATATCAGAAGAAGAATGGAGAAATAAAACTTTGTGTTGACTTCAAGAACCTAAATAGAGAATTAATAAAGGATGATTATCCTTTACCCTCTATAGAGAAGGTAATTTAGATGTTTATCTTCTCTCATATGATGTCCTTTTTGGATGCATTATCATGCTATAACCAAGTTCTAGTGGAAGCACAAGATAGAATGAAGACTACCTTTACCACCAAGTGTGGAATTTTCGCATCCAAAAGGATGCCTTTCATCCTAATCAATGCAGTATAAACCTTCCATAGAGTGATGAATTTTTAATTTCTAGGACTTGTTGTAAAACGCATCATCATCTACATGGATGACTTGATAGTGTATTCAAAATATATAATTAATCATGCAAATCATCTATAGTGAGTATTTAATAGATGTCATATAGATGGAGTCTCCCTTAATCCAAATAATATCATATTTAGAGTTACTTATTGGAATTTATTAATCCATGTCATCACTAAATATGGGATCTTAATTTATCCAAAATGTGTTTAGGCCATCTCTAAGTTGACGCCTCTGAACAAAAAGAAATAATTTAATTCTTTCTTTAGTAAGATTAACTTTTTAAGGAAATTTATTTTTTGTTTTGTAGATATTATCAAACCATTGAATGCTATGATGAAATAAGATGCTAAGATAGAGTGGACAACAAAGTCTAAAATATATTTTTAAGACATCAAGACTTCCATTTCTCAATATCTAGTTTTTATTAGCCTCAAGTTTAATAAATATTTTATATATTTATTAGTTCACTTCAAAACATACTATAGCTTCTGTACTTATACATAAGGTGGGAAATAATAAACATACCATCACCTTTATGAGCACCAATCCAAAGGATGAAAAGATAAAATATTTTATGATAGATAAACATATATATGTACTAATCAAAGATGTGAAAAACATCAATCATTAAATTATTAGGAATAAGGTATTCATAATTATTTCAAACCCAAATGTTAGGCTCACACTTGGCTAGAATGAATTGGGAAAAAGAAGAGTAAAATGGATGGAAAAACTTCAATAATTTGATCTTAAAATTATGCCATAAAATATGTTAAGAGTCTAGGTAATCATCTAGATTATGACCAAAATTGATCAACACATTTAAACTAAGAAAATCAATCAGGCTTAGGTATTTGATGGTGTTGTACACTCAAATCATTTTCTACTTACTCATATGTACATGTCCCCTTAAGCTAAATAGATAATAGAGGTGAGACCTTAGGCTTAAATTAGATCATTATATGATCAAGAAGGGATTCTTATATATAAATAAATATGAGGGTATCTTTTAAGGTGTGTTTTAAGAGAATAAGATATAGACATCATAAACAATATACATCATAAGATTAGTAGTGGGCATACCTCAAGGAAGATAATAACTCAAAAAAAATTGGGATGGGATACTACTAACCCACAATCTTTAAATATGCACACAACCATGTGAGAACTTACCATGAATTCTAGGTGTTTGGGAAAAAAGAAGTGAATATTGCCATGCCACTAAAACTAGTCATATAAGGTTGCCCCTTTGCTCAATGGAGCCTTGAATTTATTTAGATAATTAACCCAAACTCTTTAATAGGGCACAAGTTTGTCCTAAAAACTATTGATTATTGTACCATATAGATAGAAATTATTGCTACTAATAATTCTAGAGTAATCAATGTCATTAAATTTCTATAAGAAAACATGTTGACCAAGTTTGGTACCCTAATTTATTTAGTTTTTGGTAATGGCCCAACTTTCTAGTCCATTGAATTTATTAAGTGAGCTTACAAAATTAAAATCACCACAAAGTTCACTTTGAACTACTATACATAAGGGAATGGAGTATTTAAATAAACAAATAAGAATCTAATATATGTCATTAAGAAGTTATCCCAAGATAAACTAAGGGAATGGCATATCTATTTGAAGTATGCATTGTGGGCTCACCAAACCAAAAAAAATCAAACTCTCAAGGCTTCACCTTTTTTTCTAGTGTATGGGAAACATCTGGTGTTCCCCATTACTCTTAAAATACCAACATACCAATTTATGTAAGAGTACATGTGGAAAGATGAAATAATAGAGTCTAGACTCCTTGATATATTATATATGGAAGATGAAAGAATTTAAGCACTACATTACTTCAATAAACATTAATACATTATCAAAAGATGGTCTCACAAAAGCTCTAAGATCAAGTCCTTTAGTATTTTGTTCTTGGTGATCCTATGGGATAAATTACATGAAAATAAAGGAAAAAATGATAAGTTCACTCCTTTATGGATGAGGCCATATCAGATGTCAAAAATCTTAGGAAATAATGCCTTAGGCTTGAAGGACCTCCAAGGTAATGACCTCACTTTTTCAATCAATGGATAGTTTTTGAAACATTATTTGACGGTTTATCTAGCTAGAGTTGTCTTTGAGTGATGGTAAGTAGAAATGTAGAATTAGGAGTAAATTATAATTCTTATTTTCTAGATTATATTTCTTGATTTTTAGATTATATTTCCTACTTTTTATATTAGATTTCATGTTTTATTAGATTGAATGTTTCCTGATTTCTACATTTGATTTTAGTAAATTAGTTATTACACTTTTTAGATTAGTTTTATAAAATTGTATATTAGACTAACTAATTTCCTATGTTGAAGCAACACAGACTTGCCAAAATTAAGGGCATGATTTATAAATATGCATAATCAATTTTCACAAAGATTTATTCTGATAGTAATATAGATTATGGATTGAGGTATGTGTTATGACTGAATTAGGTTCTTCATGGAATTAATGAGTTTATTGGACCTATAGGATTTACTCTGATATAGTAATGCAAATATTATAAAGACTTTCCATTTCTAAATATTAATTGCATTATTACATGCTGAAACTTGGTCAAGAGATAATAAACATAGAAATGAATACACACTGATAAGGATGTATTGATTAAAATAATTTTTTTTATACATACACCCAACAAATGGTGACTCCCAACCCTTATTCTATCTATTTTTCAAAAAAAATAATCTTACAAACTGATAAAATATGGGTGATTCAAGTAATCACTATTGGTGCTATAGACACCTAAATAATAGTAGAGTAGTGCTTAGAATGGAATCAAAGGTATATCTAATGGGGCTATGGATGCATGGATATGATCAAATCAATACCTGAACTTCCCTTACTATTTGGTTACAAAATCTAAGGTCAAAATTAAGCCTACAGTGTTTATTTAGGTCTTTGTTAAAACTCTCATAACCAGGGGAAATTAATTTCATAAAAATCATACACTCAAACCTAAGGAATAGAAAGGGTTAGTATGATTCATGAGGAATTAGTGGTATTTTTCAAGTTCTAGTTTACTTATTATTTTCTTGATAGAACTAAAGTTTTATTATGGTGAATTATTGAGATTATGGGTTCTTAAATACTCAAGAGTATTTTATCCTCTAATTCATCATTTATTGTGTCCTAAAACACACACCCCATTATAAAATTCAAATAGGGGATAAATATTGATTAAATATCCTAGATAAATGCCCCATAAACCATAAATTTAGGATGTGGAATTTTAAAATTATTAACTAAAGGTCATTTCAAAGTTTGTAGTGTGTTTCAAAGTTATGAAAATATGAGTCAAATATTTGAATGAGTGATAGGCATGATTTATCTTTTTCCTTTGATTTTATTTCAATTCAAGCTTATATATACTTGTCAATTTTTTGATTTAAAGGCTAATTGGGTTGATGTGTTTTGATTTTAGTTGGTTCTTTCCTTATGTTGTGTCTTGGATAGGTTATTATAAGCTTAAGCATTTCCCTGAAACACTTTTGGGCTCATGGAATTATTATGATACAACAAAGCCCAAGTAAAGAAAAAAGTCACCCAAACAAGTGGATCATTGAGATCCATCCAAATTTCATATATTTTATAGCTCAAAGGTGATGTAAGCAAAGTAATTTATACATATATCATAGACAAGTGTATTGATAAGAGTTGTACATGTGTTATCATCTCACTCACCAAGATGTGATGATAGAATATTCATTCATACATATATCTTAGGCAATCTGAGTAGGGATATATATCCATGTGTTATCATCTCATTAACATAGATGTGATGTCATTAGAGTTCCTTATATAGACCATCCTTGGCAAGTGAATCACTGAGGGTTATCTATGTGCTATCATCCTACTAACCCATGACCAAAATAGAAACCTATAATATGCCATGGCTTAATATGAGAAAAGTATATACACATAATATTTTCAAACTTTATTAATTATTGATAATTTTTATTTTGTAGGAACCCATCGAGTCTCAATATCTCTAAGTGCACACCTTAAATGGTGCACTGAGAAAGGGGTGGGTAAACCATTAGTGATTTGTAAGATTATTGTCCTTCATAGCACCACTGCATCCAACAGAAACCTCTCCTATACACTCCCCTAAGATTTGAGACCTACCTTACATACTCATCCAAGAAATTCACCACCTTAAACAACCCCTACCTAAGACAAAAACTCTTTGTGATAAGTATTGAAAAATGTCATCCTAGGTCAATCCTATACTTAAAATATATGAGCATGTTACGGGACTTATTCAGCCTTGAATGACCTAGTAGGGAACCTAACTATTTTTATTAATTAAAGATGAAAGGTAAATTGGTCCAACTCTATTGGATAAACTTTTGTAAAGGTTAGGGTTAGATCTAGCTATATATACACATCCATTTCTACCATTTCATAGAGAGAAAAAATAAATAAATCATTATTTGTGTATATACTTATCCACCATTATACTCAAGGAGAATTGCTTAGGGTTTCAATAATATATTTGGAGATATAAATATTATCTTATGAATAGGTATTTTGGAGGCATAAGATAAGTCATGTAGCCTAGAGCTAACCTATCTTTGTTATCCTTACATACCACAATAAACTATTCTAAAGCACTTTGGCTAAGGGAGATATTGAGGCTTAGAGGGTTTATATTCAAAGGTAAGTATTAATAAATCTTTATCCTCATTATTAAAGTAGATAGATTTGCATTTGCTAGATTATATGCTTATATCTCCATGCATTAGGATTTACTCTACATTTACCTAAGTAGAGATATTCTATGCATGTTTAATTTTATGTTTATTACTCCCATTTTTTTCTACATGATTTGGTGAGAATTAGGTTATATTTTACTTTAATTTCTCATTTAATCTATAATTAAGAAAACATAGGACCTAGCTAGGGTTATTACATATTTTTTCTTGATTAGAAGCTTTGTAACCCTCTATAATGATATTATTATGGTGAAGGACACCTTGGTTAGGTATAGCAGATCCATATTGGTCATGACCTTGATTGTCTAAATTTACCAATAAGCAGAAGGGTAAGTTTGCTTTATCTTCTCTAAGTTAGGATTGATTTTTAGATCAAAGTCACTTTCCGTTGTATACATTATGGTGAACCTATCATGAACTAACCATTGTAGCTTTTATTTCATGCACTCATTTATTATCATATATTATATATTTTTATTTCTATAATATTATATTGAACCTATCAATATAGACTAACAGTATGTGTTCAAGTTTAGCACATAATCACTTCAATCAACTCTATATTTCTCTATGCAGGTCTTTTCTAACAACATGTAACTAGATAGATCAACTTTAATCAATTCTTTTTTTCAACCACAAGTTTTTAAACTTACTCAAGATATTTAACTTTGTTAGCAAGTCATTTTTAGCATACAGGTTTATAGACCTCATTGACCTAGTCAACTCTGTTAGCAGAATAAAAAATCATCATTTGATCAACACAAAATAAAAATGGAAAATTTAACTTATTCAAAAGTTAACATGTTCATTCTTACCTTCTTATTCATCTCTATTCTTCATTTATAGTCATAATTTTCATATTTTATAGTCTATAAAATTGTAACCCTATAACAAATTAGATCGAGATATTGCTTCCATAAATAACATCAACCCTGTTGACTCTATTTTGTACTATTTGCATATAATGTTACCTAAAGTGACTCTATATTATTAAAAAACAAAGTAATTAACCCATATTGCTAGTAATTAATTCACTTTTCATTTTTTTTCTTCCTTTCTTAGAGTAATAAACATAGAATAAATAGGAGGTTTTTAATTTACTAATTTAGTTACCCTCTTCCAAATCACATAACACCAAAAAGTATTAAACAATTTCTACCCAAGGTCTACCTACTTAGATTTCATCACTAAATCATAATTTAACTTAGTTTTCTAAAAAATTATAAATATGTGGTTGATGGTATATATTGGCAAAGCACTCAACACCCTTATCATTATAGGATTTTGAAGTGAGGGGGTAGGCTCAAATAACAAGCTAGTACCATCACCAATATAGATCCCTTTTAGTCTCAACTACCTAAAACCATACTTAGATTGCTTTTATAGTTCTTTCTTATAGCCATCTCTTTATCACATTAATTTAAAATTTTATTATAACTTAAAACATTCAAGAATGGCTACTTAGTATAACATTTCTATTTTTATTGCTTTCTCTCTGATCATTGTATGTTATATTGTAAAACTTGTACTAGCTAACATTGGTACAAATTTTTTGTTGTGTGTTAAAATTAGATCAAACACATTTGATATAATTTATTGTGTGCTCAATTGCATTTTATTGGTTATTATATTGAAAACTTTTTCCATGTCTTCAGAACACATTAGACATTATCAACTTAGTCTCTTATAGGTTGATTTTTCTATTTATCTTTAGTACACAATCAACCTATCCAGCTGTGTATCTTTAAAATTACTACATCCTCTCCATCTACAATACATAGTCGACTTGTTAGACTATGTCTTTTATAGCCTATTTTGTTTACTATCTTATAAGGTAGTGTTAATTAGTTAAACTTTGTATCTTACCACTTGTTCCTTATTTCTACACAAATTTTTAATATCCCTCATTCATCATGAATTTACTATTTGATGACAATACAAAATTGAATCAATCAAATCTAATGAGTTTTACCAACCTTAATAGGTTCCCTAAGACACATCTTGTGGTACTCACCATGGATCAAAGTAACATCCATGTTTCCACTTGAACTACTAACTATGAGACTCCTCCCATTCATCATAACCACTTAACCCTTTGTTTTATTTATAATATGAGAATGATCTTGAATACACCATGAAAATGTTTTTTTACATTAATGAAAACACTCAACATAGATGAGAAGATCCTACAACCATCTATAATCTCATGATGGGTCCTCATATAGGAGAACCCCATTTACCCTCCCCTTATTTTCCTATATATTTGAGGGAACAAATTTCTTTACATCTAAATTATTCCATTATATTATGTCTCCTTCCCACATGATGACATATTCTTCTATGTATTCTTCAACTTTCATGCCAAGTATTTCTACCAACATGGTAGGTTCAATTTCTAGTGGGCCTATTCAAAATACCCATACTCATAACAATGCTACTAGTACATATTTTGATACCAATTCTTATTTTTATACTAGTGCATCTCATGCCACTATTTCTTCTTTTGCCACTAGTGTAATGCATGCTACTATTTCATCCCACACTCATAGTGAAACTCAAACTATTAATAATAACACTAATGCATCACATGATGCATCCACTAGTCAAAATGCTACTTAAATTAACCAGGTATTATTAAAAAAACTTACCCAAAATCATAAATCTCAAACCAATAATGTAAATCATATGATGTAGATGTAAAAACACCTCACTGATCTCCAACATCAACCTTGCTAGGATTCATGGGGAGTGTAAAATCCTAATGCTCCCCCCCTAAGATTCCCATGGTACCCTTATACCATAACCACCAATCATTAAAAAAACCATTAAACATCTAAAAAATGAACATCTAGTACCTCAAATTGCTAACATTAACATAGGAGGCATCACACACACCATCACCTATAATGGATCCACCATTCCCACTTTGCATTCAAAACATTTGGTAACCTTTATAAAGATTGAATTAATCTTAACACTTTTTCCACTAAAAAACTATTAGATAAAATATTCTTACGAGATTCATTAGATTGGTTTAATAAATTAAAAACCCACTCTATCTCTAGCTTAAAAAACTTGGTCAACTCACTAGTCAAGAATTTAAAACTAGTGATCTTCTCGAGAACAACTTAGCCCAATTTATAACTTACAACAACTCAAAACTAAAATGACAAAATCCTTCATCAAATGATGGAAAAAAATATTTAATTAATGTGATCATAATATGGAAAATGACAAACTATTTAACCTATTCACTAATTCTCTATATCCTAAATTACAAAACCAGGTCAGGACCCTCTCTCCAAAAACCTTGAAAGAAGCTCTTGACTAGGCAAAATGATAAAACTTCCTCTTGCATCAATTTGAACCACCTCAACCTAAAATAAGCACTCACATGATCATTAGAAATAAATATTTTCATGCAACCAATGATTGTGTTACCAACACCTACAACACTATACACACCATCTAAGTAATTTCTACAAATAATATTATGGTGTATGTTCCCCTATTAATAAATCTCTTACTCCCACATTTTATCAACCCAACAATAGTAATGTGCAAAAACCACTATCCCTAGTAATCCTTCAAAAATGTCTTCCAAGACCTCTACCATGAGATCTTAACCCCACTTATCCTATGAAATCATGGTATGATCCATATAAATTATGTTGGTTTCATGCAAGTTGGGGCCATTCTAATAATAATTGTAGACAAATATGCAATATTGCTGTGGATTTTATTATTGGTCCTAAATTTGTTCAAGAAACCCTTATTTGAAAGCATCAACAAGATTATGACATAAATTTTAAAGCTCATGAAACATAAAATAAAAACCAATCTTTAAACCAAGCTAATGTTCATCTTGTTATCTATAAAGATCCTCTTCCTAACCACCAAGATAACATTGAAAAACCTACTCCTAATACTAAAAATTATTAAAGTATTATACACCCTTCTACCAATGATGAAAAAATGGTTAATATGACTAACATGAGAAGATTAGTTGCTTTTATTGACTTAAATCCAACACCTATGCATCACACCTATCAACCATTCCACATCATTCAAGACACTTCCCCATCCCATATAATATAATTGGGGCAAGAGGAACCTATACCCATATAAGCATAATATCTAATTAGACAACTTGATTATACCTCTCATACCATTTATAATATTTTCCCAACATACACATAATAAGACAAAATACCCCAAACTTCTATTAGTATTTGTTTTACCCAGCCACAAGAAATACTTCAAACATTTACCACATCACCTAAAATAACTCAAACCATTTGCTATTAGAATTAACCAAACATACTCTATTAACACACATTTAATTATAACTCCAACCCTCTTTCCCAGGAGATCTTGCATCACTATGCACCTGTATCTAACAATCCTCCCACAGGTTATGATGAATGGGATCCCATTGTAGAAATTGTTCATATCCCATCTCAAATACCTTTCTTAGAACTAATGATAACTTCTCCCCATCATCAAAACCACTTAATTCAATATTTGTTCAAAATAAACATCCCTCATCCTCCTCCTATAAGATGTAAAGTTACCTTTTCTAGATTCAAAGATAGTATACTTCAACAATGTGAAGAGATGTCCATCCATGTTGATAACAAAGTGGATAGTTCTATCTCACTTAAGTTCCCTATCACTTCCATGATTCCAGATGAGATATTGCTTTGTGTAGATGATCCTCCTCTATTTATTAGCATCCAAATTGGTGATATTAAATTTAAGAATGCCTTAATTGATCAAGGTTTAGGCACTTTTTTTTCCTCCATTGACTTCATAAAGACACTTAGATATTCTAAATGTAACTTAAAATATAAACCTAGTACATGTCAATGATATGATTAAAATCAAATGCATATTATTGGTTATTTTTGGCTTCAATTACAATTCCTCTTATCATTATCCATGTTAAAGTTATGATATTTAAATTTCCACTTTCCTAAAACATCTTACTTAGTCAAACTTAGACTCATCATATGAGAGAAATCACCTCATTTGCATGCTAATGTGTCAAACTCCCTTATAATATAACTATATACAAGATTCAAGGATACATGAACCCTTGGAATCTCAAAAAAAATTAAGAATGTAGTGTTTTAAAAATATGTACCCTTGAACCCCTACCTATTGTACCATTTTGAGAGTCCCAACTCTTCAACTCCTATCAATTCCACTTGAAGTTTTAATAGTCACATTTAATTAATTAGGAGCATTCCACCTAACCTCTTAGACTCTGATGATGATGAGCCAAATGAAATATGCCTCAAGATCAAAACCTCTAATCTTTCCCCTCACATAATCACCCAACTTCCTCCTTATTTGTAACCTCAATCCCATTAGCCACCTTTTGATGACATAGCCTTCATATTAACCAAAATTATACACTTTACCCATCACATTTCCTATGATGAAAAATTCATTCCTACATGTACCATCGAATTCCACACATTAGACTATGATGCTATTGATGATTTATATGACCCAATTTTATCTCAATTTTCCCATGCTAGAAATTTAAAAGTTATTCATTATCATTCTTCTTTATTTTATGCTTTTCATTACTCTTTTATCATGCCTTCCTTTATATTACATAATACTAGTCTTTCTACTATTTGTCATAGGGTAGAGATGGATCACTCACATGGTACACCTCTAGTCATATCATATCCCCTCAAGAGTATGCTCATAGATCATGCCATGATAAGACCTTATTCATTTTCTATATATCATGATCCTTACAATCTACTTCCTTTACAAATGCTAGCCACTATAATTAGACCTTATGTGTAGCTATCCTTACCTACCAATAAGCCTAGTCCAGTTTTTTTCCAACCCCACCTTTCCTTGGCAATGGATTTCTTCCCTTACCATAAATTAATCCCTTAACCACAAATTCAGTAGATCAACCTTATTAATAGTCACACAATTACTAGACATTGAACCAAAGATTGCCATTTATATTAGCTACCTCAGGTTTCTCCTTCCACCCTTCAATGAGTAGACCCCCACAATCTACTAATGGACATATTTATTGCTTTCATAGGATAAATAACCACACTTATACCCAATATCAAAAACATAAGTAGTACATCAACACATTATACCTATCCATTGCTTAGCCCAAAGATAAGGCCATACCTCCTCCTAAGATATCACTAGAGTATATCCCTAAATATGGGGAAGTATACTATTTGTGGTACCAATGTGGTACACATCATATTTATCACTATCAAGTTCTCAAATAGAATCTTTATAACTTCTCATAGTTGACACCGGCACCAATCATTCCTCCTACATGTTGCCCACACAAGAAAGCTCCTCCTCCTTTAGTTTCAACTCCTTCTAGTCCCACAAATACTATTTCCATTGATAAATTCATTCCTCACCTTGAGTATCATTTGCATGAGATCCAAAATAAGCATCACTCTTTGTCAGCTACACCTACCTTTTTAGTTGAGATGATATGGAAGGAACTCTTTGCATAACTTTTTGCAAAGATTGATGAGACTCTAGATAGCATCAAAATTCATCTTCATATAGATGTTTTATATGTTATGAATACTATAAGTATTTTTGAACATGGAATGGTGTTCTTTCAAAATTTTCTATGTTATGATTTTGATTATATTTGTGATCCATTTTTATGTCTCTTGTACACTTGAGTATGTGTCGAATTTGATTTCACTTATCTAATCTACATGGATCATTTTATTATGCTCTAGATGTTTTATATGGTTTCATTTTATTTCACCTTTTTTTATGGATTATTATCATTATTTACATGAATGAAAACTTATGTTAATTATTTCATTTATTTTCATGGATTCTTTTATTTTCCTTTTACAATGATTGTTTGTTATCTTATTACACTCAAAAATTAGATAATTATTATTGTGACTTAGTTACACAACCTTGATTCCCTTAGTATTCCATCTATACTATATGATTAATTATCAAACAAGACTTCTCATTATACTACTACCATATACCAATCTATTTTGGATCTCCTTTCTTCCCTCATCTTCCTTTCACATACTAATTATACATACATTTGAAACATGAAATCACATACTAGTTCATAGGTAAGTCTATGTGTTTAGTAAATCATATCTCTTGTTACTTAGTCCCCTTTAAAACAAAGTCTAAATCTCATTTATGTGTATCAATTTTATCACTCATGTTGGTTAATTTAAATCTTTATGGATGAGGAATCATAAAATCCATAAAAAAATTAAAATCCAAATCATTTAAACAAAAGGTAATGATTCAAATCATAACATACAATTTAAAAGTCTAATAATACCAAAATATGTGATTCATAACACCTCTCCTATTCATAATCAAATCTAAAAATATATATTTTGCCTCATGGTAGAGCCAAGGTCCATTAGGGTGTGGTAGGATAGTAGATTAGGATAGGACAATAAAAAGAAACTATAAGTGCTACCTACTTTCTCATACAAGTACCCAATCTTTTTAGTAGACTGATGACTCTGTAAGATGTCATAAAGAATGGGGAACATGTTACGGAAAGTTAGGTGCATTTAAATTTCCTTTCTCATATAGCATCCATGATTTTATCTTAGTAATCCACCTATTTGACTATATAACTTTACACTTATTGTAAGCAGGTATCTTTTGTATTTTGATGGTCACTAGACTCTTTGTGTCTCTCCTTTGTACCTAGTATGCCTCATTTTTCTTAATTTTTTATGACAGATGCCTATGTCATGATTTTTACATTACCTATTTCATTAAAAAAATCCCAATATTTTTGCTTGAGAAATATTGTTTTTTAAATTGGTCATTCCCCTTAGGGTTTACCTTTATGAGTTGTTGTGTAAGACCATAGATAAGACCAATATATCCTCAAAAATTACAACATTAAAACATATTTAAATCATTCCTACACATGTTTCCACCTCATTGGTGTCCCCTTTGCGAGTTTCAATTTAAGACAATGGATAGGACTAGGCCCTTGTCAAAAAATATTCCAATCACTAGTTCATATTATAATTAAGTCACAATAAAAATACAAGCTTAAAATTTGTGATAATTTGTGTTACATTATGATCTACATATAATTAACATACTTACCCTCATGAATTAGTATTTTTTATGCTTATTTCATAAACACTTCACTTTTATCTTCTTATTTTCTGATTGTGTGTATGTTTAAAACTAATTTATTAAATTTTTCATACTTCTCATCTTGATTTAGTATGATTAATTTGATTTACACTTACATCTTGTTTTTATTTTCATACTTCCCATCTTGATATAGTGTGACTGATTGATTGACTTTATTGTTTGTTTGTTTTTATACTATCTAGTTTCATGTGTGTTCCATTTTATTAAAAGTTTTCATACTTCTCAACATGATACAATATGATTTTAATTTTGTTTTAATTTAGTGCAAATATTTTTACATGGTTTGAGAACATTTTTTTTCCTTTTACTTTACCATTTTTGGTTTCTTATATTTATTCATCTTTTGGTTTTACACATTTCCCATTGTGATATAGTGTTTATTACATTTTATGATTATTTATACATTTCCAAATCATTTTTTTCTATTCAACCATGCATGTGTACCACATAATGCTAGAAAATAAAACATACATCACATATTTCTTATAGCATATAAAACAAATGTGAAATACATGTGCTAGAAAGGAAATATATACATCCATCCATCCATATATTAGTAAAAATCATAGAATAATGAAATTTCCATATATATATCATGATTTTGATACAAATACAAGTAAAAAGTATAATATCTTCAACTCTAAGGTTGTGCTCCATCATGCCTATCTTGTGGCCTAGACATATTACCCATGGATGATTGTGAATGGTGATGTAAGGAGGTAGTCAAGGATCTCAAGATGAAAATCTAACCTTGTATATTTTCCACTTGTTCCTATACCTATCCCATATATATAATGGTCACCATGTGAATGGATCTTTCATGTGACAAAGCCTACCAAGATTGAGCCTCTCACTCCCCTACCCCTACAAGTGGTTATGAACCATCTCCTCATGCCTATAGCTATTGATCAACCTTGCCCACCAATATAAAATAGGTAGAATGAGAAATTTTTTATGGTACCATAGGATCTACCAAAGTGGAAGGCTCATAACATGATAACATCTCATCCAAAATATCATGGTACATAGACATAATCAAGGATCACCATATAATCTCCTTTATAGAAGTATTTGTAAAACTAGAAACCAAATATACATAAGATGTCATGTATGTATACCTTAAAAAATATATTTATCATAAACAATGATTCAACTAGTTATCTATGTCAAAAACATAAAACAAATTAAAACATTTCTCACTAGTGCTAGTATCACCAACAATATTATCCTTGTCTGCTCACCCACTAAACACCTCCTCTATTAACTACCTCCACATAAGTGTAAAACTAGGAGTCACCACTCAATATCATCATGAACCCCTCATAAATGGATTCTCTATCAATAAAATATGTCATGTATATATTGTAGGATCACCCTATGTGACTAACAACACCTATGTATCTTTTCATTGATGGTGTCTCTATCTATGTTGATCTTGTGGTGACCATTATCACCCCTATCCCACTCTCATATATCATATGATAAAATCCATAACATCATCTCCTCTATGAATCACTTTATTTTGATTTTATTATGGACTTACCCATGGTCTCTCTCATTGAGGTCTATTAAAAGGTATCTCGATTGACACCCTTATGCTTCTTCTCCCTTTCAGATATCTAGTATGTTGTGCCTAATAAGTAGGTAGTACTAGAGGGGCCAATGGATGTGGTATCCTAAATTATCTAGGTACATGAACCACTTAGTGTGGCTTCACCCATGAATTATATTGGGCTATGATTTGAAAATATACCAAACCTGTCACTATATTCACCCAAGATGGCCATATACTAGCAATGTGAGTATAAGGCTGCCACACTACCTACCCTCATGTAATAGTATGTAAAGATAGAAAATGGGGCATGACATGTGCTACATGGTCCTACCTCCATGGAAAAAACTAAGGTAACCTATCATGAATCACATGGGGAAACCCATCAAACCAATACATACGGAATTTCTCATAGATCCATGAGCCTAGAAAAATAGCAAGGCCCACCATCTTCTACCCCCAGGTCAACATCCAATACATATATTGTATGAGTTATACCCAAATGATAGAACCAAGATCATATAAGGAACCCTACTCTAGGATGGAATAATGTAAGGTTATCATATAAAGTGGTACCCTCCCATTTGACTTATGACATAACACTCATGCTTTCATAAGTCCCATTTTAGACATCTAGAATGGCCAAGATATAAATATCAAACAAGATAACATGTAAACCAAGATATATCCTATCCAACCCTATTAACCACTAGGATAGGGATAATATCTCATCCTCTACCTCTAGTCTATCACATATCATAGGAGTCTTGATGATAGGAAGTCCATATAAGGCATGCACATCCTCTAAGGTGATGCTCACCTCTATAGTGTCCCCTTTCACCTCCCATCAAAAAGTGTTGGTGAATTACTCCCATGATCTTAGGAACATGAAAATGAGATAAACACTCAGTTTAATTTGCCTCATCTTAATGATTCCTCCAAACCCCAAGGCAACTAATTGAGATCTATCCATATATAACAAATGATCCAATAAATCTGGTAGCTAGGATACATCTACTAGGTGTTAAAATATCCATCGCCTCTAAAAAATATCAATCAATAGAGAATTAATTAGATCTTGATGTCATAATAATCAAATACATTATTAAATATTATAAACAAAAACTACAAATTAACTTCTTCATCAACATGTTTGTATTATTTTTCCCTTGTTCCTATGCAATCAACATGTTTGATACTAAATTGGCCCTTTCCTATTTTTGACATATTATATCAACCCTTTGCCTCACATTTGGAATAATTTAACAAACTATATCAATGACATATTATGTACTATATCATATAAAAGGTACCATGTCATCTATTTCTTATCTTACAACTAGATCAACGTTATACTACACATTCATCCACCCCCAATGATACTACATTAGCCCACTACCATGAAATT
Organism: Torreya grandis; assembly: GCA_037957365.1. Taxonomy (NCBI): domain Eukaryota; kingdom Viridiplantae; phylum Streptophyta; class Pinopsida; order Cupressales; family Taxaceae; genus Torreya; species Torreya grandis. The sequence goes on from JARHVA010002981.1 coordinate 1,688,626, forward strand.
GGCCCCATAGATTTATATCACCTTGAAAACTAAATAAATAGGGACAACTTTGTTCTTAGCTTACAATGATTTTTTCACCATTTACCATAAATTCCTTAGGAATTTTTTATTCCAATATTTTCCCACCTAGTACCCCATTCTACCCTTAGTATATCTAAAAATTTCTTAGGGTCATTTTCATTGTCTTCAATTTGCCTGACACATAATTTTATTTATTTATCTCAATTTTAATTAAAATTATTAATTTTTTTGAAATTAATGCTTTAACTACCTGAGATGTACCCATTATGGCCACTAAGAATCCTTTACATCATAGCTATTATCTCCTCACCATGGTCACACTCTAGGCTCAAACTGGGTCTCTTAGAGCAATACTTTTTTAGAATAGTAAAAATAACAAATGAATTTCATTTTCACCCTATTTATATTTACTATTAAAAATTATTTACTTGTCAATCACTTACAATTAAATTTTATTTTTTGACCATAACTTTGTTTATACTAGCTCTTTTTTCAAATTGAAAGATGTTCTATAATCCTGACATTATAAAGAATCTTTTCATATATTACTTGTATATTTTCCAAAAAAAAAAAAATTGCTTATTTTTATAGGTTCTCCTTTTGTTTCGTACATTAAATACCTTCAAATTTCTCTCACTTCCTTCCTCTTATACAATAATGAGATAAGTAAAGGTATGTATTTACAAATTTTGACCTTTCATTTATATTATTTACTTTTACTACAATTTATTTAGCTTCATCTTTGTGTGTTGCTATTTTCTTCTATTGAAGCACCATACCCTATTACACCTATGTGACATGTGATGATATTTGAGTGGGGAATAAGTATACACATAATATATTCAAACTTTATCAAATATTAATCCTTTCTCTCTTATAAGAACCAATCAAGTCTCAAGATCTTTAATTACATGCCTTAAAGGGTGCACTAAAAAATGAGTGGGTAAACCATTAGTGATTCACAAGACTATTGTATCTTATAATATTAATTGCAACCAAAATAAAATATCATAATATTTTACACCTCCCTTACACACTCATCCAAGTAATTCACCACCTTAAACAACCGCTACCTAAGACAAAAAATCTTTTTGACATTCACTGAATAACGTCAACCTAGGTTGATACTATACTTGATATTTATGAGGATGTTACAAGACCAGGTTAACCTCTACCGACCTAGTTTGGGACCAAATTTATTTTATTAATTAATAATATACGGTTGATTAGGCTGACTCTATCAACTAAAATTTCAATAAGGTTTATGGTTAGATATAGTTATATATACACATCCATTTCTACCATTTCATAGAGAGAGAAAAGAAGTAAATCTGTTAGGTTATGGAGCTAAAAGCTTCACCAGGATGCAAACAGGAGAAGTTACGGAGGATACAGAGTTGCAGGGAGTTACAAAATTAGTTACAGGGAAATTGACATTGGTCTGATCAGCCGACGTTAGTCAGATAGCAAGAGGAAGCAATCGACGTCGGTCACCAGTCGGCCGACATTGGTCATGGAGAAGCCGACGTCGGTAGCCTGTGCGAGAACAGGCAATTTGCATGTTGAGTTTGGAGCGTCTATTTTAAGACTGTTAGTTTGCATGTTAAAGGTTAGTCTTTGTCTTGAATTGCATGTCTAATTAGTGTAACTAGGTCAGTCTAATTATTGTAAGCATGAGATCTATATATGGACTCATGGGCTGTATTGTAATACTGTAGCTAGTGAGTAAGAGAGCAAGAAGCTCCTTCAGAGAGAAGAGAGGAATGGTGCGTTCCTCCTAGTGCCATAGTACCAAGGTGGGTACTAGATTGGAGAAGTAGAAGGGTTCTTTGTATGTGTATGATCTTGGTCAGCATGTGGGCATGACTTTCTATAGGAGATCTACAATGGTGAGTATGATCTAGCTATTTACAGGTAGTAGCAGAGAGCAGGAGATCTACTTGGAGTACAGTTGTGTACTTGGTGAACTGGCAGCGTGTTACTGACTAGTTGGAGAGGTGAACATCAATTCTGTATTAGAGTTGATTGTTGTGACCAAGAGAGAGAGGGAAGAAGGTCTTGAGGTGTGGAAAACCTTTGAGGTGGAAGAAGAAGTGGCATCTTCTTTATTGTATATTCTTCTGAGTGATTATTAATATAATTGTGTATTGTCTCTCAATTCTTGTGTTGTTTCATATTTCTAGTTACTTATTGATTCTGGTTAAATTCTGTGTTTAGTTGCTAATATGAGAAGTAATCATATGTGCTCTAATCGGTAGAGCAAGATCCTGACAAGTGGTATCAGAGCTTCAGGTTGGGTTGACTAACAAGTGGTTTCAGATCTGCTAGTGTTTTTGATTATAGGTCACTCATAGGGGTTTCAGATTGAGTGGGAGTATAGCAATGGCAGAAGAAAGTAAGCTACGAATGGAGAAATTGAATAGCATGAATGGTCTGATTGATGGAAAGAAGGAGCAGGTAAAAAGAGATCATTGGTTGGTAGCAGATCAGCTTGTGGAAGCATATGTTGCAGGTAATATTGCACAGGATGTTCTGGATAAAGTGGAATCTTTGTTTATAGATTCTTTTGCCTCTTTCCATGCAGCCTAAAATAGAGCATCTTTTCACTTAGGGTTGGAGAGCCTTATTAGATGATTGATGAAGGGGAAGTGAAGCTGAAATTACAGACGGATGACACACAGTGATTGAAGGAAGTCATGCAGGTACCAGTCTTGGAGATGAGTCTAATTTCTTCAAGAAATTTGGGTGATGAGAGATGCACTGTAACTCTCACAGTGGATACACTTGAATTAGATGGTGGTAAGAAAGAAGGTATCCTTTATCTATCTACTTATATTGCTGATTCACCTTTTGTTACATAGATGTGGCTTCATAGGCTTGGTCACATATGTAGAAGGAGAATACAGGTTTTGAAGCGAAAGTCAGATGTCTTTGACAAGCTAAAAAAATGGAAAGCCTTGGTGTTCATGGAGGAGATGACGGACAGAGATTAGGTGACAGAACTAAATTATTCTAAGCAGAGCAAGGTTGATTTGATTAGGATTTTGATCCATGGAGAGCTCGTGAGTAAAAAGTTATCACTCACAGACAAACACAGGTACCGGCGTCAATCAGGCAGTAACCGATGTCGGTAATAGGAAGACTGATGTCAGTCATGAAGTAACCAATGTCGGCAAGAGGGACACCAGCATCGACCAGGGAAATGATGTCGGTATTCAGGTTCAGTATAGGGAGTCGACATCGATCAGAAATAGACTGGGAGATGGCCGAGATCGGTCACTGGTACGGATGGTGGGCAGACAGCAAGCTGTCAACAAGTCTCAAACACTCATGTTGAGGTCAAAAAGGGTAAGTGAACCTCATATTTGTTGTTCACCTTATTTATATTGCCTTTTTTGATAGTCAAGAACCAGGAAGATGGAAGAGGCAATGCAGGTAGAGTCCAGATATAGTGGGAGCTTGGCATGGATGAGGAGTGTGAGTCCTTGGAGAAAAACCAAATAGATATTTGTTGGTAGATTTGTCAGCTGAAAGGAAGCACTGAGAGATGGAATGGATTCCCAAGTTAAAGAAGAGAGTGGATAGATACATGAGATAGAAGGCCAATGCATATGGTCTTGAAGAAGCTATAGGACAGTGGTACAAGTTTTGACAGGTGGATGACTAAGCATGGCTTCAGTCAATGTCAGTGTAACTATTGTGGTTTTATCTTACTAGGTAGATGATGGTCGCAACATCATCTTGTTACTGTATGTGGGTGATTTACTAGTAGGTTTATACATACATGTATTTGCTGAGCTAAGGGTAAGGTTAGCTCAGAGGTGTGTCATGAAGAATTTGGAGCAGCAAAATTCTTTGGCATAAGAGACATGGAGATTTGATCTCTAGTGGGAGCTGATGTGAAGACGGTGTTGGTGGGGTTCATGATGCAGGATGCAGAATCAGAAAGCACACCAAGGGTTGGACACTTCAAGTTTAGCTTAGAACAGTGTTTGAAATCACATGAGGTCTAGTGTAGACCTGAGTTGTTTTCCCAAGTAGTGGGGGTTGTCAGAAAGTATGGAGCCAATTCGGGGAAGGAGTACTAGAGGGCAGTTCAGTGGGACTAGTAGCAGGTATTCTTGTTATGTAGGGTCAAGTTCTTCACTACATGGATATGTAGGTTCGGATGTGGCAGGTTACTTTGATGACAGGTGTAGCATCATAGGTTGTGTGGTGGTTGGTCTTCAGGATTGATCTTGAAGAGGAATACAAGCCAAGGAACAACTTAGATAGTGTACAGGTACAGGTACAGGCATAGCTATTTATCTCCAAGTGGGAGATTGTTAGGTTGTGGAGCTAAAAGCTTCACCAAGATGCAAACAGGAGAAGTTACAGAGGATGTAGAGTTGTGGAGAGTTGTAGAATCAGTTGCAGGGAAATTGGTGTCGATCTGATCAGCTGATGTCAGTCAGATAGCAAGAGGAAGCAACCAACGTCGGTCACCAGTTGGCCAACATCAGTCATGGAGAACTCGACGTCGATAACCTATGCGAGAATAGGCAGTTTGCATGTTGAGTTCGAAGCGTCTATTTTGAGACTGTTAGTTTGCATTTTAAAGGCTAGTCTTAGTCTTGAGTTACGTGTCTAATTATTGTAATTAGGTCAGTCTAATTATTGTAAGCATGAGATCTATATATGGACTCATGGGCTATATTGTAATATTGTAGCTAGTGAGTAAGAGAGCAAGAAGCTCCTTCAGAGAGAAGAGAGGAATAGTGCATTCCTCCTAGTGGCATAGTACCAAGGTGGGTACTAGATTAGAGAATCAGAAGGGTTCTTCGTATGTGTATGATCTTGGTCAGCATGTGGGCATGACTTTCTATAGGAGATATACAATGGTGAGTATGATCTAGTTATTTGTAGGTAGCAGTAGAGAGCAGGAGATCTACTTGGAGTACGGTTGTGTACTTGGTGAACTGGCAGCGTGTTACTGACTGGTTGGAGAGGTGAACATCAATTCTATATTAGAGTTGATTGTTGTGACCAAGAGAGAGAGGGAAGAAGGTCTTGAGGTGTGGCAAACCTTTGAGGTGGAAGAAGTGGCATCTTCTTTATTTTATATTCTTCTGAGTGATTATTAATACAATTGTGTATTGTCTCTCAATTCCTGTGTTGTTTCATATTTCTAGTTACTTATTGATTCTAGTTAAATTTCATGTTTAGTTGCTAATATGAGAAGTAATCATATGTGCTCTAATCGGTAGAGCAAGATCCTGACAAAATCATTATTTTTGCATCTTCTTATCCACCATTCTACTTTAGGAGCATTGCTTAGGTTTTTAATAATACACTTGGAGATACAAATCTTGTCTTGTGGATAAGTCTTTTGGATGCATAGGATAAGTTGTGTAGCCTAGAGTTGACATATCTTTGTTATCCTTACATACCACAACAACCTCTTGTGAATCACCTTGGCTTAGGGAGAGATTGAGGTTCAGTGAGTTTTTCTTAAAAGGTAAGTATTATTAACTCTTGATCCTCCTTTTTAAATTAAATATATCTACATTTATTATATTATATTATTCTCTCTCCATAAATTAGTATTTACTCTACATTGAATTGAGTAGATATCTTCTATGCATGTTTAATTTTATGTTCATTACCCCCATTTTGTGATACATGATTTGGTGAGCACTAGGTTAGATTTTACTTTACTTTGTCATTTACTTTGTAAATAAAAAAACATAGGACTTAGTTAGAGATATTTCATGGTTTTACTTGACTAGAGGCTTTAGAACCCTCTCTAGTGATATAATTATGGTAAGGGATCCCCTGGTTAAGTATATCATATCCATCTTGGTCATGTCGTTGATTGTTTAAATGTACCAACAAGTGGAAGGGTAAGTGTTATTTATCTTCTTTGAGTGAGGATTTATTTGTAGATCAACTTCACTTTCCCTTGTATACATAGAGGATTGATATGTAGACACATGTCCCTCAACCACATAAGTAGATAACAAAACAAAAGGCCAGATCCAAAAGTGTGAAAAAGAGACATATGTCAAATTATGTTGACTAGGAAATAAAGAATAGGTAAAATATTCCACATGACAACAAAATTCATGTAAATTAGCTTTATGAAATTCAAATGGAAAGAGTAGACATGGAATCGAGAAAAAGTCATTTTTTTCATTAATTTACATTAATTGGAAAATTAATAAATTTAATTATTGAGGTCATCACATCCAAAGAAATATGATTCAAATTTCCATATCTAATCTAATTATATTGCGTTATAGCTATCAACTGCACACTATGAATTCATACCTATATTGTGACCAAGAAATTACATAATCTCCATAGAATATATATATTTCACATAGAGTTTTAAGGACCTCCTCATCTCAAACTCCACCTCCTTATACATATTAGATTTTAGGACTAACTAAATAAACTGATAAATGATTTGATTTATAAACTCTTAATCATGATTTCAAGCATTAATATACTCTTTAGGATAAGATCAATGCAGTTATGCCATACAAGGTTGAGCAACAACTTTCGATATTGACATAGAGATATATTTATGACTTGATCAAAATAAAAGTAGTTGGTTTGCATAGAAAAATAACCAAATAAGATGTAATGCCCTACATTGACCTGTTATTTGATTTATTTGTAAACAAGAAAATTTTAGGAAAATATTGTATTTTAGACTTAGAAAAACTCAAGAAACATACATAAGTGGAAATTATTTTGAGATGTAATATAGACTCCCTCTACCAAAAATGACCTAAAATAATGACATGATAAATTCATGGTTCTTTTCCAACAACATCCACAAGTTGAGAGAATGAGATGGAAAACCAAGCAACTTTTTGATTTAGGGACCTACTTCTACTATACCCACTATTATCTTCAAACCTAGGGTATGAATTTATATGGCCCTACTGAACAAAATATATGATTTCTCAACCATTTATTATTTCAATGAGATATGGGTCTCATTTTTGGATATTATCCTAACATCCAATAGAATCATAACATTGGGAGAGATTATTAGATCCAATTTGATTCTTTAAATAAAAAATAAAGTAAGCTTGCCATATGGTAACATTTATATGATGTCTTATGTGGTATATGTTGTGATTAAAAATATGCATTCAACATATTAATAACCCTAAAAACCATCCACATAATACACAAAGAAAAAGATTTATGATGAATTCAATGTCCTCCATGTGAACAAGTTTAGAAATTAAATGAAAAGGTTAAAAAATACCTTTTACTCTATGGTAATTAGGCCACATGCGAGAATACCATGTCCATAATGTTAAACCCCATAAATAAGATGATTTAAGAAATGGATTAGTGCTAGATTTATCCTCAATGCATTATAATTAGGATAGAAGGTACTAAGGCACACCCTTTGTACTTACCCCGACTTATGCCAGACAAATTGGATGAGTATGAAATTTATACTCAATTAGCTAATAGTGTGGATGTTTATTTAAAAATGGATAAGCAGGGATCCCTCCACCATCTCATTTCATCATTGGATGAATGTAATATACAAGGTGGGAGCACTTTCAAACTGATGGAATATTAATGATGCATTATGGATTGAAATGGACACCATTTAGACATTGCGATCCTAAGAAGAAACTTGTGGAACATATCAAGAGATATGTAAGTAAAGTGAGAATCAAATATGTTAACTAGTCCTACAATCATGACCATGTGTTAATAAATGTAGAGGACATAAAAGTTACTATAAAAGTGTAGAAGATAAACATGTCAATGATTGTAGCATAAAGGATATAAAATGATCCCATAATTATTGAGGAATATGCCAAGTGGATTAAATATATGAACTATTTTTCTAAAGATATTCATGGACCTCCTCCTCACACAAAAATAGACACACAAGAGCAAGCTAGCCTATCTGGGGATGTAGATGTTAAAGGAAGAGTTTAGATAACTCCATGCTCCCCTACATACATAGTTTTTACTACTTATACTCAACACATAGTTAGTGAGGAGAGACCTACAAGTCTTATTACATCAGCTAAAGTATTTTATATGTTGCCACTATCTCCCTTGACTATAGCTCAACAACTAAGTCTTCCAATTTTCTTATCTCATGTTTATATTGTTTATCCTCCTAAATCACCACCAAAAATAATGCCTCAATCTTATATGGAGCCACCTTCACCACCCATGATTTGTCTAGTGGTCACTACTCCCCCTATTTCATTTACAACTATTACTACTATATTCCCTTCATCTCTCATTCCACATATTATATATCTATTCCCTACTCATCCTAACCTCCAATTACATATAAAAAGAATCCCAAGACTCCTATTTCACTCCAAAAGGTGGAAGTATAAGGTAATTAGGTCTAATTTCCTAAGTAAAGGGAGGATAGAATAAAATTTAAACAAATATTACACCTTTTCCAAATCTAGGATAGTGAATAAGAAGACAAAAGATGGGTCACTAAATAAGAGTGGGTGTCTAAGATAGACACTAAAAAAATAGAGTAATTTGATGAAAAAATTTAAATAGATGAAAAATATGAATGGATGACTAAAGAAAGTACTTAATTTATAGGAACTAAGCTATTGGGTGAATCTAAAGAGTTTGACTCAGGAGATGCTAGCTCAATGGCCACTAAATTATTATTGAAGGAGATGTAGAAGGGGTTGCAGAGTCAAAATTGAAAACCTTGGCATAAGGGACATCATAATTTACACCCTCATGATATACATCAAAGGCACAATGGTGACATTTACAAAAAATATTTCCCCAACTATACCCTCTCAAATTTTAAGTACAACAATCCCTCATTCTTTGATAGCTTCCTCAATTACTATTGTTACAATTAGTGTGGTAGATATTACTCATTTTGTATATTATTTGGGATAAATAAATAAGCCTTGGGTAATTACACTACCAATTTTGTACACTATAGCCCATTTTTACACTATGGTAACTCATACTACTACTATTACTATTGGGTTTACATATACATTAGTCACATGTTACTTGAAAAATTTGCACATCACCCTAATGAGCTATTCATTATTTAGTAGCACTAGTCATCAATATTCCACAATATAAATGGGAGTAAATTTTTAAAACATATTTTCTAACTCTATTATTATATATAAGCCACACCCCTAGGCTATCTACATAATTGGTAATGCCCATTAGTTGAGCTACTCAGATAGATTCCTTAATAGTTTTAGTGTATATAAAAGGTGGGAAGGCTAAATATAATATTGATACACCAACACATAAGTAGGTTATTGGATGTATGAATGGTTTAACCAATTTTCGTACATTAGGTAAATATTCTCCCAAATATATGAATCCTCTAGGTCAATCTTCTTCCATTTTTATAGTTATAGAGAAAGTAGAGCAACGAGTTACATGAAGCATTACTTTAAGGATTTATTAACTAAAATAAGAGGAAGTTGGAAGATAGGACCTAATTATTTATAAGAAATCAAAACTCAAGTCCCACTGATACATAAATTAATACCTTGAGCAATGTTAAAAAAATATTGGGGTTGTTGAAGGGGAATTGGTCAAGTTTAAACAGAGAGAAGATGTATTCTCTATGATAGAGAATAAAATTAAATAATTTTGACTTAAATAGATACATGGAGGACACTTATATTTTTTTAATTATATTGGGGTATTAATCAAAGAAAATTTCAAAATCTATGACTAATTAGTTCAAAATTCAATAGAAAGGAGCACTATTCAAGCTCCTAAAGAAATAATATATAACTTGCAAGGGGAAACTAAAAAGTTGTATGACACCATTCATTTAGTAATTTATAGTAAGACTTCATCCTAGCCTAAGTATGGGGACATAATTATTTTATTCAATAAAATGGATGATATATAGAATAATATATGCTTCTTAATCCAAATAACCATAAATAAGGAGTATACCCACTTAAACCTAATAACATCAATATAAGTTGCATGGGTACATAACTATGTCACTATTAAGAGAGATGGTTTGTTGGATGAGAATAAAAAGATGTGAACTTTGTTAAAACATTTTTCAAATAAACAGAGATAAGAAGTATATATTTTGAATGATATGAGAGCTATCAAGGTAAGCACTCCTCTTGGGTGGTTAGTTTAAAAGTTCATTTTTGAGAATCTCCTTCAGGTTGCAACTGATAACTTTCAATATGGAATTAAAGGCATGGTATATAGAACCATTGATAAAATTATGAAACTCATGAATTTTGATATATAAATAATTATAAGAATCAAGACACATCATGTAGAGGTCAAATATAAATTAATCACTCATAATAATCTGATGAATAATCGCCCACAGTTGTTAAAATGACCTTTGCTTGATTTTGAAGCTACCAATATAAATTTCCAAACTAACCATGCATTATATTTACAAATAGAGGTAGAAAAACAATCAAATTTATTATTAGGATAACCACATGTAACATTTTAAGCTACTAAATCTCCTAGATATACACTAGTGAAAACACATATAAGGGCAAAGTATGTGCCACTTACAATACTCACTTCCATAACAACATTGGTGGTAACTTATGCGATATCTATAGTGATAGTGTTTATTATAATCACAACTCATGTTACTAATGTTGTTTTTTACACTTTAGTTTCTAAAATAGTTACCCCATCATTTTCTTATCCTAGTGGTACCACATCATTACCTCCTTAAATACGTATGTATTTTTATGATTCAATTACACTGGAACTACTAATTCCTAATTTATTTTGGAATGTATATATTGTATTTTAGTTGAGGAATTATATTCTAGGTGAAAACCATTGTACATGCATGTTTTTCATGAGATTGATAAATTTTTATATTTTTAGACATGTAATTTTAGAGTTTTCTTGATAGATGAGGCATCTCCATACCATGGTTATATATATTTGTATCCTCTCAATCCCAAAGGGAGGAGAATTTGGGCAATTAATATTAATATGAAATTCAAAGGAAATTTATGTAATTATTATTTGTTGGAATAAAAACCACTAAGATGGGGTATGGGTTGAATCATTTCCCTTAAAACAATAATTCAAATTCACTTGTCATTCATTAACCTTTCAAACCAATATAATGATCAAGTAATGCATATAGAAGCAATCACATAAACATGAAGCAAGATATCAACACATGAACATAAGAGATATGTGGAAAACCCTCATGGGGAATAAAAACCAATGAAACATAAAAATGGAATACAATCCTATAATTTGAATATCCAAATTTAGTGAAGCACCAAATTTATAAGGAGTACCAACCCCTACCTAGTCAAGTACCCACTCAACTAGTCTTTAATAAGCACCAACTTACAAAGAGGCACCAACCCCAAACATGAATCAACACAAAATCAACAACATAAAACCTTTGATCATATTTTAACATGTAGTTATAACTCAGATTATTATTATCACCTTAATTTTCTCTTCACTCTCTTCTATCTCTCTCAAATAACCTATTAGGACTCTTCGCTTAACTTATCCTCCACATGATAGTTTTAAGTCATATGAACTTTCTCTTGATACTCAAAAATTATATTGGATATTCATGATTGATACTATAATTCCATATAATGGTCTACATGACCTCATTTTTCTCCTCAATGTTCTCTTTATTCACTTACACTCTCATCCTTACTCTTGCACAAATAAGCCTCTTATGACTTGTATAAATACAAGACTCTTGATTTCACCCACCTTGGTCAAATAAACATCTCTCCATAATTGTATAACCATTTTAATAATTAGAAACACACGTTTCACAAATTAAATAACCACTACATAGGTCACTCACCACTCATAAGGACCAAAAACCACCATTAGGCCTAATAGAGACCTAATGCAATTAGGCCCTCTCAAGAAACACATTACACTTAGTCTTCTTGAAACTTATTGAGCATCCATAAATGGATGAAAACATTAAAAAAAAAAAAAAAATATACCCCTTATAAAATCTCTATTGGTCCATGCCACATTTTATTCCATTTCACTACTTGGACCACATTATTAGTACTACTCACAACTAGGTCTTCACACACCTAGAAAGTCTACTTTGAATATCTGAAGAGTACACTCAATTTTTCCACATAAACATATAAAAAAATAATATTTATAAAAAATATATTACCTAATTGTCATCACCATGTATATTATACTTCATCAAATAGGGCAAAATATCTCAAATTGATCACTTCCATAGGCTCACTCAGAACTTTAAACAAGTTTCAAACATTGAGTAAAAAACCTTTAAGTTTTCAAATATTAATATAAATTTATCATGAATAAAAATTAATTAAAATGAACCTATGATACATATATAATAAATTAATGTGAATTATATTCTTAAAATTTGGGGAAATCACCTTAAACTCATCTTTGCTAGATGACTACATAGAACTGCCTGTATGCTCCAAAACATAGTCATGTAAGAATGTTGTATTTAGATCCTATAAGGACACTTAAAATAAATATAATTAAAATTAATATTTCCTACGTGGAATATATAATATATTCATATTCATATATATATATATATATATATATATCACAAGTTATAGTGTAAACTATTGGTCTTGCATACCAATTTGTTAACCTTCTCTTTCATAGTTCATACATAGCCAGACAAGTCATTTTGGTTTACATATTTTGACTTCTTAAACTAGATCTCAAAATTATATAAATAATTAATAGGTTATATATATCCATAAAAAAAATTCAACATGTGCACTAGATACATTAAATCATGATATAACATCTCAAACTCATCACTTCATCTTTGCATACCCAGAACTGCCATTTTACCTTGAGCACCAGTTATGGTGAACATGGCTTTTAGTACCTGTGTGGACATAATAATTAAATATTTATTCATGTGTATTATACTTATATATATATATATATATATATATATATATATATATATATATATATATATATATATATATATATATATATATATATATATATATATATATATATATATAGTTTCTAACTATTTTTTGCTTTTTCACATTCAGAAAATGAAAGAAACTATGATAATGGTTAGGGGTTAGATGATACCTAGATGAAGTTTGTGCACCGTATCCAGATGACTGAAGGAGCTCCTCTTTGGCTGTGGAGGATGACCCCTGAAGATAAGAAAATCTTAAACAAGGAAAATGTTATACAAATAGGTGGTGGACTGCCAAGCAAAGCTCGGTCCCAGAAGTGCAAAGACTTCCTGGAGGGATGACAGTCCACTAGTTGATAAAAGAATGTTGCTAGAAAGAGAAATGGTGAAAGACTAAAAAAAAAGAAAATAAGATAATGTGTACCTATATTCTACAATATGTCTTCCACAGTCATTGACGTCGGTAGAATAGCTAGCATCGGTTGGTTAAGGTTGTCGACGTTGATTATTCCACCAACATCGGTAGGGGCAATGGGTCTAGAGGTCAATGTTGGTGGGGGTAATGGGCTTTGGATGAGTTTTAGGTTTATCTATGGTCAGTAGAATGGTTTGGGATGTCTGCGGGAGTTTAATGGGTTGTGTTGGGTTTGCAGGGCAGAGAGTATGGCTTGGAAAGGGGACCAGACAGAAGACAGGGGTGAAAGGGAGATAAGGATGAGGGAAGGCTTTTCATCCTTTCTAGGAAGAACAGGTTGGGTTGTGTCAATAGTACTTAGAAATGGACAATGGGATGATTACCAATGTATCCTAAGATTACTGAAATAAAAACTAGTAGAAATACTTAGCTCTTGGTGGAGAGGTAGAAGTGTAGAAGGCCTATTTCCATTATGGCTGATATGGGAGACTTCATGCAACCTTCAATCTGGTGTGGAGTGACAGATGCAGAGTTTCTAATCCTGGAGAGTGGTGTTGGGATGCTGATGCCTGCAAAGAGTCAATGAGCAAGAGAACCTGGAGCAAGAGAATTCACATTTGTGGGGGGGGGGTCAACAGAAGCTAAAATTTAGTTTTAAAGGAACTGATGTTAGTGATACCGTCGGCGTCAGCTAACTACTAACCAACGTCGATGGCTAAAGAATGGGAAAAGAGGCTATTTTTAGCCTTTTTCCCATTCTTCCAATTGCTAGGGCTAATTATTGTTAGAAAATAGTCCAAATGCAGATTAAAAAAGTGTGAGAGGTTAGTGGGAGGGTTGAAATAGGGTTTAAGTAATTAAGATTTGGCATGGGGTGATGGAGGTATCCAAGGTGGAGTGAGGTGTCATGGGTGAAGTTATTAATTTAAAATAGGTATTTTATTTTAAATTAATAAGTGTGTCAGTTAGAAATGTTTATAGTGATGGAGGTATCCAAGGTGGAGTGAGGTGTCATGGGTGAAGTTATTAATTTAAAATAGGTATTTTATTTTAAATTAATAAGTGTGTCAGTTAGAAATGTTTATAAGTGGACCAAGGGGACCAAGGGGGAGTTGACGAAGGAGTAGACACAATTTTGGTATCTACATTTGCCCCTTTTTGTCTTGTTGGTTGTTCTTGACGAACTGCAAGACAAAAATAGGAGTAAGTTGCCCCAGGTATGGGATAAGGTTGCTTTTGTCCTATTGGTTATTTTGGTGAACTATAAGACAAAAAAGGTGTTGGTTGCCCCAAGATGAGGGATGAGGTATTCCCCCTCAAAGCGAGAGTCGAGGGAAGGTACCCTGATATCGGGTGTCGATTTGATAGATAGTGGATGAATATGGTGAAGTTTGAGTGTGAACATTGCAAAACTTGAGATTGCATGTATACCACTTCACGCGATAGGTAGGTCAAATTGTCATAGTTGAAGGTTAAAGAGTGTTAAAATCAAAATAACCAGTCCCCAGCATTTATTTGTAGTTGATTGGGTTAAATGATCCAAGCTATAACTCTAATGGTCGTCATGTTCTAAGTATCTCGAGCTCAGGAAGTGCTCCTAGAAAACACAAAAATGTCACAAATATTGGGGATAAACTTGCTCATGATCTGATAATAGATGTGAGGGTCATAATATGGGTTGTGGACCATTTTTCTATCTATTCGTGAGGTAGCATACACGCAATCAAAACAACCAAGGCATAGTTGTCTCAAAAGTGGTCAAGGTCTGAGGAGATAGTCGTGATCTCCAAGGTCATTAGCCAAGGTGGGTTGAGATAGTTGGTCTGTTAGATGGACAGATAAAGGAATGACCGAGCTAACCTCAGAAGACCCCATGTCAACTGAGTGCTGCCTACATAGCCCCTGTTTGAAGGGCCTCAGGCCAATGTAGTTCTCCTTAAAAGGGAGGAAGAGGGTTGGTTATGGACGTGGGTTAGACAAGGTTAAGTCATGGTTAAAGGTTAAATGGTTTGTCCATCAGATAGATGAACAAACAAACGTGGCTGAGCTAACCCCATAAGATGTCATGTCATCTAAGTGCTGCATACATAGCCCATGTTTGAAGGGCCTCAAACCAATGTAGTTCATGCTGGTTAATAGGTTGGTTTGGTTAGGTTAATGGTTTAGCACTTCCCATATGTCTGATGGTACATGCTTGAAATGATAAGGGGGGGTAAGATGATGTTATAGCCTTTTCCATATTGTGTGATGGTGTATTATGTAACATTGGTTATGGTTTTTCATCCTTAGCAATTTTCCATATTGGTGATGGTGTATGCTAAAAATGAAATGAGTTTATTTATGCTTCAACAAGTAATGGTTTATGCTTGACATAAATTGTGTGGTTGATAGTTTCCATGTGTATTGGTTTCCATAGAAACTAGTGTGAATAGGCTATGAGAACGTTAGTGGTCTAAACAAAAGGTTTGGTTAGTTTGGTTTGGTTGTATGTGACCAAAGGTATGTAAGAAGTGAAAGGCATTTTTCCCTTTCATTGACAAGGACCATAATGATAGCATAGGTAGGGGTTTTGTAGCAACAAAAGCCCCATTCATGCATTACGTCATTGACCAGTGGTTGTGTTAGAGAAGTAATCGAATCACTTTGACATTAACATGAGCTCACAATCCCTTGAGGAGGTGATGTGATATGTTAGGATAGGGGAACCCTTTTTAGTGGGGATAAATTTTCCCCTTTTTATAAGAGACCCTGAGAATGACTACAAGTCAAGTCCATGCCTTGTTTTTTTTTTTTTTTTGGTAGACTGATCAATGCGGGAAGTCTACGTAGGGATGTTGTTTTGCTTTGTGGTCATATGTTAAGCTAATTAATGTGGGAAGCTTATGAGAGAGTGTTATTTATAGCAAGATTTTTAGGCATAGTCATCCTTCGAGGGAGTGGTCTATATTTTTGCTTTATATATTTTTGAGGGCTTTAAATAGCTGTCCTTCGAGGGAGCAGTCTATTAGCTATAGCAATGATGATATAGCTTTCCTTCGAGGGAGCAGTCTGCATTTAAATTTTATGACCTTTTGATATTTTGACATTCCAATTTTATTGTTGATATAATTTTTAGTCATGGACAAGATTATAGAAGTTCAAGGGTTCCCTTTTATTAAGACAAAGCATTCATACTTTATAAAAGGGTTACATAGTGTTTATTTTAGGGGAACATGGTTAAAAGGAAATGAGGATTAAAATGATAGGGATTGCTCAAGGGATGAGCTCAAGTTAAATGTCTAGTGAATGAGTACTTGATTAATAGTAGAATGGTCGTAGATGCAAGGCATTAAGGGGCTTAGGTTTTGGTCAGCCTTCAAGAGAAGACAGACGATAAGTCCTTGATCCATACTTGTGTGTTATGATGTAAGGTCCGAGCCAATTAGGAGAAAACTTGCCTCGTTTACTTCTTTCCATGTTGGTCACATGTTGGTATTCTTTGAGGATGAGGTCTCTAATTTTGAAATCTCATTTTTCTCAAATTCTTGTCATAGGCATGTTTGATATGATTTTGATAGATATGGAGATGGTTGAGGGAAACAAGATGACATTTGTCAAGTAACTCAAGTTGAGCTAAGTGATCTTGATGGAAGTCATCATTAGAAATAATGTCATGCAAAGAGATGCACAGAGAGAGTATTTGTACTTCAAGAGGTAGGACAACCTCGATTCTGTACACTAAAGAGAAAGGTGTAGCACCCGTAGGGGTTCAGATGCTAGTGCGGTAGGCCCACAAAGTGAAGGGAATGTGAATGTGCCAATCCCTCCTAGTGTCATTGACCACCTTCATTAGAATTTTGGTTAGGATTTTGTTGGAAGCCTTAGCCTACCCATTTACTTATGGGTAGTAGGGTGAGGAGAAGTTGAGCTTGATGCCAAATGAGTCACAAAGTTTTTTGACAGTTTTGTTTTTGAAAGATTTTCTGTTATCAATGATGATTTTTTGAGGTACACCAAAATGACAGATGATGTGGGTGTGGATGAAGTCAATAATTTTGTTGGCTTTTATGGAGATGAGGGGAATAGCTTCCACCCATTTAGTGAAATACTCAGTTGCATTGATAATGGACTGATGTCGAAGAGATGAATGGGGGTTAATCTCACCGATTAGATATAAGCCCCATTGTGAAAAGGGCCAGAAATCTTGAGCAACTTGTAGAGCATGGCTAGGGACATGAAGCAAGTTAGAATGTTACTGGAATTTGACACAATGCCAAACATAGTCGCTATAGTCTTGGTGAAGAGTGGGCGAATAATAGCCCAAATGAAGGATGTGCTTGGCAACCGAGTTACCACTGAAGTGTCTGCCACAAATCCCATTGTGGACTTGTTTAATGGCATGAGATGCTTCAGTGGAGGTTAGACATCAAAGAAGGAGGCTGTCAAAACCTATTTTATAGAGAAGACCCCCTACCATAGTATATTCAGCCATGTTTTTGATAAAATCCCATTGTGCATTGCTAGAGAGATCGGGAGGGATGATAGAATGAGTTAAGTAGTCCATGAGTTGTTTATACCAAACATCCTATGAACTAGAGTCAATGGTGTTGACAAGGTTGATGTTAGTGGAAATATATGAAGGCAATGGCACATGATGCACCGTGACATAAATTCTTGATGAAGATGGAATATGGGAGGTGAGAGAAGCCATGGTGTTAGCAAACTTTTTTTGTAGATCGAGGAATAGTTTGTAAGAGGTAATGGTCAAAAGATTCTAGCAGGGTGTCAACACAGTGTTTGTACCTTTGCAAAATTTCATTTTTATAAAGATATGAATTGTTGATTTGATTGATGACTAGTTGTGAATCACCGAAGATGTTGATGGTCTTAATGTCTAAGGAAAGGGTGGTTTGAAGTCCCAAAATTAAGGCTTCATATTCAGCCATATTATTGGTACATTCAAAGTCAAATTTGAAAGACAAGGGCATGGGTCAAAGAACATTGTCATTTGATAGAAAACGTCATCAATAGAGAGTGTGGTGATAGAATTATCGAGAAATTTGTAGTGAGAAGGTTGGTTGTCAGGTAGAGGGGCATCTGATTGTTGGTTAGTGATTGTTTGCCCCTTTATGGATTTTTACTGGATAAATTCCAAGTTGAACTCAGCAAGAAGCATGAGCCAACGAGCAATACATTGGTTTTGGTATGGCTTGGAATGCATATATTTGAGGGGGTAAGTGTGGGTGATGACATAGGTTTTGTGATTGAAAAGATAATGATAGAGTTTGGTAGTGGCAAAGACTAATGCAAAATAGAGTTTCTCGGTATGAGTATACTGAGTTTCATAATCGATGAGTGTTTGGCTTATATAGTAAACCTCTTGCTCACAGTGTTACTCATCTTAGTGTGCAATCATGGCACCTAACGAATGGTTTGTTGCTGAGATGTAGAGGTAGAAGGGTTGGTCATATTTTGGTGGAATAAGGACTGGTGGAGAGACAAGATAGCATTTAAGGGCTTAAAAAGCCTCTTGGCAATCCTTATCCCAATGAAAAGAGACATCCTTCTTGAGGAGGTGATGAAAGGGTTGGCATTGGTCGGAAAGCTGTGAGATGAAGTGACAAATGGATTGGAGCTTCCCTTGCAGGCTGCAAAGTTACTTTAAATTGGTAGGTGGCAGCATCTCGAGTATAGCTCAAATTTTAGCGGGATCTATCTCAATGCCACAGAGAGAAATGATGAAACCCAGGAGCTTCCCTGAGAGAACCCCAAAGACATATTTCTTGGGGTTAAGGTGAACATTATATTGAAGAAGGTGACTGAAGATGATATTGAGGATGGTTAAATGGTCACGACAAAGCTTAGATTTTCCTAGTAGGTCATCCACATAATCCTCCATGATTTTGTGGAATAGATCATGAAAGATGTAAGTCATGGTGCATTGATATGTGGCACCTGCGTTCTTCAAGCCAAAAGGCATGACCCTATAGCAAAAAGTCCCCCATGGGGTAATGAAGGTAGTCTTGTGTTGATCTTCTGGCACAATTAGGATTTGGTCATATCCTGAAAACCTATCCATGAGTGATAGCATCTCATGACCGACTGTAAGATCAACAAGTTGGTCAATGTTGGGAAGAGGAAAATTGTCTTTTGGGCAAGCCAGGTTAAGGTCATGATAGTCAGTGTAGATTCAGATCCCCCCAGATGCTTTGGTGATAGGGATGATATTAGACACCCATTATAGATAATCAATGGGTTAGATGAAGGAGACAAAGAGAAGATGTTGAAGCTCCTCTTTGATAAGGAGCGCAACTCGAGGATGCATCTTGTGAAGCTTTTGCCTGACAGGCTTAGCCTTTGGGTTTGTGATGATGTTATGAATGGCAATGTTAGGGTTGATGATGGGCATGTCACTATAGGTCCAAGTGAAGGCTCTGCTATGGTCTGAAAGGAATTTGGTGTAGTCAAGTTGTTCCTGGGCATCCAAATATTGACCGATCTTTAAAACATGAGGAACATCAGAAGATGGAAGGTTAATGTCAATGGTTGATTCATTTAACATAACCTACATTTCAAAAGGAAGGGAGCATTGAATGAAAGAGTCATCGGCACCCATGTAGGTGAGAATGGCATCATCGTCTATGCATTGGATAGTGTTGATGGTTGCAGATTCATCATCTATCATGTTTGGATAAACAAGAGGGAGAGACTTAGATACCTCACCTAGTTGATAGGTTAGGGGTTCTAAGCGGATGGTGTTTATGCAAAAAAAACTATGAGGGATGGAAACCACCGACTCCGTAGGTGAAGATGGGAGGATAGGCGAGTTTAGAGGTGATTGGTCTATGATAAGTTCAAGATGAGGGTTAGAAATTTGAGTAGGTTCTTCAAACCCCAAGCCATGTCACTTCTTGGTATTCTTTATGGCCTCGTCAGTTGGTGGTTCGATGGGCTGGTGGGAGCCTTGTTCGTAGTGCCCAAAGCCAAAACCTTTCCATGCACACCTATAGAGATAGGTATGAGCAAAGTCTAGATTGCCAAAAAAAGAGAAGTCATATGTGAATGGTTGAGGTGATGAAAGAGGATTCCCATCAGTGGTAGGTCGATCTAGCCCTCCATAAATGAGATTTATTTGAAGATTAGGAGGACCATAAGGGATGACCATTCCAATACGATGGTCATAGCTAGGACTGTGATAAAGTTTTCCATACTCTTGAGGAGTTTGGAACATGTCCAAGGTGAGTAAATGATACTCCCCAAGTGAAAGTCATTGGAAGATATCTTCCATAGGGTCTTTTGTTGTCACTTGAGGAAGTGGTGTAGGTGTGACCACCGTTTGCATACTGGTTGAAGCTTTCGTGAGTGGAGGCAGTGTTTAGGTCAATGTCTTGAGAGGAATGAGAATATCATTGGGTCAATAAGTTGTGTTTCACATCTTGAAAGGGGATGGGTCTGCGTGAATGACATGGACTTGACCGTCATGTTCAAACATGACACAACAGTGCAATGTAGAAGGGACACAGGCCATAGCACGAATCCAAGGTCATCCTAATAATATGTTGTATTGGAACTCTCCCTCAATGATGTAGAAGAGCTCTGGGACTATTCGTGGGCCAACATGAATATGTAAGATGATGGTGCCAATGGTAGTGGTGGTGGTGTCATTAAAAGATCGAAGGATTGCATCAATTTTTGATACGTAATTCTTTGGGAGGGATAATTGATCATAGGCATGGGTGGAAATGATATTAATGTTGGCACCCCCATCAATCATAACTCGCTTAATGTGAGTTTGATCAACATAGACTGTGACGAAAAGGGCAACATCCTAATCTTTTGAGTTAGAGGTAGGAATTTTAGAATCACTAAAGGTAATGGAGGTGACAGGGGATAATGATTAGACTAGGGTAGCTAGTGGTTAGGGGTCCTCGGGTTAGACCTCCACTACCTCTAAGGCTCTGATTAGAACTTGACAATGTTGTGAAGAGCTTTGGATGAGGTCATATAAGGTCATCTTCACAGGCATTTGGTGAAGCTGTTTCACCATTGAATCATGGATTGCCTCTGAAGAAGTGGGTTGGGATGTACCCAAAATAGAGATTTTGGGTTTTGGTGGTTGAGGAGGTTTGACAAATGGGTAGGTCCAAGGAATAGTAGCTTTCTCTTTTGCTTTATCCTTTTGTGACCTAGTGGCTACATGGATGGTGTTAATTTCAAAGAGAGGGGGTGAAGGAGGTGAAGGGACCATAGTCTGTTGATGGGATGCTAATGACGATGAAGAATTTTGAGAGATATGGGAAGGTGTCAGAGGTTTGTCGATAGTGTCCTCAAGAAGAAGGGTGTCTTTTTCCATGTATTGGCGAATGACAACCTTGACGGCACAATAATTTTTGGTATCATGTCCTAGTGTGCGATGATATAGGCAAATTTTAGTGTCATCAAACCAGATTGGTTTTGATCCGAGAGGTTGAAATGGTTTAATAGGTGGAAGAGTGATGCTAGAAGTTTGCAAAAGTTAGCGTAGTATCAAAGCATATGAACCCACTAAGGGGTCCGCGCTTGTTGATGCACTAAGTGTTGATGGCTTTTGCTTGGGATTTGTTGAAGGAGACTTCTGTACCACCTTTTGGGTTGGTGGTGTGGCCACTTGCATAGATGACACTTTCTTTGTGTAGGGTGCTGAATTGTTCAGAGGAGATATGTTTTTGGTGGGTAAAGGGAGTAATGGAGGTAAATAGTTTTGGTTAGGGGTTAGAGTATGGAGCACTCCTATTATGGTAGAAGGATGAGCGCCCAAAATGGAGGACAATGATGATGATGGAGGAGGAGTTCGCCACTATGGTTTAATAGCCCTCTTTGGTTTGGTTTCAGGACTACTATTGGGCGAGGCAAGGTTCAAGTCTACCTTCACTTGCAGGTGAGTGAGGTTAGGTGTGGGGTGAACACCGAGGGATTTAATTAGTTTTGATATGGTGGATGTTTGTGAGATTTTAGGTTTGGATGCAGATGGTTGAGCTTTTGAAGGTTTAGAAGTAGAAGTCTAGTCCTTGTTGGAAACTTTTGGAGATTTTGTCACAAGAAGGTCATCAGCACGAGATGAGATGGGGCGTGCAAGGTGAGGGGCTTTGAGTCACTCCCATAATGCCTCATGCTCTAATTTCCTTGAATGGAGAAGTCCTAGTTTCTCTACTAACCGAGAGAATGGTTGGGAAGATGTTGGATGAGGCTTTGGTTCTTTAGGAGATGTGGGTGGTTGCTAGACCGAAAATGTGTTAGATGCAGTGATCTCAGACCCAAGGCATGGGGAAGTCATAACTGGATCGTCTTTGGTCAAAGAAGGTGAAGAGATAGGTTCTTCTCTTGGTGGAGAAGGAATCAAATAATGTGGCTCCTTAAGAGGATAAAGGGCAGGGATGATTGTGCCTTCTACTTGTGGTTGAGGAGTACTAAGGGTAAGGTCCTTCATTGGTAGTAGGAAGGATGAAGGTGGGGCTAGTGGCATCAGTATGGTCAAAGTGTCTTCCAATTTAAGGGAAGTTGATGGAGAACTAACAAGAGAAGAAGGTTCATCCCCCTATGATAGATAAATAGGAGAAGAAGTCTCTTCCACCTGTGATGGACTAATAGGTTGACTAACCTCTTCAGACTATGAGAGAGGTTGGTTAGGCATAAGAGGAGAGACCATGTTGACTTTGCATATATTACACTCTTGGGAGTCATCATCCATGGTCTACACATTGTTTTGGCTAGGGGGATGGTTAGGAAAAGGTTGTTTAAAGATGTCTATGTTTTGATTGGGTGGCGCATTTGGGTTATCCAAGACAAGATCACCTTTATCTAGCATGTCCTGAATGATGTTCTTGAGAGTCTTACAATTGTCTGTGTCATGGCCTTTGACATGGTGATAATTACAGAAGTCATTCTCCCTATACCATGCAGGGATGGTATGTGAGGGATCAAATTGAGGGGGTGGTCAAATTTGGGGGAGATTGAGGACTCCTTATTTGATAAGCTTATCCAACACAGATGTGTATGATTCTCCTAATGGAGTATATTGATGCTGCACATATCGTTGTTGGAATTGTCATGTGATACTTTGAGATGTGGAAGGTTCAAATTGGTTGGTTGTTGTTGAAGATGATGGTCTAATGACTACAGCATTTTTTGATCCCTTAGATTTGGAAATAGAAGAAGAATATTTGGAGGAAGGGTCATTTGACTTTGTGTTGGGTTTTTTACTATGTATTTTGATTTTGTTTTCCTCGACGGCATGTAGTTCAAGCTTCCTAGCCATCGTGAAAGCTTTGTCAAATGTGTAGAATGTTTAGACCTACAAAGTAGAGGAAATATGTTTGGCACACGCTTGGGAAAAGAGCTCAATGAGCTCGGGTTGAGGTAAAGAAAAGGAGAGTTGGTTGATTAAGCCTCTCTAACAAGCAACAAAATCGGCTATTGATTCATCATCAAACTGTCTGATAGAGTATAGGTTTGTGATTGAGACTTTTTTGGTGATATTGATCAAAAAGTGGTCAAGGAAAAGTTGAGCTAGCTAGGTGAATGTGAAAAGAGAGTGACTGGTAATAGAGCTATACCAATTGAGGGCAACACTAGAAATCAACATGGGGAATGTGTATAGCAATAATGCATCATCATGTGCTATAAGGTAACAAGCATGTCTAAATGCTTGTAGGTGTTGCTATGGGTCTTCTTTACTCTAAAAGTGAGTAAAATTGGGAAGTTCCCATTGACTGGGATATGGCCGGATTGGGACTGAGGGATGAATGGGTTCATTACAAATTTTTTCATATGAGAGAACATTTCTTGAACCCAAAACAAATCTCTCAAGATTAGACATTTTGTCCATCAACATTTTGATTAGATCAGTTGATGGATTTGCAGGTGGGGTGCCCCCTAGATTGTAAGTCACTTGGAAGGTGTTAGGAGGGGCATATGACGTAGTTGGTTGTGCTTGTATAGGCGCAACATATTGGTAACTAGTCATAGGGACTGATGTTGAAGCCAAAGGTGGTTGTGTCATGAAGCTAGGAGGCACAACTTGATTTCATGTCGCCAGAGGTGGTTGGATGGTGGAAACACTAGCCAAAGGATGAGTAGTCACCCTTGTGTTGATAGGTGCAAGAGTAGGCAGGATGGAGACAACTAGGTTTTGGAATGGCGTAGAACTTTGTTGAATAGTTTGCAATTGATGGGGGGCCAAAACCCCAATGGAAGTAGGTCCAAAAATAGAAGGAGAAGCCACACTTTAAAGATTGGTCATGGTTAGGTCATTAGTTAAGGCAATGGCCTGGGTGTCTATGGGTTGAATTACGGAGGCTGTCGATACGACTGTCGTCTCAACTAAGGAAGTTGGCATCTTATAAATTTGGTTACCTAAAGAGTCTGACGTTTGAATTCTCATGAGATAGTGCTGAAGGGCCTTGACATTGAGGTCAAGGAACCTTTCAAAATCTTGGTCCCCTTCGAGAACAATAGGGGGTTGAGTTGGGGTTGGAGTATGCTCAGCGTTTGAATGATACTCCATTAGAGGATTTGATATAGAAGGCGAAGGCGGGAGTGGTTGTTGCCTTGCATGGTCAAAAAGAGTTTTGGTTTGACTGTGTCAAAACCATCCAAGGCAAGAAAGATTCTGGTTCTAAAACTGTATGTTTTAGCCTCAGAAAACTAGAGTTGGTGTTTTGAAAAAGTCAAGTTTTTAGCTTGCTATTTTGAGAAGAAATTTTTTGACAGTGATCGATGTCGGTGTAAAAACTGATGCCAGTGAAGAAAGTTACCGATGTCGGTTAGATAACTGATGTCAATGAAGATAAGTTACCGACATCGGTGGAAAAACCGATGTCGGTTACTATGTATTTCTAGAAACTTCAGAAAAATAAAAGTTTTTGGAAGAAAAAAGAAAGTCTGAGTTGTTCTTGGAGCTCAGAATGCGACCTCACTAGCTCAAAAAACTAGATAGAGATAGAAATATAGATGAAGACAAGTATCCCCTAAATGTTAATTCCTAAGAATAAGTTTTAGAGTCTTGTTGGCTTATGCCTTAGAAGAGTGTGTTTGGGAAGTTGGCTTTTAGAACGGGTCCTAAAAGAAGCAGTCTAGGGTTGGTTTCAGTGCTCAAAAGTCTTTATTAGGTTCCATACATGGACTGGTGCTAAGGAGCAAGCTCCCCTCACTTCATGAGCTAAGAGATACACTGGGTCACTTAGCCAGTATATACTTCTCCTAGAGTTTATACTCTACTAGAGAATAGAGTGGGTTCTCCCCTTGGTAGTGAAGTCCAAGTGGGATTACCAGGAAGGGTAAGGTATCTGCTAGGTGATGAAATCCTAGTTGGACCTTGTCTCAGGTATGTTTAGATGTTTGATTGTGAAAGTGGTATGGTCGTGTAACATAAGTGCACTACGCTCTATTCATAATGCATTTTTAATTACTAGATATGAGAGCTAAGTATGCATTCAGGCATAAATGAAATGCAATAGATTTTAAGCCCAAATCGAAATGTTTTGTTCAAATGCAAAAAATTAAGAAAAGGTTAAGAGCATGAACTTTACTACTCTAAGATGCAAGAAGGAAAGGTGACAAGAAGAAAAAGAAAGAGATTCTTTTTAACTTCCACTTATGATGTCTTTTCGAAATAAGAAGGAAGATACAAGGAGAGAAAATTCCCTAATGCACTTATATGAAAGTTTGTTTTTAGAAGAAAAAGAATGAACCCAAGGAATATTCTAGGGTCCCACCAGGCGTGCTAGAATGTTTCTAACTATTTTTCACTTTTTCACATTCAAAAAATGAAAGAAACTATGATAATGGTCAGGGGTTAGATGATACCCAGATGAAGTTTGCGCACCGTATTCAGATGACTGAAGGAGCTCCTCTTTGGTTGTGGAGGATGACACCTGTAGATAAGAAAAGCTTAAACAAGGAAAAGTTTAGATAGGTGGTGGACTGCCAAGTAAAGCTCAGTCCCAGAAGTGCAAAGACTTCTTGGAGGGATGACAGTCCACTAGTTGATAAAAGAATGTTGCTAGAAAGAGAAATGGTGAAAGACTGAACAAAAGAAAATAAGATAATGTGTACCTATATTCTACAATCTGTCTTCCATAGTCATCAACGTCGATAGAATAGCTAGCATCGGTTGGTCAAGGTTGCCGACATCGATTATTCCATCGACGTCGGTAGGGGCAATGGGTCTAGAGGCCGATGTCGATGCGGGTAATGGGGTTTGGATGAGTTTTAGGTCTGTCTGTGGTCATCAGAATGGTTTGGGATGTTTACGGGAGTTTAATGGGTTGTGCTAGGTTTGCAAGGCAGACAGTATGGCCTGGAAAGGGGACCAAATAGAAGACAAGGGTGAAAGGGAGATAAGGATGAGGGAAGGCTTTTCAGCCTTTCTAGGAAGAACAGGTTGGGTTGTGTCAACAGTACTTAGAAATGGACAATGGGCTGATTACCAATGTATCCTAAGAGTAATAAAATAAAAACTAGTAGAAATACTTAGCTCTTGGTGGAGAGGCAAAAGTGCAAAAGGCCTGTTTCCGTTATGGTTGATATGGGAGACTTCGTGCAACCTTCAATCTGGTATGGAGTGACAGATGCAGAGTTTCTAAGCTTGGAGAGTGCTATTGGGATGTTGATGCCTGCAAAGAGTTGAGGAGCAAGAGAAATTGGAGCAAGAGAATTCACATTCATGGGGGGGGTCGACAGAAGCTGAAATTTAGTTTTAAAGGAACCGACGTCGGTGATACCACTGGCGTCGGCTGAATACTTGCCAACGTCAGCGGATAAAGAATGGGAAAAGAGGCTATTTTTAGCCTTTTTCCCATTCTTCCAACTACTAGGGCTAATTTTTGTTGGAAAATGGTCCAAATGTAGATTAAATAAGTGTGAGAGGTTAGTGGGAGGGTTGAAATAGGGCTTAAGTAATTAAGATTTGGCATGGGTTGATGGACGTATCCAAGGAGAGGTATCCAAGGTGGGGTGAGGTGTCATGGGTGAAGTTATTAATTTAAAATAGGTATTTTATTTTAAATTAATAAGTGTGTGGGTTAGAAATGTTTAGAAGTGGACCAAGGGGACCAAGGGGGAGTCGACGAAGGAGTAGACACAATTTTGGTGTCTACATATATATATATATGTATATATATATATATATATATATATGTATATATATATGTGTATATATATATATATATATGTATATATATATATATATGTGTGTGTGTGTGTGTATATATATATATGTATATGTGTATATATATATGTATATATATGTGTGTGTGTATATATATATATGTATATATTTGTGTGTGTGTGTGTGTATATATTTATAACATCTCAAAACATAAATATATAGAGGTTTAATGGAAAATATTGGATATATAAACCAATATCTGAACATTACACCTTTATTATCTCATCTTCACTACATAGGTCATCTTATAGACAACATTTTCAATGACATAAAAAACATATAATCAATATGTAAATGTGTTATAGGTATTTAAAATAAACCTCATGCAATTGGATCCATTCCTAATCCATGATAACTCATCCCTAATCTCATCACTTTTCCTTGGTTTTTCTCACTGTCTTCCTCACTAGGCCTTTTAATGATAAGTCAACTTCAATGACTGGTTTAGAAATTTTGAAGTGTGTAACCTAATAAAATACCACCATGGTAATTATAAGTCACAAGATTCAACCTCCATCCATTATGTAAATTTGACTTAGTCAACCCTACCTGCTATAAAAAATTTCTTAGAAATAAGGTATTATTTTTAGCTTCAATTCACTCATCCAACAAACCAATGCCACTTAGAGGTACCTAGGAGAGTCTTCTACATGATACGATCATAAAACTATGTCATCTAATCCATTATGATCCATTTCTAACAATATCTTCCATATTAGGTCACTATGAGGGTTTTAGTAGGGTTTTAGACTAGTTTCCATTCTTAACATTTATTTATAAAGCTCGACCCCTAAAACCAACTCCTAATGCTTTGAAAAAAAATTAAGATAATTTTAAATCTCTCATAAAGGTATCAACATCCCATTCAATAGTCACACATGCCAATAATCACCAAAAGTTTCTTCTCAGGTCTGCAACTCCTCATTCTAGCACTCGATAGATCATGAAACTCATTTTCATGCTTTCTCCTTCAAATCATGATCTAAAACCTCATGATCACTCTTGAAAAAAAATATTACACCTATATAAAATATCCCATGACATATATCACCTTGGAAACTAAACTTGATCCCTCATTAGGCTACACTGGGTCTCTTTGAACATTAGGTCTTGAACTTTCGGTCATACCTACACCTTTAATATACCTTAAAACCTCTTTAAATACTCTCAAAACCTCATACTCATGTCATACACCATCATACCATGGTCATATAATCTCACAATCCTCCAAACCTAATCATGATACCTCATCATGCCATATACATGCTCAAGAGCTAGTCCATCAAATAGACCTATTGAACATTATACCACTTTGATATCTTTAAGACACCTTCTAAAGCTTAATACTCACCTTTAGACATCTGATACAAGATCCATAACATATCCCATCATTCTCCTTTGACCAAGTCTCCTTATAACATAAAGGTCACTACCCAAGATTGAACTAACCTTCTTAAACACACAAGACTTCAAACTTCATTTGACATTAATGACATCAAACATATG
This sequence comes from Torreya grandis, assembly GCA_037957365.1. Taxonomy (NCBI): domain Eukaryota; kingdom Viridiplantae; phylum Streptophyta; class Pinopsida; order Cupressales; family Taxaceae; genus Torreya; species Torreya grandis. Next base: position 1,717,687 of record JARHVA010002981.1, read on the forward strand.
ATATCAAAGACAAATCTCACCTTGTTAATCCTTCTTGACATTAATGATAGTACATAAACACATGACATCAATGATAAATTTAAAAATATCCCTCTTTTCATTGATTTGAAACCACATTTATGGTAAACTATAAATAAACTAATCATTCTCAAACTACACTACTCTCAACAAGTTACTTCTTTCTCAAACTAAACAATTTCATCAAGAACTTTCACCCATAAGAACTTTGACCAATTAATAACTTTCTCCTCTTTTGACATTAATGACAAAGGGTCATATATACTCTCAAAAGGTCATCCACACATAGTCCACTAATCCTTAGACCTGACCATTCATAGAAATAACAAGCTCCCACTTTGTCTATACATACTTCTCTTTAAGATTTTCAATCCATCATAACTTAAATCACTTCATAGAATCTTCATGGAAACACATAGTCAAATAGGTTTATGAGAACAAGCTATTCTCTATTAGACTTCTGATATACTGTCTTTCCTTTAAGATACTCAATATAGGTTACCAAAATAAGTCAACCCATGCAACATGACCCTATGGTCATATTCAAACTCTTCATGGTACTCTTCAAATTCACTTAATTACTCAACTATGCATACATAGTCAATACCTTATCAAGAACATAAAAATTCTATTATCCTCAGGCCTTTGAACATCTTCATGTCATTCACAACATGACAAAAAATCCCTTTAAGACCTTATGAGTTCATCTTGACATAAAAATAACATTTCAACTCATGACATAACCTCTAGAGAAACACCACTTTAACATTCTTCAAGATTACTATAAACTTGTCATGTTACAAGAATGATCACCCTTAAAACTTTGTTTCTCACCTTCAAGTCACAACCAACTTCTAATCTCACTCTTTGAACCAAATCTAGACCATGAATCACATTATCAACACTTCCTACCTTCAAAGGCATTGGTATTATAGACTAATCTTCAACTCTCACATCACTTTTTCTATCTTTAATACTTAGACATCACCTTGCACTCAAATAAGCATTAAAAACATGATAACCACTATAAGAAACATTGTAACAAATCCATCTAACACTCCACTAATATCTATAGGTCAAATAAGAGCCATTTTCATCATGAAAATTCACATTAGGGTTTATAGGCACAAGAAGCTTTGAAACCCTCATACCCTAGTTCATCATGTCTTTGAGCTATTTCTTTACAACTAGGATCAATCTAATAATTTACAAGAACTAACAAGAGATTTAAGACCTTAAAAACAAATCCAAGCACTTTGACCATCCATCCAAAGTGACCAAAATCTCCACACCACTCATCAAATCACTCATGTATACCAAAAACACAAACCTTAAGCACAATCCTCTTTCATTGATATTTTCTTGCACAAAGGCACACTTTTAAAACTTCTTCAATGTATGGAACAAGACTACAATGAGGTAAAAACATCATCTAACACTTATAACACCAATTAAATACCAATAGGTACATCTTAAATCCATTTTAGTCAATCTAATTTTTCTATGTAAAAAACATAATTAACAAACTCTGACTTTGACCCATAATAAATATACCTGTACAGACATCAAAGTATTCAAATCAATCTAAAGATAATCTACAAGAAGTCTACTTCATCTTTTCTTTTTACAAAAACATGTTTTGACCCCTTTCATGGATTTTAAATGCAAAACAATGCTATCAAGCCCCAAAAATGCATGCATAGTCATTTGAATTCAAACCCCAATGACTATATTTTTGAATGCCCAATGGCTATTTATTAAAGTTTAAATTTGATGGTATCTATCACATCACTACATATAGGACCAACTTTAGAAGCTCATAACTTGAGATAGAGAATACATCAAGATACCAAACTTTCAAGTAAAGATACTAGAACTATAGAAAACACCTCCATGAAACCCTTTTAATCAGAGTTGAATTTTAAAGTACATATAATAAATTCACAAACAAACTGGTCTTTTGATACTTGTAAGACATTCAATGATGGTCTAGTTTATCTTAAGCTAGAATGGTAATTTTTCTCTCTCCAAAGGATCATGAGAAACACTAGAACCTCACAACCTCATAACATCCTATATCACCTCAATGACCTACAAAAACTCTTTTCACCTAACAATATCAAAACAAGCTTCTTGAATCTCTGAAGCATCTCACATATGGTCCCCCTATCACCATGCATACCTTGGTCCACTTGAATTTGACAAATCTGACAAATCTCTTAAACCATCATCTATACTAAGATAGACCTTGTATACCACCTCAAAATTCCTTTGATGACCTTAGGAATACTTTCAAACATATTAAATACTTCAATCTATCTTCCCATTATCTCATCATGCAGTCCTCTATGCAAACCTTAACTATGACCTAGATCACGCAAACAACTAGACTTCTTAGTTGTATTTAAATTCTCTCTTTATGTAATAAGGATTATGAAAACACCTTATTGTCATGAAAAATCTTCCAAGAATCAACAATAATCCACCAAGCTTTCTTCTTCCACAAGTTGATAAACATATTGATCTTGCAACTCACCTTCACAAGTTTAGCAATTTTGTGCTTCTATGATCACCTTCAAGATGTCAAGCCTTCTCAAAAGGAATTAATTTAATAAACAAATTTAGAAGAAAAACCAATAAAAATGAGGGTTTGGGTGAATTTTTTCCCTTAAAAAAATCATTCAAATTCACTTATCATTCATTAACCTTTCAACCCAATATAGTGATCAAGCTATGCATAGAGAAGCAATCACATAAACATGAAGAAAGATATCAACACATGAACATAAGATATATGTGGGAAAACCTCATATGGAATTAAAAAAATGGAACCCTACAAATATACTATAGTCCTATAATGACAAGATCCAAATTTAGTGAAGCACCAACTTCACAAGGATCACCAACCCCTACCTGGTCAAGCACCCACTCAACTAGTATTTAACAAGCACCAACTTACAAGAAAGTACCAACCCCCTAGGTGAATAAAAACCAAATAATCCACCTAGAAAATCTGATCACCTTTGGATGCATGTTTCTCACTCAAATTATGATGATCAACTTCATTTTTTCTTCACATTCTTCTATCTCTCTCAAATAACCCATTAGGCCTCTTCATTTAACATGCCCTCCTCTTGATAAGTTTAAGTCATATGACATTTCTCTTCATACTAAAAAATTATATTGTATATTCATGAATTATAATAAACTCCCCCCTAATGTCTTACATGACCTCCTTCTTCTCGTCAAGGTTCTCTTTTATTCACTTTCACTCTCATCCTTACTCTTGCACAAATAGGCCTATTATGCCTTATATAAATACAAGACTCTTGATTTCAACCACCTTGGTTGGAAAAACATATATCCATAATTTGATAAACCTTAGAATATTTAAAAAACCATTTTTCTCAAGTGAAATAACCATTACATAGGTAGGTCACAACTCATAAGGACCAAAAACCACCATTCGGCCTAATAGAGACCTAATGCAATTAGGCCTTCTCAAGTAACACATTACACTTAGTCCTTTTGAAACTTATTTATCCTCCACACACAGATGAAAAAAATTCAAACACACATCAAATATACCCTTTATAACATCCATATATGTCCATACCACCTTTTAGTCCAATTCACTACTTGGACCACATTATTAGTACTACTCACAACTAGGTCTTCACACATAAAGAAAGTCTGATTTGAATATCTAAAGAGTAAACTCAATTTTTACACATAAAAATATCAAAAAAACATATTTATATAACATACATGACATTATTTTCATCACCATGTCCATTATAACTTACTAAATATGGAATAATACCTCAAACTAATCAATTTTATAAGCTCACTCAAAACTACAAATAGGTTTCAAACACCCAGTCAAGAAAATTTGAACTTTCACACATTATTATACACTTATCATGAATAAAAATTTATTAAAATTAACCTATGATATTTATAAAAAAAACTTAATGTGCATTGGATTCTTCAAATCTAGGCAAATCGCCACAAACTCATCTCTACTAAATGACTACACAAAACTGCCTGTATGCTCCAAAACATAGTCATGTAAGAATGCTAGATTTAGATATTGTAAGGATAGTTAAAATACATATAATTAACATTAATATTTATTATTTTACCTATAAAACATATTATAATGGATATTTCGTAGCTTCTAGTGTCAACTATTGGTTTTGTAGACCAATTTGTTAACCTTCTCTTTAACAGTTCATACACATCCAGACTAGTCATTTTGGCTTACATACTTCAAATTTTTAAACTAAATATTAACAATATATAAATAATTAATACATGATATATATCCCAAAAAACATAAAAATGTGCACTAGATACATTTACTCATGATATAATGTCTCAAACTCATCACTTCATCTTTGCATACCCAAAATTGTCATTCTGCATTAAGGACTAGTCATGGTGAACATGACTTTCAATCCCTATGTGGACATAATAAATAAGTCATAATTCATGTGTATTATCCTTATATATATTTATAGCATCTCTAAACACAAATATATAGACGTATAATGACAAATATGGGATATAGAAACCAATATCTAAACATTACACCTTTACTATCTCATCTTCTCTAGACATGTCATCTTGTGGACAACATTTTCAATGACCTCCAAAACATTTAAAAAATATGGACGTGTTATATGTATTTAAAATAAACCTCATTCAATTGTATCCTTTCTTAATCCATTAAAACTCATCCCCAATCTCATTCTCACTTCTGCCTAGTTTTTTTCATTGTCTTCCTCACTAGGCCTTCTAACAATAGGTTAACTTTCATCATTGGTTTATAAATTTTGAAGTCTATAACCTGCTTAAAAACCACCATGGGCATGAATTATAATTCAAAATCTTCAATATCCATCCATTTTTAAACTTTGACTCATTAAATCTTGCCTACTATACAATTTTTTTGATAAACAAGGGATTTCAAGTAGCTTTCATTCAATCATATGATAAATCAATATCACTTGGAAGTACCTAGGATAGTCCTATACATGATCAAATAATAAAAATATGTCATTCAACCTATTACTAGTCATTTCCAACAAGATCTTCCATATTGGGTCAGTAACAGGGTTTTAGTAAGGTTTTAGACCAATTTCCATTCTTAACATTTATTCATAAATCTCTACCCTTAAAACCAACTCCTAATGCCTGGAAAACATTATTAGGACCCTTTTACATCTTTACCTAAGGGATTATATTCCCACACAATATTCACATGTGCCAACAAGCACCAAAAGTTACTTTTTGGGTCTACAACTCCTCATTATATATCTTCAAACTCATTTTCATGCATTCTCCTTCAACTCAGGACCTTAAAATTCATGATTAATCTTTAAACAACCTATTATACCTATAAAAAAATCTCACATGAGTTTTATCACTATGGAAACTAAACTTGACCCCTCATTAGGCCACATTAGGACTCTTTGCATATTAGGTCTTGAATTGCCAGTCACAGTTAGACCTTGAATATACCTTGAAACCTTTTTCACTACTCTAAACACCTCATAATCATGTCATACACCCTCATAAAATGATCACACAAGTTCAAAATATTCCAAACCTAATCATGATGCCTCATGATGCCATATCCATGCTCAAGAACTAGTCCATCAAATAGACCTACTAATCATTATACCACTTTGAGATCTTCAAGACACCTTCTAAAGCTTATTACTCACCTCTAGGAATTTGAGAAAAGATCCACAACATATCCCATCATTCTCCTTTGACCAAGTCTCCTTTGACCATAAAGTTCATTACCAAAGACTAAACTATCTTTCTTGAACACGCAAGACTTCAAACTTCCTTTGACATCAATGAACTCATACATATGACATCAAAGACAAATCTCCCCTTATTGATCCTTCTTGACATTAATGATAGTACACAAACACATGACATCAATGAAAAATTTCAACATTATTGTTATGAAAACCTTGATTCTTCTCCAAACCTATGGATTTTTTATGTTCTATCATTTTGGTATCTTAGTTTTCTAATTATGCATTAGTTATATTTTCAATTCATTTTTATTATTATATTATTTCTAATTTGAATGTCTTTTGCATATTAATCATAATCCCCTTTGTAGATGTGCAAACACAATCTTAAAAATGTGGAAACCTTTTATTATATATACTTAATTTTAATATATATTTGTTGTTTCCTTGGACTTATAATTTTGTTTGATTATTGGTGTTATTATAGTTACTTACATCAGACATTGGTTTTTTATTACTTGTCCAAACTTTAGTTTAAGTGTTGGTTTAGAAATGTTTCATCTTATTTTATCTACAAACTTTTTTTCCTTACCTATCCTCTTTTCAATTTATTTTGGTCCTGCCCACTTTAGATTAGACCCATAATATATGCACCCATCTCAAGTAGGTTTAAATTCATCCATATCCAACCACATCCATCCTAAAAAAACTACTCCGCTCATCGCTATTTAACTAATAGGTTATTTACAAAACCTAATACCTCACAACTCATGCATTTGAGTGAATATTAATTCATATATCTTGAAATGTTAAGGGATAACTCATAAGGTTCCTTGGTGTGAATAAAATACACATTAAAAATAATTTCATGAGACCAAAACCCTAAGCCTATCTACTAATTTTTATCAAGACTAAGAAAATAATGAATCAATAAAGAAGATAAAACACAAATGTTTATACCTACCTTGGAAGACTTCCTTGACTTGTTGGTCTTAAGAGGTATGTTATCTAATTATATAAATAGAGGTAGTTGGCTTCAGACTCCATGTATGGGAAGAATATTTTCTCATCTACACTTGTTTGGCTTGGAAATTGGCATGAGAATGTTGAATCTCTAATATGATTTTGTCATAGTAAGTTTAGTTCAAGAGATCTTCTGTATAACGGCCAAATGACCTTATATTTATAGACCTTGTGATTGAATGGTGACCATCCATATTGACATGAAGATCAAGGGCCCACTATTAGTCCTCCATTCTCATAAATGAGAGTTGGAGTGCAGAATTAAATATATGGAGTATGTCATAGAAATTTGAGAGATTCAAATCATGACCCCTCTTTGAATGTGTTAGAGGGGTGTAAGAGGAAGAGTGTGTAAGAGGGGTGTAATAGCTTGTAATATATCTTAATTTCACACTTGGTATGATGATTTCACCTTGGGTGAGGCAATAATTTAATTAATTCATTTATAAAATAGATAATTCCAAATCCATGGAATTTTCCATTAGAAGAATATTTGACTAATGAAATAGTATTAATACTTAATTATATGAATAGTGGACTTTTGTTATGCTATTTTTTGAATCAAATATTCATTTAATTAACCTATAATATCACTTATAAATGATATATTTGATTTGGGATTTTGATGTTAATTTAAAAGTTTTGATACGATGCATTGCCCAAATCAGGGTTGTGTCATCATAATTTTTTATTAAATAAATAATTATGTTAATGCTTGGGTTAATTGATGACATTTTACTAGAATTTGTGTGTTACTATAAAAAGTCATTCCCATTGCAATTTTTACATGAAAGTGATGAAAATAAATTATATAAAATTTTCCCTTGTTTGAGAAGGTGTTATGAGACACAAACAAAGTAACATCTTTTCACATATTGAAAAAATAATTAATAAGAATTTGAAAAATTAGAAGAAAAAATAAATAATGATTGTTGATGCCCCATTAAGAGTACATGAAAGGATGAAAGACAAGGATGGGATCTCAAAAATAAGAGGAGGAAGAAATAATTGGAGAAATTAACCCACTTGAACTAATCCTTGCACACATTTATTTCAAAAACTAATAATAATAGAATTAAATTAGCCCTAATGTAGGGGAAGTTGGAAGGATGCATCCCAAAACAAGCAACACACATTGACTTGCTATAAAAAGGCTGAAAGTTATGAGCTTAGAATTAGAAGAAGGGATGAATGATGTTATTACCCCAAAGAGGGAAGAATAAATGACTAATGATTTTCCTTGATAGGGTGTTGATTAATGATTAGACTAAATTATTTACCCCATTAGGGTGGATTTGATCATTGATTGGTCTGAATTATTTGTCCTAGTAGGGTGAATTTTATCATTGATCATTTTAAATGGTTTTCCCTAGTAGGGCTCATTTGATCATTGATTAATTGATTGAGTAATTAATTGATTGATTAACAAACATGGATCAAGGATGTAACTTGTTACACAAATGAATTGTGAGTGGGCACAAATGCAAGTGTAAATGGTACAATGAATTTTCAAAAGATGAAGAATCTAAAAAAAAAGGCATATAAGGATGCATAAAGTGATGATAGAGATGATTGGAAGAAAACAATAATGGTGGTTGAACTAACCCCAAAAATTTAATGTAATTGAGTGCTACCTACATAATTACGAATGGACCTCAGGTTGATATAATTCTCCCAAATAAGAAATAAACAAATGAAAATCTTTGATTGGATGATGATGATAATATGGTTATAACATTTTGTATATGTTTATTTTTATATGTATTATGAGTAGCATATATATTATCCATATGATTTATTTGATTATGTTTATATTTATAGACAAAGATATTTTTATTATGACATCACATATTAGACCTCTAGTACTTGATTTTTGATATATCATAAAATGGTATGCATAATGATATAAAACACCATGATTACTAGCTATAATGTGCATAAGGACTAACCACTAATCTAATATACAACTGATAATAACATACTATTGGTCTCAATTTGTGACCCCCTATAGAAACCATTATTAGATTAATTATTTTGATGGGATAAATGGAGATAAAATAACATGGCATAAATGGAGATAACAGAACATGGGAAAAAATGTTCCCATTTATTTTAGGACTTTGCTAGTGGTCCGAGGGTAAGCATTTCCCATTATAAATTTATTCTTTGAGAGAAAAAATTATTACCACTGAGGGCTCAATTTATATGAGTGTTTCACATTAATTTACTCACTAATTATTTATCTATATACTATTTCTTAATCAATTTAACTTGTGAAAAGATAAGCTTTACTTCACTATAATTCTTATCAAAACATAAACTAGGGCAATACATCATCCAAAAAAAGTAAAAGGGGAGAGATTATGGTAGAAAATAGAGGGCGAATTTAATCTAAATGATATTCTTGGTACTAAAGAAATAAAAATCATACCTAATCACAATTACAACAATATGTTGTTTTTTAAAGATTGGACAAATTTATAACCACTCAGTGAGAAAGCTCAAAGGATAATTATGAAATCCATTGATCTATTGAATTGATTTTAAGTATATCCTATCTTGAATTCTAATACTATTGCACACAATGAATGAAATAAATCTAAAATAAAACATGAATAAATTAAATATACTAGGTATGGTAGTTGTTACAGATCATAACTAAAGCAATCATTTACAAACAAGCACATTAATAGTCCTAACACCAATCAACTAGTCAAACCAAAAGCCTAGAGACATTAAATGGGAATAATGAAATAAATTTTATATTCAACATTCTAATATAATTTTATTACCATCAACATCCACTAGAAGATAATCCAATAAAAATAGAGAAGGAATGGTGGGTGCAATCCTTGCATAATTCCTTGAGAATTTTGACCCAAAATGTATCACCCATGGAAGGTAGATAAGGAAACAAAGCATACTAGAAAGGATGGTGTAATCTAGGCCATTTTAATTAGTATTTTGATGCCTAAAATTGTGACCTTTTACAATGGTGATGAAACATCCTTAAATACATAATTCAGGGTTCTCATGGCCTTATATTCTATCTCATCCCACTAATAGGATAGTTGAAAACATCAATGATGATTGAGGAAGTGAATTTAAGGGTCATGATTCTTGGATAGATATGAAGACATGCCCATGATTTTTAGTTAAATACCAAACCTCTTTAAAACAATTCTTTTGTCTTCTAAATTCCTTTTGTATTTTTATCCAAGCTTCAACTTGATCTTTTATCATCAAATTGAGTGCATATCCCATTCACAGATTTGTCTACCTTGACATCTAAATAGGCTATCAAGTTTTAGTATTGTGTATTTTATAATGACTTGGCATGTATACATTTCTCATTGAACTTTACATATCTTCTTGACTAACATTATTTCCATGCAACATTTATTTGTTTCTTTGCTTGGTCTTCACCTATGAATTTATTTTTCCACTTGGTAGCCATATGTTCTCAATCCTTATCTTTAAATTTGTACAAAAATGTCATATGGCATGATTTAATTTACCAATATCTCCAAGGATCTGACATCTCTAACAGGGTTTGGATACTAGCACATCTAATAGGTTCCATATGGCACTTATTCATTCATCAAGCTCTCATAGGATATGTCATCTCTAATAGGTCCAATATATTAACACATATGAAAAATTCCATATGGAACTATCTGATTCATTGAGATATATTGTAATATTTCATGAAAATTTGATTAAGCTAATTTAAATCCACACAATCAATTAAAATATCACATGTTTGTCAGTAAAGTTTTATGAAATGTTGAGTAGGATTTGTTGACCAAAATTTCACCCTAATTTAAATTGGTTCAACCCCCCTACATATTATAACTTTTTATAAGTTATTATAGGTTTGAAAATGGTCACCATGGTACTAAATGAGGTCAAGTCATAGTTTAAATTTCATAAAATATGTTTTAACCTTTGTCACATTTGTCATTTTTCTTAATGTCCTTTTATGCCACATTTTTGGTCATTTCAAGAAAATGTATAGTTTATAATTAAAACGACAAATTTCAAGAAGTATGATAACATGTTTCATTTCAAATAATGTTAAAGGAAGGATTTGAAAATGAAATGGTGTAGGTCAAACATAAAAATAAGAAGATCATCTACAAAAGGTCAGTTTTAGATGGTTGTATAGACTAAGATGACTCATCTAGCACATGTTAATGATTTAATAAGGTGTCATATCATCCCCATAGGTATTTTTTAGGATAAGATAGCTTAAAGAGATCTAAAATTGGTGAAAACTAGTTCCTCTTTCCTATCAGTCTCTTTGACAAGTTAAAAAGGATCAATGGTTTTCATTTGGTACAAACAAGAGAAGAGGAGTTGGAGTGAGTGCACTTGGTAGATGTTAGGGGTCATTATTAAAATCCATTTCATTTTTATAGTTTTTATATTAGTGATATATGATGTATGAAAAATCACTAATATTTTTAGTAACTCTAAACTACCTATGCAACCCCAATGGCTCATTTTTTCTAATTTGATTACACTTTGAAGATTGGTCTATGTGAACCAAGTAATGTTTTTAGACTTGTAGAGAATGTTTAGCCATTTCATGTTAACTTAAATTGGTTTTTCATGTGTGACCATGAAATATGTGTATGGTCACTTCCTTTTTCTATAAGTGAACACAATTGAGAAGCTGAGAAAAGTGTTTTATTAGTTGTAGAATTATTTCTCCTATGAGTGGATTTAGGTCAAGGCTAATAAATTTGCTTTTAAACCCCTCAGAGCATGGTTGTTTAGATTATCCATTGAATTATCTATAGATTTATTGAGATAGGTCTCTAAGCCAAAAAAAAAGGGACCAATTAATGTCCTAATGTGCATAGTCACCTACAAGTTTGTATGGATAATTGGAGGATTCTCCAAAACCTAAGAGATAGGTTGTGTATGTTTTTAAGACTTGAATGGATTTATAAACTCATGAAGGGTTTATCAACTCATCAAAACTAAATAAGAAGACTAAACAAGGGGGCACATAATTCTAACTAGACACATAATCTTTATACCATTCTGTTTACCTATGGAAAGAGATTCAAGAAACAAGAATTTTGTGTCTAATCACAAGGTGGATCCTATATCTACTTGTTGAGATGGTGAGACATCTTCATACCCCAACCTAGGCTCAAACACCTAAGTTAAAATAATCATAAATTAGGAGAAAGGTGCAAGGTTTAGAGTTGAAAAAGTTTCAATTGGAATGTTTACATTAACTTCTATGAAAAGATACTTTGCTCCATATAGTGTCATATCATGGTGGATGTTTATGAGGTCTATGTAAGCCTAATGGCTTCATTATTATAGCCTAGGCCTAGGGGTAACATATTAACATAAGAGGAGATGATTAGGTCAAGAGAAGGTGATGGTATAATGGGTTTTAAACTTAGTCAAAATTATGATGGAAACACTTAAATAATTATAGTTTTAATAATCTGAATGAACCTAGAACTTTCAAGTAACATATATGATGCATTGATGCCAAAGGATAGTTACATGGTATCAAGGTAAAAATGAATCAATTTAGGTGTGAGATGACACTAGTTACCTCAAGAGGAACCAAACATGTGAAGTATAGATATCAAACATATATCACCTACAAGAAACCCTTGATTTACCTAATAAGCACCTATAGTCTGACTCAAGAGATAGATTAGCCTCAAACAAATGAAGGGTGTAAGTTTGGAAGATAGATAAAGGTGAAATATGGAGATTACCAGGTAAAAATAAATTTCACAGTGATGATATCAAACTTCCATTTGATTCCTAGAAGCAAATAAATAAATATAGTCATATCTAAAGGTTGTTAAGCCCTATCAAAACCCTACACAAAGTCACAAGCCTAAAATCTAGTCATGACATAATTTGATGTTTGAGACATTTTGAAGCATGGTCAAAGTTTGAAACTTGGTACATAATGTAACCATGGGTTAAACTAGACCTCCATGGTATCTTTTAGGTAAAATTAATAGTGAAAGTGATCATTGTTTTATCTTAGACTAGAGGAACTCCATAAGTAATGTAACTTGTAAACCTAGTCCATCTATTGTGAAAGGATGAAATGGAGAGTCTTAAGTCACTTTGGGATGATTTTTAGGGTTTAATTGAAGGTGAATACGTGTTTAGAATATATTATATCAATTGTGAACATTTATAGGTGGTCACACACTTAGAAAACACAGTATATGCCTTTGAGACCTAGAATTAGATATGAACCTCATGGATTCTAATGACACTAATATTGTCATGTGATATTCAAAATAAATTTTATAGACTTAATGAGAGAGTGGAGGGTTTATGATACTTAATGGTTTGCATAAGACAACTCAAATTGGCCATTTTGACCTCATTTTATCTCAAGGGTGCCCAGAATGCATAATAGCTACTTGAGAAGCAATTTATTTCACTCATATCTATATGGATGAGATGCATGGGGTATCAAGAAATTAATTATAGGTGATGGATTCAATTAAATCAAAACCAAGGGAATTGGTTTGAGGTTTAAGGTATTAAAATTTATGAATTATTGTTAAGAACCTAAATGACCTAAAACTCTCCTAAAACCCTTATAAGAATATGATGAGAAAGATATTAATAAAAATGCATCTAGAAGGGGTAAATTGGCCTAGAAAGTGATTTTTAACTAATTTAAACTCTCTCAATATCCTTACCATTCAATTTTTTGGTACCATCACTTGTATGGATAGGTCAAATTCTATGTTTTTTTCAATAATTAAGGTGGTTTAAAGTTATAGAAGGGAATAGGTGAATGAAAACCATGGTTGAAGGTGTGTAGAGATTTGTTATAAATCCTTAGACCCAATTATCACCTTAGTCATGCACGAAAAATCCTCTACTAAGGTGACTATTGTAAACAATCTTAGAATAGTGAGAAGCAAGGTGACTGTCAAGTTGATTGTCATAAGTGTGGTTTTTAGTTATTTTAAGGACTATATGATAGAATATAATAAAAATAGTTTCTAATGATATGTCTCACTTCTCTTCAATTAATCTCCTTGAGTGTGTGCAAGTAACTCCAGTGATATGTGTGAGAGTATAGGACTAAAAGGCTAGTGAGTGACTACAAGAAGGTAAGTAACAAGTGGAAAAAATAAGATCATTAGTTGAGGGCTGTATAATGACCTAAAAAAATAATGTTTCCACATTATCAATTCAGTACACATATGTCAATGAACTCCAAGGCAATTTTAATCTATTATTGGACTCTTATTCAAGAAGGACAATTTCAAGAAAGATAATGAAGTATCCCTACACCAACTTCAAGAGAATGCCATGTTTCAGATTAACACTTGTTTAAGGGAACTTCATGATCTATTTTATAAATCCCTCTCTTGCATTGTAACTGGTCTTCAAGACTTGACACTTGGCATTGTGACTTTTTAACATCACTCCTCTCTATTCTTCTATTCCTCTATATTTTGAAGCCATTTGGGCATTATAAAGAATCATAAATTGGTATGGAAAAGCCTTACTAGTTCAACATCTCATTTTTCATTTGAATAAAATTATTAAGCTAGTTTAGTCTCTAAAATTTCTTTCCTAAGTAAGTCAAGTAGTTTATTTGGATGACAAGTGATGATTGTTTCTCCTTGCTTCCATTCTTCTCTTGTATTTACTGTGTAAGTGGCATTTATTCTAACAGGTATCATGAAGTATAAATGTTTCTTAGGTGTATTTTAAGTGTGAAGGATATTAGTAGTGTCTAATATTAGACCTATTCACCCATGTTTGGAAATGCATAATAATCTACCTCCATGTAGAAACATTTATGCTAGAAGTTACTCGAGTTGAAATCATTTTTAGCAATCTATTTTCTTAGTGAAAATTCAAGTATATTTTTGGAAATATCCTTGGTGTATCACCTCAATTATTTTAGGTTAATTTTATGATTCCTTATTCCATTTTCACCCATAATAAGTGATTACCCTACTGTAGTGTGTGAGCCTAAATAGCTAGTCAAGGGAGCTAGCCCATAATTTAGAGATCTATCTTTTGTAGCAATCTTCATATATTTAGAGATAATTACATATTATCCCAAATTTGAGAAGGTTTTATTGACTTTTATAGGGTGAAAATTAGGGTTATAACAGGACTCCACGGGATTGATACTCTAATAAAACCAACATGAGTCTAAATCTATGAAAAAACATAATTAATTCCATAAAATATTTTGAGTATGAAAAATCTTTGTTATTTTATAATAAAAAAATGACTATACTATGTTTAGACTCAAAAAACTACATAGATATTTAATAAATACAACTCATCATAAAATACATTATTAAACATCTGGTAGACCAAGGTGAAAAAGAGGTTTAAGTATTCTTAAGGATTGAGGTTGGATACAAAAAGATTGAAACTATTAGAAAGTTTTGAGTTAATAATTTTTGGAAGGATTACCAACTGTTGGAAATATTGTCATTGATGTCAAAGGTCTAGCATTATTGGTGATAAAGGCCCCATTACATTTAATGATATTTGTAATTGATATATCTTGGCTAATGTGCGTTAATATTTATTTAATATTAACAAATATATTTTTGGTTGCATATGAGACAAAATAAGGGCCCATGGAGAAGTCAAAGAGTCATAGGGTAAAGACAAAAGAAGGATGGGACGCATTTTCCCATGAAGAGTCATCTTGGGGAATTCCAAGAGTCACCAAGTGAAGACAAAAGAGGAAGGGCACAATTTCTCATGAAGGGACACTTTGAGGAATATGAAAAGTCACCAAGATAAGGACAAAAGAGGGAAGGATGTTTACGGTCATGAAGGGTCACCACATGACTTTTCAAAGGCAAGGATATGAAGGGTCATACAAGTTTTGTGCCATTTTCCATGAGGATTAAAGGGTCACAAAGGGGGAAGGCCAAAGGTCATTTGGAAAGCTATAAATAAAGGCTTGAGAAGCCATTTGTAAAGTGTAAGAGAGGTTGATTTGATATTGTAATATCTAGCTTAGAAGAGCATTTGAGAGAGAAGAATATGATTTGTATTTGTTATATCTAGCTTAAAACAACAAAGGTGAGAGACAGGAAAGAGATGTTGTAATGAACTATCATTTGTTGAGATAGAAACATTTAGAGATAGTTGTGTGGTATACACAAAGGGGTTGGTGCTCCCGTGGGTTGGTGCTTAACAAAGGGGTTGGTGCTCTTATGAGTTGGTGCTCATGAATTATTGTTGGGTTGGTGCTCGGCAAAGGGGTTGGTGATCCTGTGGGTTGGTGCTCATGAATTTTTTCTAGGTTGGTGCTTGGAAAAGGGGTTGGTGCTCTTGTGGGTTGGTACTCATGAATAGTTACTGGGTTGGTGCTCAACAAAAGGGTTGGTGCTCCTATGGGTTGGTGCTCACGAATAGTTGTTGGGTTGGTGCTTAGCAAGGGGTTTGGTTCTCTTACAAGTTGGTGCTTTCAAATATTTTTTGGGTTGGTGCTCATTCATATACTTGAGATTATTCTCTATGGTTTTTCCCACATTGGGTTTCCACATTATATCTAGTGTCTCTCTCTATCTTGTGTGGTGTTTATTGTTTGAGTTTTATTTCATATCTTTAATCTTTGATTAAGTGGAATTTGGTTAAGGGAATTTTTTATAAGATATATGATATACTAATTCACCCACCTCTTAGTATATCCCATACTTAACACCAACTTATTCAAATAAGGGGGTTGTGTTGGACACATCAAATGGTGAATTTCATAGGGATAATGCTACAAAAGCATTTAGAATCTAGAATCTCTAGTTAAATTACTTTGAAAGTTAGAATACAAACCTTCACACCTAAACACAATCATAATCTACAAGGAATACCTTGGAAAAAATTAGAAAGATGAAGGCACTAAAGTTTTTTTCAACTTATGGCATACTAATTTTTAATTCAGCCTTATACCATTGGTGTGTGAAAACTGATTAATTACTTTTATAGATCTTGAATTCACATGACATAATTTAGACCTATCTAAGAAACCAGAACTTCTAAGTGAGAAAAAAAATTATTCATCTTGGATTAGAAAGGCATGGGCACTAATCTACTTCTAGCCAGACATCTATATCCCTAACATAGATACATTTGGTCCCACTCAAGTCCTTGTTCCACTTCTAGTAAGGATAGAAACACTATGGTGGAGGTTACCTAAATCACCCTAAAATGTCCTTGTATTCATTGAAAAAAAATTGAGTTGTATTCCTACAAACCAAAGATCATTAGCAAGGACATGTTAAAAATTCTTAGGCTATGTAGTCCCAAAATTAGAACAAGCACAAGTGTTGGGAGAATTCAACTCAAAATCTTGGCAATGAAAAGTGTGGGGTTTATTCACCTAAGTATTGGGTTTTAACATCACCTAAACAAGAGGTTTAAGGCCTACCAATTATTTATAACCTAGATCAGACATGTAGTCAAATAAAACACCCCCTGGTAGAGAGGTTGAATTAGACTTGTAATCAAAGAAATCATCAATGTCACCTTTAAAATTTAACTTGTGAAGATAATTGATAGCCTCATATTGGCATTTGGAGGTTATAATTGGCATGCTTAGGTAAGTTATAAACTAATTGACCTATTCATCATCATTATTGATGAGGTTAGCCAATAAGGGATCAATTAGCTCATAAATATGCACTTCCTCATGATCTTGCCAATCATAAATAATATATTCACTTACCTAAAGTTCAAAGGTTATGACATTAAGAATAAGAGGTTTAACCACTATTAATTATTTAATATTTG
Organism: Torreya grandis; assembly: GCA_037957365.1. Classification (NCBI taxonomy): domain Eukaryota; kingdom Viridiplantae; phylum Streptophyta; class Pinopsida; order Cupressales; family Taxaceae; genus Torreya; species Torreya grandis. The sequence goes on from JARHVA010002981.1 coordinate 1,735,290, forward strand.
GATCATTATACAAAATATTATATTTTCCTTATTCTTTTTTCAATGGTTATTTTTCTTCTCTCTTAGCATGGGATGATTGTGCTATTTTGAATACAATGTATACTTATCATCATTATTTGTAGTAAATTCTTCCTCTTCAATCATATCACAATTTGAAGGTTTACCAAGTTCAATATCAACATGCTCATTCTAATTAACTTCATCTCTAATGATAATAAGATCTTGAACATTATGATCATTAGGCACAATATCTAGATAAGAGTATGAATCTCCCACTTGGCTTTCAAATTGAAGCATAAATTGATTTGCAATACTACCACAACTAATAATGAAATTAGGTGTCAAGTCTAGAAACCAATCATATGATTCTTATTCTAAATTAAAAATGAAATATTCTACATGATATATCCTCATATTTAACATTTAAAACATGCATAGTAGACTTGAATACCATAAGGTGCTCTTCAGTAGTTTTAGTTTGGTTATTTAGAAAAATAGGAAGGAAAATAAAATGGTCTTTTGGAAGATCATGCTAAATGCTTGGAATATTTATGGCTGACTCAACAAGAAAATACATTATAGGCTATATATGGACCTTATGATACTTGTAATAGAATCTAGATTACTTTAAAATAAATAATAGTTAATAGAAAAGTAAAAATCAAATGCCCTCCTTATAGTGCTATTTTTTTTTGTTTCAATTTATGACCCCCAATAGAAATGGTTATTAGATTAAAAATTCTATTGGGATAAATATAAATAATAACACATGGGATAGAATGTTCCCATAAATTTTAGGACATTTTTGGTGGTCTAAAAGATGAGTAGTTCTTAGTAAAATTTTTTTATCTTAGAGTAACAACTATTACTACTAGGGGTTCAATTGATATGAGTGTTTCATGTTCATTTACTTTCTTGCTAATTATTTATCTATATCTTATTGCCTACTCAATTCAAATTATGAAACAATAAGTTATTATTCACCACAATTCCTATCATAGCCTAAACTAGGGTGGGACATCATCCAAAAAAAGTAAAAGGGGAGAGATAATAGGGCAAAAAAGATAGGGTGTCTTTGATCTAAATGAGATTCTTAGTACTGTAAAACTAAAAATAATGCATGACCATAGTTATACCATTATTTACCTGGTCTAGCAATTTCACAAAATTATATCTACTTAGTTGGAAATATTTTAAGGTCAATCATGAAATCCATTGATCTATTGAATTTATTCTAAATATAGCCTATCATTTACTTTGTATCTGATGCACAAAATAGATGTGATAAGCCTAAAATGAAGCATGAATAAATTCATGAGACTAGTTATGATAGATGTTACATAACATAACCAAGATAATCATCTACAAACAAGCACATCAAAATTCTTATCATAAATTAATCGACCCAACCAAAAGAGTATAGAAATTAAATGAACAAAACATAATAAACTCTGTATTCAACATTCTAAAAGCATTCTACTTCAATCAATATCCCTTGGCATATAATCTAGGAAAAACATATAAGGATTGGTAAGTGCAATCTTGGTGAAAGTCATATAGATTTTCAACCCAAAAGGTATCACACCTATAAAATAGCTAGGGTAACATACTAGTAGTAGTTCAATGGTTAAAATGTTGACCTTTTTCAATGGTGATGGAACCATCTTGAATAGCCAATATGGGGAGCTCATGGCCATGTATTCTAACTTATCGCAATAAAGGAGTAGTTACAAACATCAATGGTGATTGAAAAAGTGTAGTTGAGAGTCCTTATTCTCTAAAAAATATGAAGGTGTGCCTATTATTCATACTTAGAGGTCACACCTTTTTAAAACAAATATTTTGTTTTCTAGCTCCCTTTTGTCCTTTCAACTAAGTTATAACTTGATCTTCTATTATTAAATTGAGTGGATAGCCCTTTCACATATTTTATGGTCTTGATAACCAAATAGGCCATCAGATTTATATCTCATGCTTTGTGATGACTTGGAATGTCTATGTGGTTCCTTGGGATATGTATATCCTCCTTGATTGATGTTATTTCCACATGGTATTTACTCATTTTTTATTGATCTTCACCTATGCCTTTATTTTTCCACTTGATGAGCATCTCTTCTTCTTAGGCCATCTCTATTAATTTTTATGAAAGTGACACATGCCATGATTTCATTCATTGGGATATCTCAAGGATCTAAGAAGCTTGACACCCTTGGGAGACTAATGGGCCTAATAGCTTCCATGTGGCTCATCCTCATTTATCAATCTTTCCCAAGGATCTAACAAGTCTAATACCCACAAAAAATAATAGGTATGATATATTACATGTGGATCTTACTCATTCATTAGGATCTCTAAAGGCTATGATAAGTTTGACACCCATAAAATATTAATATATTTGATATATTCTACATGGCTCTTCCTCATTTATTGGGCTCTCCTTAGGCTTTAACAAGTTTGACACCCTCAAGAAATTAGCATGGCTGATAGATTCCATTTGGCTCTTCCTCATTTATTGGGATCTCTTGAGGCTTTAACAAGTCTTACACCCATAGGAGACCAGTAGGTCTAACATATTCCACATGGATCTTCATCATCATGTTGTCCTGAAGATCTTTTCTCCTCACTTTTCTTGCCCTAAATTAGCAAGATTATGCCACCTAGAGACATACTTCTATTCCATATTAGTAGGGTATTCTATGCAATTCTAGGCTTCTAGGTTAGTGATATTGCACCACATGGTGAAATCTCACTACTACACAGTCTTGGGGTGGTCTATGTAGTTATAAGCCTCTAAATTAGAAAGATAGTGCCATGTGGTGACATACCACTACTCCATAATCCTAGGGTAGTCTGTGTAGATCCAAGTGTCTAGGTTAGTGGGATTTCACCATATGGATACATCTCACTAATCCTAGGGCCAAAAAAGTGAGGAGAAATGAGTTTGAGGCGAAAAGGATTAAGATGAGCCATATGGAAGCTATCAAACATGCTAGTTTCTTGTGGGTATTAGACTTGTTATAGCCCTGGGAGAGCCTAGTGAATGAGGAAGAACCATATGAAATTTTTTATTCATATGAGTCTCCCATGGGTGTAAAACTTTTAATATCCCTAGGATATCCTAATGAATGAGGAACAATAATGTGGAATCTATAAAACCTACTAGTCTTTCGAGGGTGTGAGACTTATTATATCCTCAGGAGATCTTAGTAAATGAGGAAGAGCCATGTGGAAACTATCAAACTTGACAATCTCCTAAGGGTTTTAGACTTGTTAGAGCCCCAATAGATCCCAATGAATGAATAAGATCCATGTGGAAGCTAACATGTTTTCTAGTCTCTCAGGGGTGTCATACTTGTCAAATCCCTAGGATAGCTTAGTGAATAAATAATTCCATATGGAAATGACGTATAAATTGATACATAAGGATAGAGAAGAATAGATGGCCACTATCTAGAAACATAAGTCATAGGTAAAGATTGAGTGAAGTAATGAGGAAACACTACATAAAAATAATGTCGATTAAAGAGGATATGTAAAGCTTGATTATCCATGTAGACATGCCAAATTATGAGAAAGGCCAAAAGACTAAAATTGATAGCTTATATATCTATCAATTCCATAATATTTTTGAAGTGGAAATACAATTAATTTGATGATATAATATCAAGTTTTAACTCAGTTAAAAGGTCAGAAGGGATGTAAAAGACAAAATGTTTGTTTTAAAGAGGCATGGCCTCTAAGTGTGAAGCATGGGCATGCATTCATGTCTATCAAAGAATAATTACCATAAACTATAGTTCTTCAATCATAATTTATGTTTGTAATAACACCATTAGTGGGATGAGTTGGAAGACAAGGCCATGAGCTCCCCAAATTGCATGTTTAAGGGGGTTACATCACCATTGAAAAAGGTTAGGATTTTAGGCATTGAACTGGTACCAGAATTGGCCTAGATTTCACCATCCTATCTTTTATTAGTTTTTTCCTTATATAATTACCAAGAAAAATATCTTTTGGGTTAAACTTTGGGGGAATTGACAAAGAATTACACTTATCATTCCTTATCCATTTTGCCTATATTATTTTCCAAGGGATTGATTGTAAAAGAATGATTTTAGAATGTTGAGTACATATTTTATTATGTTTTGTTCATTTAATGTCTTTATTCTTTTGGTTTGGATAGTTAATTTATTATATGAATGTTAATGTGTTTGTTTGTAGATGATTGTCTTAGTTATATTGTGAGACAACTATCATAACTAGTCGTTTAAATTTATTAATGTTTTATTTTAGACTTCTTGAATTCATTATGTGCAACAACTATAGAGTGTGAGATAGGATATATTTATAATTGATTCAATATATCAATGGATTTCACTATTTTACGTAGAAGCTTTCCCATTGAGTGTGTATAAGTTTGTGCAATTGTTAGACTAGGAACGTAGTAGTATAACTATGGTTATAACTATGGTTAGGCATGCTTTTCATTTATGTATTACTAATAATCTAATTTATATCAAATATACCATCTCTTTTTTTCCTTACTCTCTCTCTCCTCTTTTCCTTTTTTGGATGATTTCTTTCCCTAATTTAGGTTGTCATAGGTATTTCAGTGAAGTATAGCTTATTTTTTCATAAGTTGAATCAAGTAGGTAGTAGGATATAAACACATATTTATCAAACAAGTAAATGGACATGAAACACTTATATCAATTAAACCCTCAGTGGTAATATTTGATTATCTCATATCACAAATTTATGCTAAGAACTACTCAACCCCTTTACCATCAGCAAGGTCCTAAAATTGATGGGGACATTTCATCTTATGTACTATTATCTACTTTTACCCCATAAAATAAGTTAATCTAATAACTATTTCTATTGGGTGTCACAAATTGATACCAACACACACCAATGATAAAAACCATGATGGAAATGTTGATGTATGCTAATAAATGGAATAAAGTACAATTTTGTGATAGGAAGCACCGTGATTATGACCTTGTTATCATAGTATATTGAGTCAAGGAAAGAACTAGGAAATAAACAAATAAGTAAAAAATCAAACACACACACACACACAATTAAAAATAAAAGTAAAAAAAAGTATATTATTGTTTAACCAAGTAAAAATACACATGTAACATCTTAGTGACATGATAAATTAGATGGTGTCCCCAAGAAAGGATACATGAAAGGGAAGGACACAACTCTAGGTGGCTAAAATGATTGGAACTAATAATGAATCTTCCCTAATATGGTATATTTGGGAAGGACACATCCAAATGGTTGCTAAAATGAGTGGATCAATGACCAATCAAGGATACTTAATTTAGGACAAGATAAACATTTTTTAATTTTATAGTTTTATCTATTGTGGAGATTTTAAACCCTTTTTATTTTTTTAGGATTTTATGTCTTTGTATCTCTCATGGAGATCCTTTTTTAATTTTAAAGATTTTTGGAATGTTTAAAAATCCTTTTGGGTTTTTATAATATCATATTAATATAGGATTATGAGATGCAAAATATTTTGGCTCACAAAGTGGTGAGAGTATGTCTTCTAATGCTCATACATAGTGAGAGTGTGGCTTAGAATGGTTGTAAAATAGTGAGAGTGTGTCTTATAATGCTCAAAAAATGATGCAAGTGGGGCTTAAAATGAAAAAAATGGAGAGAGTGTGGCTTAAATTATTATTAAAATGGTGAGATCATATAATAATGGTGTCTGAACTTACCTCATAAATTGAGTGATACCTACATAGATCAAAATGGACCTTAAACCAATGTAGTTCATCCTATAGTGAGAGATAATAATGAATGAAGGACAAAAGGATAATGTTGGATAAAAATGGATGAACTGAGTGAAACGACTAGGATTCTACAAGAAATATGTCATGGGAAAACCAAATGTATCTAATCATAAAGTGGCATACGAGTAATATGATAGAATGTTTCCCAAAATGGTCCTAATATACCTTTTACTTTCATGACAAGTTTAAGATAGGAAGACTAATGGTCATAATAATATGTGTTGGGATGGAATGGAATGTCCTTAAATGAAAATGAGTCTACCCCTACATGTCAAGGTACTTATAGACAATAAGTTATTCTTAAATGATGCTAGAAACCTAATTTTCATCATGGTACTTTCCCAACATGCCATAAACATAGTTTAACTATTGGATGAATGGTTTATATTTAAATTTTGATTGTTTTATATTTTTACTTGATTATTTTTATTTTTTTATCATCTCAACTTAATGGAGGATTATGAGATGCATAATGCAGACCCTTTTTTGTCTAAACAATACTTTCTTAGAATAACTACTCTGTTAGGTTGGTGCTACAGATGTGAATTACATTATCATTATCATGATAATCATTAGTTTTTGATAATTCTTCCTCCAAAAATTTATACAAGATTTATTCATAGCATATATAAAAAAGAGTGTTGCCAAAAAGAGTAAAGAAGGATAGGCAATGAAATAAGGATCTGATTGGTGAATGGAATATATGTCTTGAATGAATAATATGATCAAAATGGAATATATAATGGTTGGGATATAAGTGAATATAGGTATTTTAAGTACCACACATTATTTTTTATTATAGATTAAACATAATCTTGGTTGTGGTGGGATAAAAGACCTCTTAAAATTCTATCAATAGGATAACAAGATTTTTTTGTTGTTTAGGCCTAAGAGATGTTGAAATAAGTTGTGAATTATATATTGTGATGATATTTACTTCAATAATGTCTTCATCAAGTAATGATGAACTAATTTACTCATATATTGGCACCTTGAAGAGGTTTTCACCAATAAAGTATTCTTGATTGTTCTGATTTTAATTATCTAATAGCACCTTGAATAAGGTTTCATTAAAGGACGTTTATAATTTATTTTGATTGAATATTAGAACCTTAAGAAAGGCTTCACTAAAGGATTTTATTTTTTATTTGTATTGTCTCCTATCACATCAAACAAAGCTTAAATAGGATATATTTTTTATGCCTAAATGTTATCTTGGGTCCCTATAAAATTTTCCACTGAAATGTCACCATGGAATAAGTTAAAAAATGTGTTATTCTATTGGTCCCAATCAATAGTTGTGGGTGGGTGAATGTCAATATAATGGATAATTTGGTTAATGTTAAAGTCATGTGTAATACCAATGGAAGGGTAAAAGGAAAAACAATCCTTATAGAGGCTATTAGGAGAATTTATGTTGATGCTAATGAAAATGTCCTCGACAACTATAGAAGAATCACAAATATGTTGAAGTTAGCCTAAAAGGATTATGTATCCAATGTCATAAAATATAATAAGGTATGTTGATTCTACCTTAAGTGGATTTGGTAAAATTATATAATGAATTTTATGATATATATGAATTTATTATTCTTTAAAAGATAATTCTAACTCAAGGGCATCTGAATCTAATGTTGATTTTGCTTTTGATGCATATGTAGCCACAAATAAGGTCTATTGAGTTGTATTTTTTGAAAGTAATATTTTCAACTTTCACTTGGAAATAAAGAATTTAGGACAAAGGAATGTTTACAAATGGGGGAATTTTGGAAATGGATGAAATATAGATTATTGGTCAATAATTTGTTCTTCAAATATGGTCTCATCAAAGATGGGTCATGTGTCAAATAGATATCCTTTATCAAATAAAGGTGGACCAATAGTGTTTTAGGTTTGGTTAAAGATGGTTGATTTAACAAAAACTTAGAGGATATTCATCTTAATTTGGAATTAGATGTATTTTATTGTGCTTGGGAAAGGGGTCATGTCATATCTTGATTGAGTAGTTAGTATATTTGGAAACACTTGGGTTTTCAATAGATAATGGCCCTTAGAGGGGCAATGGAACAATAGGTCTAGACCATTAGATTTATTTTGGTTATAATGTTGGATTGTATTGTGGAATAATGGATAAAATGTTAAACATAGATGAACATTGGGCTAGTTCTTGGCTAAGTTGATTGAGTTTATCTATCACATTTTGATGTATGACTGACCATGATCAAATAAGTTTAGGATCATGAGATTACATGACTTGGATTAACCTTATAAAAATTCCCCTAATTGAGGATACATGTAAGGGGAATTGATTAGAATAAATTGGGCCCAAAGAGGGTGGTCTTGGTTTTAATTAGAATGGGATGAAGAGAGTGGATGTGATTTAATGATTGAAATGAGCCCAAAGGGGGAGGTCTTGGTCTTTGATTGAAATTTCCCCAAACATGGAAAAATTACCTTAGATTCGAATCAACCCAAATAAGGTGTAATTATTTTTACTACTTTGACTTGATATGATTTAACATCTTGACTATATTTCATTAGACTTGGTCAAAATGGTCTTGATTTGATGCCAAAAATTAATGTTTGATTTACTTAAGCTGATTTGATATGTTAAAACTCAGATTGGATTGAAATTTTGATTTTGAATAGAAGAAAAGATGTATGTTATTAATTTATAATTCCAAACCAACATGTGAAAGAGTTTTAATGAAGAGACAAGAAGTGGTTTGAATTGGCATGTGATTGATTTAGAATAATTAGAATTGGTCAAAATAGACTTGATTTGGCATTGTTTTAATAAGTGGATTTGAAGTTGAATTTGGTAAAAGTTGACATAATTTGGACCTATAATTAGAATTTATTTTAAGATGAGCCTTATTATATTATAATTTGGTTCAAGATGAACCAAATTAGAATTGAAATGTGGTTCAAGATGAACCTAATCAGAATTGGATTAGATTGGTACATGGTTCAAGATGAAATTGATTTGGATTGAAATGGATTGGTGCATGTTTCAAGATGAAATGGATTTTTATTTGATTGAAATATGGTTTGGGACTTGGTTTTTTATTTGGTTCAATAAAAACCTGATTTGGATTTGATTGGCTTGGTATATGGATCAAATTGAAATAGATTGGATTTGACTAGCTTCATTTATAAATTGGTTTAGTACATGATTAAAGATGAACTTGATTTGGATTTGATTAGCTTAGAACATGGTTTAAGATGAATTATATTTTAATTTGACTAGTTTGGCTCCATCTAATTTGGATTTTATTGGATTAGAACATGGTTTAAGATGAACCATGTTTTGGCTTGGATAGGACCTTGGTCAAAGTTGACCTCATTTGGAGTTTGACTTTGAATTTGAATTTGGTAGATGTTGAATGTTTAATCTAGGTATATCAATAAAAATTTCAAATTGGAATAGTAAAATGAAATTTTGTTTATGTAATTATCAAAATAGGAAAGGTGTGTGAAGTAAAATTATTTCTAAAAGGGGGCACAAATCTTGGTACATCAAAAGCATTCATGTGTTTATGTCTCACCAAAAGGATGCGAGTGTTTAATGCTTGTATCTCAAAAAGGTGGTTGAAATTGGTTTAATTTGAATGTTTGACCTTAACTGAACTAAGTTATGATCTTTTTAAAATGAAAGGTTTGACCTTGTCTAACTTTAGAATAGTTGACCTTTGAATTTTGGCTTTGTGATAGTAACTAGAATTGGAATTCAAATTTGGTTTGAAATAAAATAGATAGAATAATGATAATGGTTTGCCAATAATTTGAAATTTTTTCTAGAATTGGTTTTGTAATTGGAATTAGAATTTTATTGAAACTATAACTTGGTTTAAAAAGGAAAGTATAACGACATAGTTTAGACAAGAATTTGGACCTTGGTTTTGAATTAGTTTGACATTAGAATTTGGAATTGGAATGAGAACTAGGTTTGGAATAAAATGGATGCCATAACAAGATGGTTTAATAATAAATTTGACCCTAGTTTTAAAATTGGTTTGGAATGGGAATTTTAATTATAACTAAGACTAGTTTTAAAATAAAAGGTATGGGATAATGACATGGTTTAATAATAAATTGGACATTGGTTGAAATTGGAATTTATCTAGAACTATAAATTGGTTCAAAATGGATAGCCTAAAGGCATGGTTTAGAAAATAATTTGGACATTGGTATGAAATTGGTTTGATATTGGAAAGTATGAAGATACCATGAAAATAATATAACAATAGAATTTGGTCAGCATAATACTAATATGAGATAAAGATTTCCAAAATATTATGCAGAGTAATGATTTATATTGTATGTGTGGTATGACAATGTTTAGACTTGGTTTTGGACATACAATGGTTTTTGACACAATATCCAAGCAAACCACATTCATGCACATGACCCTATATTCATTTTATTGAAATTACTCTTTAATTCTAGATGGATTAAAATGGATGGCATGTTTCCATTTTTGGACACAGATGCTCTTATATTTTAGTTATATTCTATAAGATTGTTTGGACTTATGTAGAGTCACATTTAGTCATTCATGCTTAACTATATTAAAAATATTCTTTTTTCACCTAATTACATCACGAGTTATTTGGTTGTGGTTGAGTATTAATCTTAATTTGTGTCATTTAGTATAATAGTATTATTGTTTTTGTTTAATTTGTGAATTTGATGCATGTAAAATAAATAGGTTTCCCCTTCATAATATATGTTGTTTCAATATAGACACAATAAAACTATGTGTTAAGTAATCATTTAGATAGGCAATATGGTATGGTCTTGTATTCATGTTTTAGTTATAATTGTTATCTAAATTATTTTTTGGATTATAATCTTAAGTTTGGGTTATCTTAAGAAGCATGTGGAGATAAGTAATTAAAATAATTTTGAAAGTATTTTATGGATCTATTTTTAATGTCTTATCAATATTAATTATTCTCATGAAATTGTATTTGTTCTCAATATATTTACTAAGGTTTGGGTGTTAAAATTATGTATTATTTCCTAAATCAATTCATATGGAGATTGGGTTCTATTTTTTTTGAAACCATAGTCAATTAGTTATAAGTTGAAGCTAATAATGCAACAGTTATTAAGTTTATAATTATAGAAGTATGAGCCTTGATGTTGGATAAATTACTAACAAACCTATAGGGTTGTGTTGATTCTATTATTGAAGCTAGTGATGCATCATCAAATAGAAGATTAGGTGATCTAAGAGTTGCCTTTGACTATGGTTGACTCAATAATTAATGAAATTAAAAATATTCCACCACCGATCTTAATAAGTGAGTAATCAGAAGATGTAATTGATACATGGCTTGTGAATCTGTAGAAGTATTTCAATTTACATAACATGCCATCTAATGTAAAATCTATGTTGGTAGACTAATAGCTTGTTGGATGTGTTGATTTGTGGTAGAATCATCTCTGTGCTTTAGATAAATATCAAGTTATTACTCTTAAATAAATAAAATTTCAAGGGTAGTTTCAAAAAAGGTACTTAAGTTCCACTTTTAAAGAGAAGAAAATAATTAATTTCTAGCGATTAAAATAGGAAAATATGACTATTACAGAATATGATAATAATTTTTTGAACTCATTACATCATGTGAGCTATATGTGTGATGAAGATACAAAAGTGACTAAAATCAAATTGGCAATGGAAGAGGTATTAATGCATAATGTCAATATGACAAACCTAAGAACCTTGGCAACTGCCATTTAATTATCTCATAGGGTAGAAGAGATAGAAAAGGATCAAAAAAGGTAAATACAAGATTTTAAAATGAATAGTATCACCAAACATCACCTGACTATTCTATAAAAATAAGGCAATGCATTGATGACTGGGGGAAGCATGTATAAATAGAAGACATCCAAGGGCCAAAAACAAAATAATTAATTTTAGATCTATAGTTAAAAATGGTTATGAGCAAGGTTTTTAAACTCTATGTAGTTCATCTGTAAGAGTTACCCAAGGAAAAAGAACAACCCTACCAAGATTTCTATATTTAAGGGAATTTATGGATGTTTTTCCTAACACACTATTCATTATTCCACCCAAATATGAGTTTTACTTCTATATATACACTACATCAGGGGAAGCCTCTACATCAAACACCCATTATTGAATGAATGTGGAAGATCTATAAGAGATCAAAGTTTAGCTATAAGAGATTTTGGATAGTGGAAGTATTAGGCCAATTATTTCTCCTTAGGGTGTTATAGTGGTCTTTACGAAGAATAATGATGTAACATTACGGCTATGTATTGATTATCACATTATAAATAAGGTTAAAACCCAAAATTGATATCCATTACCAAGGATTGATGATTTGTTTGATCAAATAAAATATGTAGTAGTGTTTTCCAAAATTGACTTGAGATTTGACTATCTTCAAATGAGAATTAAAGATGAAGACATACATAAGACAACATTCTAAACTTAGTATGGCCACTATGATTTCACTATTTTAACATTTGGATTAGCCAATGCACTGGATACATTTGTGAACTTAATAAAAAACATATTCAAGGATTTTATAGACAAGTTTGTACTTGCATTCTTAGATGACATATGTATTTATTCAAAGGATGAGGTTGAACATGATCAACATTTAAGGCTCATTCTGCAAATGTTTATAAAACATAAATTTTATATAAATTTATCCAAGTGTGCCTTTTACCAATCTAAAATACACTATATGGGCCACATTATTTTTAATAAAGTCATTGTTGGAGATCCAACTAAAGTTTGAGATATTCAAGAATTGTCTGTTCCTACTAATGTGCATGAGGTGCATAGTTTTATGGGGTTGGGTGGGTATTATCAATGGTTTTTGGAATATTTATCTCACCTAGATAATCATATCACTTAATTTAAATTTAAAGGTAATAAATTTGATTGAATACATCAATGCAAAGAGTCTTTCCAAAAGCTTAAGTGACAATTGACAATATCTCCAATTATGATTATTCCTGACCCAAGTAGTAACTTTGAGATTTGGGATGATGCTTCTAAGGAAGGCTTTAGTGGCATATTGAATAAATATGGTAAAGTGTTATATTATAATCCATGCAAGCTCAAGTATAATTAAAATAAATATATCATACATGATTTAGATATTTCTACCATAGTGCACTCTTTAAAAACTGGAAGCATTTCTTATTGGGAAAGCACTTTAAGGTGAATTCTAATCACCGTAGCCTAGAACACTTATTTTCCTAAGAGGATTTGATTTCAAACTAGTGAATATAAATTAAATTTATTATTAATTTTAACATGGACATATCTTATGTCAAGGAAAAGTAAAATTGTGTTGTTGATGCACTCAGCCAATGCACGTACCTTGATACCATTTTTGTACTGTAGGGAAATTTTAGAACTATTGTATTAAAACAACTTATTGATAAAAAATTTCTAGTAAATGAGTGTATGATTTGATGATGAGCCTTTAAAAAAATATATTTTTTAATTTTATAATGATCTAGATATCCTTTTTAGGCTTAAAACAAAGTACCCAAGTTAGGTGACTTGAGAATCTTGTGATACAAGAAGCACATATAGCTCCCCATTTTACTAATTCAAGTGTCACCAAAATGACACATGAGATAAAAAGACATTATTTTTGGCCTAATATAAGGCATGATGTGTTGTAGGTTTTCCAATGATGTCTCCAAGGTAACCAAAGATGTTGATGAGGTGTCACGTGTGCTAGAATGGCAATGACAAGGTGTGCTTCATTGTGCTTTAGTGTTCTTTCATAGTTATTTAGTGTTTGACTTGGATAAGTAATTTAAATATGATAATAATGGTATGGAAACGTTTTATATAATATATTGGGTTTTATGAGTGCTTATGAAAGTGAAATTAATTCATCATAACAGTCATATGAATATCTAAGCTCAAGTAATCATTTTGACAAGATAAAGTTGAGTGATCATATTGATGACATCATATATCACACATATGAAGGTTTAAAGAGTATTTTTATATATGGATAGATTCAACTATGTGATAATATAATATGGTTAAAATTTTAGGTCATGAGGTTGAGTGTAGCAAAAGTTATTAATGTGCAAAGTTGGCCTTTCAGGTAGAGTTTTACTAAGTTCCCATACTTAGCCAAATTTACAATAGGAGATATATGGTGAATATATAATAAAATAATAAATATAATGGTGATAATTTAATATAAACAAATAAGGATCCAATGGGGTGGCTAAAATTCAAAAATTCAATATTACATGTGCTAGTGATGTGTCATAATCATAGAGTTTGAACAACAGATCTAATGGTGAGTGTGAAACTTGGCAAACAAAGATCAATGGTGAGAACATGATCATGTAGATTATCATCCAATAGAGTTTATTAATTATATTATTCAATATTCCATGTGGTTATTCCAAGTGTTATAATCTCATTATATTTAAATATTCAATGTGCTTAGAAGACACGCAAGGGTGCCAAGTATCTTAATCACAGATGCCTATGTCTAAGATCAACAATGAGTGATGCAGAGTTAAAGCTAAGGATATCACAAGGAGATCAATGAATAATTTTTGAAAAATATTCTAGGGAGCATGATATGATGATAACTGTCATCTACTTTGTATTTAATCAATGACCATTGGAATTTGAATATTTAAATTTGTGAAGGAAAACCAATGATGGGTTTTTGAGCTATATACTTTTAAATATGCAAAAATTGATATTGGTGTAAAAATAAAAGTCAAAGAGTACTTAAATATGCAACCAAAAAATCTAATTATAATGTTTTAATGTTTTTATATTCAAATTTATTAATATCTAAAGTTGATTATGTGTTTGATCATATTTTGTAAGTGACCTGAGAAGGATAATTGAGTTGTTCTTGATGGTATTTTTTTCAAGATTAATTATCTATTGGAGAGGGTTATATAATAAATTAGGAAAATATATGTATATTTTTTAGGTTTAAAAATCCATATTTAGTGTGAAAAATTTCTTAGAAGTTGACTATGTTTGTTGAATGCACTGGTAGATTGAGTGACCATGTTACAAAGGTAAGTTGAAGGTGTTATGAGTAGAGTTGAGGAAACAAATGAATATTAAGATGTCAATAAAGTCTCAACTATATATTATGAGGCATTTATTTTCATATTTTACTCTTTATCAGATATGGAGAGTCAAAATAGTTTCAATATATTTTTATTGTATATGATCAGTCTGAGTGATCATTCTAAGAGAGTTGATTTGAATGCTTAGATCCTGTGTTGAAGTGTCTAAGGCACATGAAGGTTTAGTATAGGTCTTTAAGGGTTGAAAAAAGTGATATAATAATATGGATTTGTGAAATACTTGAGTGTTTTCTTTAGAAGTTTGAGATTATGTTTTTTGTATATGAAAACCTAAAGAGCAAGAAAACCTAATTGGTAGGTTTGAGTGTTGAGTTGGTGTCCCAAGTGGCATGGACCCATATGGGAGTAATAAAGGTTATATTAGAGATAGTTTTTATGTTTTATAATAATTTTTAAAGGATGAAGGTGGTAAAATTAGTCTTACATGTAATGTGTGAGTACGAAGGCCTAATTAGTTTAGGTCTCACCAAGACCTAATGGTGGTTTAGGGATAATGAGGTAATGGCCAGCCTATGAGAATAGATTTGAGATATGTATTTTAATGATATAATTATTAATGGTTAATTAAATTATTATATACAACCAATAAAATAATATTCATGAAGTCTCTATAAGAGTGAAAGCAAAGGTGATGGTTTCTAGACTTGTGAGAGTAGAGTTGAGCAGTTGTGCATGTATAAATTTAAACAAAGAAGAGAAACTTTGAAAGAGAAGGTACATATTATTTGGGAATATAAAATTCTATGAAATATCATACATGTTTATATAATCATGTTGATGTAGGAGGACACACAGGTCATTGGACCTAATGATCTTAAAAGAGGCATTTTGAGCAAGTTAGCCCTAGAGGTAGCTTGAGAGAGATTAGAGGTGAAGAGTGCAGACAAAGGTGATCATCATTATTTGAATATTAGTAATAGGTTTTCAAGGTGATATTTTCAAGTATATAATTGGGTGCTTATTTTTCTAAGGTTTTGGTTCTTCCTTACAAGGTAAAGCTTGTTAAAGGTCTAGTTGTTGTGGGTGCTCAACTAAATAGGGGCAATTGCTCCTTGTAGGGTTGGTGTCTCACTAAACTAAGGGATGGGTGTTACTTGATCAGTTGGTGCTGGTATAAATTTTGTATTTTATTTTATAGTACTATATTCCATCTTTTAAGGTTTAGTGGGTTTTATCCCCCAAGAGGGTTTCCCACATATATGATGTGTTCATGTGATGTATACTCTTATGTATGTTTTGCATGTATGTGCTTTCATGATTATGTTGATTGATAAAATTGATATATGTTGAATGTTTAATATATGGTAATTGAATTAGATTATCTTGTATCACTGATTCACCCCCCTCTTAATTATTTTACCTCTAACATGATGTAACTAATTTTATGGAAAGATGCTTATAATATCAGTGTGTCAAGGCTAAACATTATTACCCCAAGACTTTATTATATCCTCTAATATACCCAATGAAAATTTGGATATAATTTCTCATGATTTTACTATTGGTATACCTAAATGACACAATATACATGACATAATTTTGGTGGTGATTAACAAGGCAACTAAGGTTGGCCATTTCATAGTGGGAAATCTAATAGATGACACTTATGCATTTGTAGATCAATTTTTTTATATTGAAATATTGAGTATAAAGTATAAGAATCAGTGATGTAAAATAGTTATTAGAGTATCAAAAGATAAAAATTATTAAACTGGGAGGCATCCCTCTAATATTAAAAGTGTTAACATTCAATATTACAATAAAAAAAAGGCTGGCCCCAAATAGGTGGCCTATCAAAATAGAAAAGAAACAAAACCAACACAAACTCATCTCACCACCTTGAATAGAGGTGGCTCCAAAGTCTAGTAGCTACATTAACTCATCATTAAGAAACCTTCAATATGTGGTGTAATCCATGGTAGTGTCCTCATAAATATCATAATCCACAAGAATAGGTCTCACTGTACTGCTCAGCTTTGAATTAGGTCCCATCTGATCCAAGCCGATGATCAATGGTGGAGTGACATAGTTTAATTTATTTAACAAGTAATTCATGTTATTATATTTTACATACTCCATAACCTCATCCACTTCTACATCACCACCCCTTTCAATGATTTTTTTGACTTTCCAATAAAGACAATCACATTATCTTCAATCAATTTCTAGATTTTTCTTTGATCTGCAATGCTCTATATCAAGGAGGGGAGAGAGGGAAGAAGAGGTTGAATATAATTATTATCATTAGATAATATGTCAATTTAGAGATCCATAGGAGAAATAGATTCCTCAACTTCATTGATCACATTAACATTAATTTCCACATCAATATTTTTCACATCTTTAATCAGATCATTATTGGTTACAAGTCAACTATATACACCATTCTTATCTAATTTATATGAATAAACCCATTAATGAATTGGGTCATCTACCTAATAAAAATAAGAATCTTTGATGTACTCACATTCATGTTGAGATATATTTACCTTGGCAGCTGATCTATGATAGATTCCCCAATCAAGATGGGGACTTAATTTAGGATATCAGCCTGAATCAATCAAGAATTCAGATATGATCTTAAACATCCCAATCCCCAATAACTACTCCAATTTTACGTATGAAACCTTCAACTAGATAAATATCTATAGATAAATAATGTGAATGATGAATTCAATAATGAAGTTAGTAAGCACCCTGGCCTTTGATTGAAAAACCTCTAAGTTCCTTTGCTTCCATAGAAACCACATAAATTTAGTTGAGAAAACAAGCCCAAACTTATGGACAAAAGGGTGGAATTTTTTTTAGGATAAACATAACCAAAATCAATATTCATCCATCCTATCTCATAATAAAAAATAATAGCCCAATCTTTATGGCAACATTTCTAGATATTATACGCATAAGGACAAGATAAAAAAGATGTTTAATAGTTTTATAATCACTACAAAAGGAACAAGAAGGTTGCCCAAAACTACTTTCAACTATAATAGTACCAATAACAATTTTATTATATATCAATAGCCATTTAAAACAAGACTTTTTGGGCTCAATATAGGATGCCCATATAGCATCAAACTTAAAGGATGAGGAATGAAGGGGATCACAAAAATTATAAATATGATTAAGGGTTTGATAAGGGACTTTGGAAAAACAGAGTTTATTGTATAGAATCTAGGTAGATAATTCAAAAAGAGGTGGACCCTTCAACCATTTAACACTTTCTAGAATTCACCTTCCTCATCCATAAAAGATACATTGTTATTCCCATGTAGTGATTTCTGTAGGAGAGTATGTGTTATACATTATGTAAATGGGATTTGAGATCTAACTCTAATTTCTAACCAATCTTCCCAACAATTCTATGAGAAAAGATATTTAGAATTCCTCAAACCTTTAGAGAACCACTCAAAAGCAAAAAAATCCCTAGTGAGTATAAGAGGTCTTATGTTGACACAAAGATTCCATGAAATAGATTTATAACCTTGGAAACAAGTCCTAAAATAGTTGAAGATATGTTTAGTAGTGATAAAAGATTTTATAGAATCCAAAGAAGACTAAATAGAAGTAAATATTAACAAACTAACAACTTTGATAGAGAAGGGACCTAGAAGAAGATCCACAATATTGAACCCTTTCCAATTTAGTTTTCCTCTATGAAAACCATGCAAGATATTATTTCTAACTATATCTTTCCAAGGATCTTCACCTTTGAATGCTCTGATTATCCATTTGACAACAAGATTAATGCCTTGAATCCTTGAGTCATTTAGGCCAATGCCCCCAATATGTTTAGGCTTGGAGTAGATTTGTCAAGAAATAACATGTCATTTTCTCCCACCTTTGCCATTAGACCATAGGGAATCTCTTATAATTATATGTATCAAATTGATATGAGTTTTACTAAAAATCCAACAAGAAGCATAATATATGTTGTATGAGGCAAGAATTTTTTAACAAACTTGGATCCTAGTAAGTAGGGATAACAGGTGACCCTGCCATTTTTATATCTATTTATTGATTTTAATAAAGATCCACTCCCACATTATATTTAATAAAGTGGTAAATCAAATCCCTTTCCATTCTAATCCAAATAATGTGATCAAATCTAGAGAGGTGTCATGCCACCCCAACATATAGTATTTATGCATAGTAACTTTAGATCTAGAAGCAAAATAATAGATATATCACCTTACAATAACTTGGGTGAAATTTTCATTATCAAGTTTGACAGAAAGATTATTGTAATCTATAAATAAAACATCAATCAATTCATCTTCACTAGAAAATAGATTCCTTTTACTAGAGGACCCACATATGAGAATCTTAGTAGATAATGAAGGG
This sequence comes from Torreya grandis, assembly GCA_037957365.1. NCBI lineage: Eukaryota > Viridiplantae > Streptophyta > Pinopsida > Cupressales > Taxaceae > Torreya > Torreya grandis. Next base: position 1,754,591 of record JARHVA010002981.1, read on the forward strand.
ATTTGGTAGCCAACACAAATAAATAAGGGGATAGAGGGCAACCTTGTATAATGGACCATTGAAGATAAAGTGATACAGTTAGCTCCCTATTCACTTCAACAACAATAGAGGCATTTTTGAATAGAACATTAACCATTCAAAAAAAAATTAAAAACCAAACACTCTCAAAATCCTCTCAATGAAAGGCCATTCAATTCTCTCATAGGTTTTGTCAAAATTGAGAATAATCATGCACACATCCTATTTAGAATCATAGGCCCAATACATCCCTTCCCAACTAGTTATAAAATTATCTAGAATGTACCTTCCTTCAACAAAACTAGTATGGGTTTCAAAAATAATAGAGGGAAGTAGTCAAGAGAGCCTTTTACCTAATATTTTTGCCAAAATTTTATATGAGACATTTAGGAGGGTAATTTGTCTCCAATTTTTTACTAGTGGGGGTCCCCTTCCTTAGGTATGAGATTAATAACACCTTTATTAATTTTAGAGCCCAAGGAGCCTATATAAATAGCTTCTTTGTAAACCTTAAGATAATTCTCTGCCATCCATTCCTTATTAGCTTTGAAGAATTTAACACATAAACCATCAATACCTAGAGCTTTGTCATTCTTGAGTGAATAAATAGTCTCTTTAATTTCATCAAGCATGATATCCTTATCTAAGAAATTGGATTACACTCGTGAAACCTTCTTTGGGATACAAATATCACAAAGATCCCTATTTTACTTAGTAAGAGCATTAGATCCATCAAACAAGAACAAGTTAGAGTAGAAGTCAAAGAATGCTTCTTTGATGATATTTGAGTCATGAGAAAGGTTGCCCTGGAACTCAATATTAGATATTTTTCTCCTCTAGTTTTTGCTTTTCAAGAACCAAAAGAAAAATTTAGACCCTTTGTCTCCTATTTTAAGATAAGTCAGATGGGAATTAATCTATTCCCCCTAGCAAGGTAACATTGAGATTGTCTAATTTGATGATTTAGAGAATTAAGATCATCCACAAGTCTACCATTAAAAGGATCAAGTTGTAGTGAAATTTTAGCTTGAATTAATTTTTCCTAGGTGATCCTACCTACTTTTATACACTATTTAGCCTTAAAGTGACCATAATTTCTTGAAAAATTCTTAGACAATTCCATAATATAATTCCACTATACAATGATAGAATTAGAGTTGCATAAGATCCTCCCTATATTCCAATAATTTTGAATACCATCCATATAGACATGATCATTGAGGTGAGAGACATTAAACTTATAGAGCCCTTTGAAAGAAGAAATTTTATCAACATCAATACTTAGAGAAAGTCCAATATCAATGGGATGGTGGTCAGAGATGGTGAAGGGAAAAACATTTACCACATTTCCAGTGCTATTTTGGGTCACTTGAAAGGAATCATTGTTCATATAAAATATGTTAAGTCAAAAATATTGTATTTTATTATTATTTTGATTGTTTCAACAGGTATACCAAATACCTTTACTTCAATTTTTACCTTTAGATAATGGATCAATAATTCTATGCATTCTATTAAATTTGGATAAGAATAAAATATCATTGCCTTTCCAAGACTAGTGATCACCTCCAATCTTATCTTCTTTTTCCTTAACCATGTTAAAGTCACCTACAAAGATCTATGGGACATTTTTAGGTTGGTTTCAAGTTAGTTCCATAAATTAGATCTCTCTTTATAATCACTAATAGCATATATATTACACAAACCAAAGCACTGACTCTACTTTTCCAATAAAATCCAAATAAATCTATTTTAGGGAGAAGATCCATGGTTAATAATGAACTCTCTCAACTTAGGGTTAACTAATATGGAGGCCCTCATTTACCTCTTTGATGATTGGTATTAAATTGAGCTACATTTGGCTAGATGAAATTAAGGACCAAGGACAACTAGGAGCCCATAATAAGAATTTCAACTTGTCTTTGGGGTGTTTAAATTGTCTCATAATGGGTTTTGTATTGAGGGATTATAAGCCCCTAACATTCTAACTTACAATATAAATAAAAATAGAGGAGAGGGGGGTCATTTAGATTGACTTTGGGGTTTGTCCCCATAATTATACAATCTTTTGAAATAGTTTGGTACCTTATTTTCTTTTGATTTCCTCTTAATAGCTGAATCAGGGCTACCAAGGGGGATATATTTATATTTTTTATATCAATCATAAAATCCTATTCATTAGGGGTAGAGGTAGTGTTAGTACTGAGTCTTTTACCACCTCCTTTAGGCTTCTAATTTTTTGAAACATTAGGCTCCTTGAGGGACAAAGGTGAAACCACCTAAATATCTAGACTAGAGCTAAAATTATTATGTTTCTCATTCTCTGGTGAAATCAACAGGGGGGAAGAATCATCACTTTTTCCAAGTGGTTGGTAGATGACATGTTACTAGGGTTATAAATATTAACAACAAGAGGTTCAACTAAGATAACCACATACTCATCTAAGGGAGAATCCTTGAGATGTGAATCAAAATATTCCAATGGAATCATCTACTCAATGAAAGCATCTTCCAAGTCATCAAGCAAGAAATTGTGTAATTTAGACATATAAGTCACCATGTCAATAGAGGATGATGGGGAGATACAAGACTATGGAGAGCATTGAGTCAAGTATTTATCCAACTCTTCAACAGTCACTAGAGCATTTCCCCTAGAGGCTCCTCAGGGGAGGAATAGCCTCAAAGAGGTTAACTATTAAAAATGGGATTTTTAAAGACTTTTAGATCATCTATTGGAAGAGAACCCATCACACATTGTTTCTTTTATGACATCTGACCTTTTTGTTTACTAAGGTAATCCTCCTTTTTAACCAATAATGGAAAATTATTTTTGAGATATCCATCTTTTTTACACAAAAATCAAGTGTTTTAAGCCTCATATCCCTTTGACAACACAAATATGGGATGTCCTTTTAATTTTAAAGTTAAGGGATTTAGGGAATACATCTATAAATACTAAAGATATCAGAACCCAAGAATTCATATGAGGTAAAGACTTTCTAGTGTCCTCAATTCTAAGGGATTCACCAAGGGGATTTAAATATTGAGGTAGGAAATTCCAAATATAAATAGGATAATTTTTAATATCCACCCATCTAGGTGCAGTTTTAAAGATATGGTCATTGTAGTCCATATCGGGGTTCCATAGGACCACCTTAAAAAAAGACTGACCAACATTCCACATGGGTTTAATGATGGACCTTATCTACATATTAGAGTTTTTAAATAGAATAATAAAAACCCCTTTCTAAAACATTCTAAAAAATCTAATGTAGATACCCAATTTCTTACCCCACACAAAATTGAGACAATTTTCAAAGAAATTTCTAGAAGGGATAGAGTTTTTATTCAAAGATACAAAAAAACTTTGACATTTTTTAACGTAGTTTCTTCCTATTGAAGGTCCTTTTATATAGAATCATTCAAAAACAAAGTCAAGGTTTTCTCAGGTCAAGGGCACTTATCAATTTAGGCTTCATCCAACTCCTATTCTCCATTCTCACCTTCAATAGTGTGGCTGATAAGGAATTATGGATCCACTGAATGCTTCACCACCTCTTATTGCCATAAAACCTCAGTAAATAAATTTTTCAGTGCTTCAACTATTCCTTCTCCTACCTTAATTTAAAATGACACACCATCCTTGATATTATAATTTCTAACAGAGCTCAAAGGACCAACTAGCTCATTAAAACCACCATCCTTGTCACTCTTCACATGCTTGGGATTATCTTTTCTAACTATTTCCATATACAAATGCAATTAATACCATAACCTTATTAATTCTAGAGGACATAGGAATGAAAAAATATTAAGGGTGGATGTGGGTTGGCATAGGACACACAAGGAAAAATAAACTAAAAACAATAAATGCATACCACAAATCAATAAACTAAACAAAAAAACCATAAACTCTAAGGTAATAAGGCAACCATGGGTACCATAGGAAGAATCATGAAAAAAAAGGAAGCAAAGGAAACCAAGGTAAGAAACTAAGATAAATCTTGGAACATCAATAATGGAAGATTAATCTTCATCTCACCATTATAGAGATCCAAGCTTTTATTCCTCTGACTTCAGGATCATTTGAATAGTATTTCATAAAAGAGCTAGTTTGATTACATGGGATTCATAAAGTGATCATTTCTGATTTAGATAAGGTGTTTATGTCAATATTTTGGTGAACCTTGATTGCAACATTTGGCACTTAGTTAATTTTTAGCTCTTCCTACCACCTAAAAATAGATAGTTAAATCAAAAGACTCAACAAAGTGGTTGAGGACATGCTTCAAATGTATGTTATGGATCAAAAAACTAAATGAGAAGATCATTTCCATTTATTTGAGTTTATTTATAATAAATCCTATCATTATGTGCTTAAAATCACTCCTTTTGAAGATCTATATAGATGATAATGCAAGACCCTACTTGGATGGGATAATTTAGAAAATAAATCCATTATTGTCCATGAAGTAGTGTAAAAGTATGATAAGGAAATGGACTTAATACACTAGAATTTAAAGGTTGATTTGGATTGGAAAAAGATTTATGTTGATAAAAAAATATCACATCATGAATTTGTTGTTGGTGACAAGGTCTAATATATGTTAGACCTTATAAAAGTTAAATTTAGTTTGAAATTTTTTCTAAGATATCTTCATGCTTTGTCATGCCTTTTAAAATTGTGGATATTAAGATTATCCATGTTTCATATTGACTAGATTTTCCCCCTTCTATGTCCAAAATCCTTAATTTTTTCATTTTGATTTATTAAGGAAATATGTAATTGATATTTATCATGTCTTGGATTGGAAAAATATCTACGTTATAGAAGAAGAAAAGATGAATATTGATAAAGTGAAAATTTTGGACCACCACAACATTAAGTTGTGAAATAAAGACATTCAACAAGTTTTGGTACAATGCGACTAGCTGAGCAAAAGCTGTGCCACTTGAGAAGATTCATAGATATATAGGCATCATAGTATGTTAGGGAGGATGTCATGATCCAATGGCCATGATTATTATGGTTAGATTATTATTTAGGTTATGCTTGAAGGGTTCAATGTCATTTAGATTATTATTGTGATGTTTAGAATTTTTAACATATGTTATTATGTGGATTAGTTGAGCCATGACTCATTGATTATTGATTGAGCCCTTAAGGAATCATGAAAATTGAATTGTGTTTGACTTGTAAGGGATAGTAATGATATTTTACTAGGTTAGAATGTGATCATGATGGCTAGTTTGATGATGTAATAATTGCCATGTGTGGATGAGTCAAAGGGATTTGGTCAGATGGTTGTGATCACATTCGTGCCTATTTTCTATGCATTAAATTTTAGGTCATGTGAAAAAACATAACATAAGATATGCATATGAAAAGTTAGGCTCCCAAATAATTTGATAGTGTTTTCCCATACCTATCCAAATTTGAAATGTGACAAAAAAATTTGAGTACATATTTTGATGTTGTTATATTTTGAATGTGTGAAGGTGTGAGTAGAAAATGATCATATTGGTTTATTTATTTTTGTGCCTAGTTGATTTGTGCTAATTTTTAGATCATGTAATGAAGCACATTAGAAGATATGCATGTGCAAAGTTGGCCTTCCAGATATTTCTTGGCATAGTTGGCTCTGTGGCATAAACAAATTGAGTGAGAAAATTAAAGGAGTTATATCTCACAGATGCAAAGGTTTCAAGAGTATTTTAACACATGGTTGGATTCTCTTATGTGAGGAGATCATATGGTCCAAATTTTAGATCATGCATCTAAGAGAAGCAAAAGTTATTAAGGTCCAAAGTTGGCCTTCTAGGTAGATAAGAAAGGTTTCCATACTTAGTCAATTTTGAACAAGGTAAAGTTTAGGCAACATCAATATATTGCATTTATTCCAAGATGTCAAGATGATACAAGATGGTGCCAATTATTTGATGCTTAACATGAGTAAAGATAAAGATTGAGCTTCTTCCAAAGATCAATATTGAGTGGGTATTCATAATTATCAAGATAAATGGTGCACATTAGAGTCAAGGGGTAAAAGTGATTGTTTTCTAGCATTTTTAAATTAAGGACAATCCTATAGAGATCGATGGTGCATGTTGAGTCAATATTGCAATATTGCATAAAATGAGGTCAACTATTAGAAGTTTAACATTTGGGCATTGATACATTATACATTAAAATTAGAAGAAAATAAATGGTGTGTATTTAATCTAAAGATGCAAGAGCATGATATGTAAACAAGGTGACCGAGGTTTAATTGTGACTGTTTTCATTTGAATATTTGAATTTAACAAAGGAAAAACTAGTGATCTATATTTTGGCTATAAATTTTGATCCAAGATGAATTTCCTCATACTGTAAAAAGAAAATTTGTAGAGAAATATAAAACACATTTGTAAATATAGATTTGAAGATTATAAAGTGTGTACAATCAAATATATTAAGGTTTAAATTTGACTATGAGTTTGTGTATGATTTGCAAGTAACCTAAGAAGATTGTTTAAGCTTGTGTTGATGTTGTTTTGATGTTTCATGTTATCTTAGATATTGGAGAGTGTTTTAGACTCCATAATGATGCTCTATGTTTAATTTTGAGGTGTGATCAATCTATATTTAGTAAGAACAATACTTAAGAAGTCAATTGTGTATTCATTCATAGTTTTCATGTGTACAAGGTCATTGTTCAAGTTTATTGAGCATACATAGAGGTAAGTAGAGATGAATATGATCATTTGAGAAGGTCAAAGGGGTCATATGGAGTGGAACTATGTAATTTAAACTAGTCATATGTTCTTAGTTTTATTGATGAAGTACTAAATGGGTGAATAGGTCTCCATGAGACCTATAAGGGCTACAAGGGCTTATTTGACAGGTGTAGCTACTTAAGGGTGATCCATGGGTGACATGGCCAACCATGTGAATTGTTTTGAGTTGTGTCTTATTGTGAGAGATACTTTAAGGGTTAATTCCTGCCTAATTATTGACCAAGGTGTTGATTATCATGATTGCTCTATAAATAGTGAAGCTAAAGATGATGGTTTCTAGAGATTTTTGAAGAGGCTTGTGTGTGAATTATGGAGCAGAGGAGAGGTAGAGTGCCCAATAGATGAATTGATGAGCACAATAGATTAAGGATTATGTGTATGACTATTTGTTCATGTTATTGATGTGGTGATAGAGTTATTTTCAAGAAGGTCAAGAATCATAATCGGAGGTCCATCATCAGGTGTTAAAGACATTAGTTCAAAGGTGGATTTGTTCATAGGTTTTATTGTGGTTGATCAACATCTAAAGGGGTTTTAACCTCCTTACAAGGTGAAACTTGATAAATGTCTAGTTGTTGTGGTAGCTTATCTAGACAAGTGTAGAAGCTCCTTGTGAGATTGTAGTCTCACTAAAATAAGAGATGGTAGTTCCTTGATCAGTTGTTACCTATCTAAATTGGTTATTTTTATCATAAGATAATAGTCCAATTGTAAGTTATAGTGGGTTTTCTCCCTCAAGAGGGTTTCCCACATATGTCATGTGTTATGAGCTTGATCTTGCATTATCTTTCTTGTTCATTACTATAAATGATGTGTATGTTTCATGAATGCTTATGGTAACTGACTAAGAGTTTTAAAATTTTTAAAATTAAAGTTAGACTATTTAGGCTCACTGATTCACCCATAGCGATTATACCTCTAACAATTGGTATTAGAGTATGTCCTTTGGTAAATGATTGATAGCTTGAAGTTGATCCAAGGTTCAATATGGGTAGTCATCAAGGAGGATTATATAATAAATAAGAACCAATGTTTAATGGTTCCAATTATGCTTTTTGGAGTACCAAGATGAGGACATACATTATGTCCCTAGGGTTTAATGTATGGCAATCTATTGTGGATGGTTATGTTTCTCCTACTAATACTCCATTTAGTGTTGTAGAGAAGAAGCTATTTGAGAATAATTTTAAGGCAATGAATGCCATTAATTTTGGTCTTATAGATTCTAAGTTCACCAAGGTAATCAATTATAAATTTGCTAAAGAGACATGGGACAAAATACAGATCATTCATGAAGGAGATTCAAAGGTTAAGTTGGCAAATTTACAAACTCACCAAAGAAAATTTGAGAGTCTTAAAATGAAGGAGGAAGATTCTATAACATCCTTTTTGTAAAGAGTTGAGGAGATTGTGAACATCATCAAAGGTCTTAGAGAGAACCTTGAAGAGGTTACTATAGTCCAAAAGGTATTCAGGTCTATATCCCTCAATTTTGATTCAAAAGTACCTGTTATAGAAGAATGACATGATCTTACCTAGTTGAAGATGGATTAATTGCATGGCACCCTTACTACTTATGAGATGAGAGTAAATGATGATATACCATCAAAGAAAGAAGTAACATTCAAGATAGAAATGAGGCCAAAGAAGAATTTCTAAGCAAGGAAACATAATGAAGATAACATATTTGACATTGATGAGGATGAACTAATTGCTTTGATTACTAGGAAATTAAACACATGCTCAAGGAAGCATAAGGGTAAACGACCCTTCAAATCTTTCAAATATGGAAAGATAGGACATTTTACTCATAATTTCCCTCATAATCATAAGAATAATTTAAATGAGGAGTATGGTGAAGGCCTAGATGAAGATATATAATAAGAAAGGATTTAGAAAGTATAACAACAACAAGAAGTTCTTCAAGAACAAGAAAAGTCTCTACAACAAAGAAGTTTGTAGCTCATTAAATGACAATGAAGATAGTGACTTAGAATATGATGATGAAGATGATTGTTATATTGAAGTTGAATCTCTATTCATGGATGAGAAAGGAATTTTCTCACATCAAAAGGAGTCTACTTGGAGTGATTTAAAATATGATGAAGATGAGTTTGACTATGAGACTGCATTGACAAATGCTCTTAAAGAACTAAAGATTGAGAAGAAGATAAATAAGAATATTAAGTCTCAACTCAAAGATTATGAGGAAAAATTTAGTGTGTATATTGTAAGAATGAATGAATATACCAAGGAGCATGAAGATATAGTCAAGAATCTCAATTATCAATTAGAAATCCTATCTGCAAGCCTGAAAGCTCAAGAAGATGAATGCTCAAGGTATGTTTATGAAAATATGTCTTTGAAAGATGAGTTAGAGAAGTTTGAAAGCAAGGTGAAGTCATTTGTGAGATTTGAAAAGAGCTCAAGTTATCTATATAATATTTTGAGTAGTCAAAAGCTTGCTAGTGATAGAACTAGTCTTAGATATGAAGGAAAATAAAAGAATGTAAGTGAATACAAGATGAAGACTAATGTGAACAAAGAAAATCATACTTTGAAGACTAATTATATTAGACATCCAAATTAAATGAGGTATGAAAGATTCAATGGTTACTATTACACATGTAATCAATTTGGGCATAGAGCTAGAGAATGCAAGAGACCTATTATAAATGAGTTTGCATGGAAATATTATGGGGATCTGTAATCAAAAGGTGTGAACAAAGTTAAGTACTTCAACTATCTTGATGTGGGACACTTTACAAACCATTATCCACATAATATTAAACAAGGTGATTCCTCTTCAAAAAGAAGAGGTTTTATTTTTCATGACATAGGACACATTGCAATTTTTTGTCCAAATAAGCTAAGACAAGATATATTTCTTGTAAAAGGTATAGTGTGCTTCAATTATCAATAGAGAGGTCACATTTCTAGATTATACAATAAGGCTGACAAGATAGAATAGATTTAATCAATCTCCTAAAGTACAAGAAATAAGGCAAGTTAACTCATGGAAGCTAAATTTGACAAGTATGAGTCATGATAAGTCTATATGTCCAAGTAATCTATTTACTATGGTGGAGAATGATACAAAAGTTGAAGAGTGTTAAGAGGTCTCATTGTTTGCTCATTTTGAAAATGAAGAAATCAAGCTCAAGGATAAGACCAAGGCACTGGTTGAAGCTAGTTCTAAGATGCATATGGATACAAGTGAACATTAGACTACTATTGAGAAAGTATCATTCAAAGAATATCAATTTTTAGTACCTAGTGATGAGGTTCCAAGCTACAAGGAAGATTTTTTAGATGAAAAGGTATGTCATGAATTTATGTTGTATCCATGTATTATCAATCCAATCATAAAATAGAAGGAGAATGTTGTATTGCATGAGAATGTTACTTCTCTTAAGCCTAAGAATAATAATAACTATAAGCATTAGATGATCAAAGAGGAGAAGAAATATGAGGAATTGTAGGCAACTCCTAGTTTCACATTATATTAGGACATTGTGAAGTAGGATGTCTCTACATATGATTCTTAGGAGACATATTTCTTATAGAAGAATTAAGTTTGTGTGCTCAAGAACATAATTATAATTAGAGGAGGTCTTTGGTTAAGGGGAAGTAAAAAGATCATGAGCTTATTCCAGAGATTTGAAGGAGCTATTATGCAGGGTCAGAATGGGTGTTTCTAGATGGCATAATGATATTGATAAAATGTCAAGAAGAGTTTGATACTCAAAAATTTCTATACACTTATTTTTTATGTGTTCTAGGTGGTTTTGTTTCTTTTTAATTATGTTTGTACAAATTGAATATTTTTGAGTACTCTCAAATTTCTCAGTTCTGGCTTAAGGGTAAGAAAGCCTAAAATGGGTTATTTGAATTCAGTGTTCCCAGAGATGTGGATTCTCAAATATTTGTCTAGAAGTATGTGATTGTTGTATCTAGGTGTACACAATGTTTTAGAGGTGGACATTGACCAGAAGGAGGTTTGTTGACTCTATTTGTTTTTAAAATTCTAGGGTTTTGGGATATGCTTGAAAAGTGGTTTGCCTTATGAGTTGAGGTCTGAGGATTCTTAATATATTTAATGGGATAAATGGGTTTTCAAATAAATATTCACATATATTTGAAGGTTTATGAATTTCAAGTTATTCAAGTTTTTGTCAAGATGGAGGCCTAATTAACAAGTTGGTTTATAAAGGAATTATGTTTTAGAAGATGAGATAGGTGATGAAAACTAGTGTGATTGAGGGGGAATAAGAGAGTGATCCATATATTAAGTTTAAATTCTTGATGGTCCATCTACTAAAAGTTGTGGGCTTTGCAAGATTAAGGTAGGGCTAGAAGGAGTCTAGACAGGCCTAATAATGAAGATGTAATGTTTTTGTTCAATTTGTCCAAAAGAGAAAGACATGAGTGTTTCAAGGAGAGTTATTAGGTTGGTTGATATCATCTTTCCTATTTAGTGAGTGGCATGAAGTTCTATTGGCAGTCCCTAAGGTGTCTTGAGAGATGAGGCTAGTAAGCCTATGTGGTGATTCTTTATGTTGTATGAAGATTTGAAGATGATAAAAATATGAAATGGATTAGAGATATTAGGGTGAGTCCATTTTAGATGTTTCTTTGTGATTTCCATTATATTTTAGTACTTTTGTGTGATCTATATTCATTAGTTTCAGTGTTTAGTTGAAGAGAGTGTTGGCATGGAGCAAGAAGAAGTTATTAAGGCAAGAAGAGATAGGCTCAAGATAAGGGGTATTTTGTATCATATTTTTAATATGGTCATATATTTTTGGTGTTATTTTTAGGTCCTCAGGATCAGATTGTTCCCACTTTGTAATTGTGTCAAAGGGGGAGAAAGTTCTTGTTATGAGAGTGCTTGAAAAGAGAAAAGAAAGGTGAGATATATATTTTTATATGATGGGTGTTGACACAATGAAAAATGGGAATATTTTTGGAGGGTTTTTAATGATGTCAAGGATGTGTCTAGGTGAGTGGATAAATCACCTCGATTGTCTAAGTGATAATGACAAAGTGGGAAATGTGCTTATCTTAGTATGCTTGAAAGAGGCTTGGTTGATCTTCAATTTTGGCATGGTTAAAGATGTTCAAGGATGAGTTCAAATTATTTATAATGTGTAAGGGGTACCATAATATGTTTTATATGCTTTGATTGCTTGTGTTCATGAGTGGATTTCAACTTGTTGATCATTATTTTCATCTAGATATTTTGGGTCTAATGGTAGAAAATTTGAGTAGTCAGTTTGATGGCATCATAATTTACACATGTGGATGAGTCAAAGGGAATTGGTTATATGGTTTTGAGAAAATTTATTCCTAGTTTCTATGCATTAAATTTTAGGTCATGCAATGAAGCAAAACATAAGATATGCATGTGCAAAGTTGGGGTCTCGAGTAGTTTGACAATGTTTTCCCATATCCAAATATTCAATGTGATAAGAAAAGTTGAGTAGGAATTTTGATGTTGTTATAATTCACACATGTGAAGGTGCAAGGATAAAATTATCATGTGGGTTTATTAAATTTTATTCCTAGTTGATTTGCACTAGTTTTTAGATCATGCGATAAAATGCATCAAAAGATATGCATGTGAAAAATCGGCCTTCCAAATATTTCTTGGCATAGTTGGCTTTGTGGTAGAAAAAATTTGAGTGAGAAAATTAAAAGAGTTATATCTCACACATGCAAAGGTTTTAGGAGTAGTTTAACACATGGTTGGTGTTAGGAACCCATGCTACCCCTTATCTTTACTTTGTTAGTATAATAATTTCTATGGATGCATATGCTTTTCAAGTCATCCCATGAGTATTTTGTTGTAGTAGTTGATTAGATTAGACTTAGTATAAAATTTAGTCTTGAGCCCAATGAAGGATCCACAAATTTATTGTATTAATCTTTCTCAAAGGATGTTTCCCCCTTGAAGAGGCCAATGATTCTACAATTCAGCCATTGTAATATAGTTTTACTTATTTGAGTCAATATATTACTAATTTTCATAGTTTATTTCATGTATTTTCAATTATCTATTAACTTGTTCAGGAAGGATCCTCTCATCTAGTATCAGAGCACTTTTTAGGGCCATTTTTCTCCCTTCAAAACATCTGAATTTTTTTTTGTTACATAATCCATTTAAGTAATTTTTAAAAAAGTAATCATTTATACCACAATAATTTGTTTCAGATCAGGGTAAAAACCTAATTACATAAATATAGGAAGTGTTTGGGTGAAATCCCTAAAACTCATTGTTAGGAGTACCATAGAACCCCAAAGAAGCTAGCCCATTAAGAGAACCTACTAGTGAATCGAGCAATGGTCCCTTCCTAATTGAGTAGTTATTATCTATGAGAAAAAAACAAGATCTGTTGTTGAGAGGTAAACTCATGGCCAATTTTTTTTTTGAGTGTGGTACTCGCTTAGGCATCAATGGTGTTCAAAGTGATATATGTAAACCCTTAGGTAGCTATTAAAACTTGGGGCCCATTTCTATCAGTTTCAAAATATTTCTATCAGACTATAAAACAAATCCATTAGTAGAGTATCTAGACTGTCAAAAGACTTACAACTAGATAATTGATAGAAACTAGGAAATATCCATTCTATTAGTTTTAGAAAACTATCCACAGATTCTCAATACTTACAAATAGAAAATAGAAATAAATAAAAAATCAATTTTTTCCATATCTCTCTAAATGTATCCTTGTTGATCCTCAAATTTTATTTAGACACCTAAGATTCCATTCCCCACATTTTCTTCCTTGGCATCCCATATCTCGATTCCACTTTTAATTCCCACAAATCTTAATTTACCCATTTTTGGGGATTTGAAAACTATTTTTATCCATTTTCCTCAAAAAGTTTCCACATTATTCATTTCCCTTTTCTACTCCTTTGTCCCTCTTTGATAATTTTTCCAATTTTTCCATTTTCACTCCTAAAATTTCCCTCACCTTCATCAATCATACTCCCACTATGCAAAAAAAATAGTAAAAAATCCTTTACCCCTTCTGAATTCACCCAAATCAAAAACTTGCCTTACTAAACATGTCTTAACTCTATTTTTCCTACCCATTGAAAAAAATATATCTTATTCAGATCATGGTAGTAACCCAAACAGGAGTAAAAAACATAGAGGATGAAATTACCACCCTCAAGACACACATCAAAAATTCTGATGAAAAAAATTTTGGCCTTAGTTTTCAACATACCACCTTCAAAAATAAATGACATCTAGAGTCCTCTTCTAACATTTGATTTTCTTATTTCAATAATTTTCATGGGTTGAAATAGGATTTTCCTTGATTTTATGGTACAGATCTGACTAGATGGATCTATCAGGTAGAACAATATTTTAGCCTACATAATACTTTTGATGCCAATAAGGTTCCACTTGCATCCTTTCACTTGGAACTTGAAGCCCTTCAATGGTATCATTAGTATACCAAGGATCATGATGAGCCTATCTGGACCAATTTTTGCACCCTCATTCTACAATGGTTTGGACCTAGTGTTTTTGATGACTTCACAGGAGCACTCACTAAACTTCACCATTTATAAACCATGAGAGAATATCAATTTTTTTTTGAAAAATTGGCCAATAAAACAAAGGGATTATCTAATGAATTCTTTATAAGTTGCCTTATTAATGGACTAAAGGATTCAATTTGATTTTAGGTCAAAATGTTCAAGCCCAACATGATGATGGAAGCCTTAGGGTTGGATAAATTGGTAGAGAACAATATCACAGCTCAGTAGCGATTCAAATCCAATTTTTCTCTATTTAAAAATATAGCTCCATAATGATCTCAAATAATTATATCCCCCAAAAATACTACTATCAAGTATTTGACTAAAGTAGAGATGCGAGCCCATAGAGAAAAAGGGTTATGCTATAATTATGATGACAAATTCACTTGGAGACATTGATGTGTTGAGCAAAAGATTTACCTATTAGATGTGGACTATTTACCTAAAAATGAAGATGTAGAAGATGTTTAAGATACAATAGATGATGCAGAAGAAGCTCCACCAATTGTGAAACTTGATTCTTAAAAATACCAATCAGATATTTCTCACCATGCCTTAGTAGGAGTCACTACCCCACAAACCGTGCGAGTCAGGAGTTACTTCAAGAATTTCCCTCTCACAATACTCATTGATTCTAGTAGTACTCATAATTTCATTGACCCTTGGATCACCAAACAAGATGATTTTTTTGTCTATTATTGCTCCAAATTTGATGTCATGATTGCCAATGGGGGCACATTAACTTACAAAGGAAAGTGTTGCAATATGTGTATGCTTATTAGAGATTATAACTAGTGCTTTGATATGTTTCCCTTACTCATAGGTGGATGTGATTCTATTTTGGGAGCTCAATGGTTATGTATACTTGGACCCATCTTATATGATTTTGCTAAACTTTGGATGCAATTTTTTGAAAATGGGCAAAAACACACATTGAAAATCTTACAACTAGGATCCCTCATCATCATTAGTTCACATCACATGGAAAATCTTCTTAAAAAGAATTCACATGGTGTCATTTCCCAAATCCATTCCATTCAAATGAAACCATCAATAATCTCTACTCCTCTTCCTAATATACAAACCATTTTAGACAGGTATGCATGTGTATTTACTAAACTAGTAGGATTTACACCTTCATGGATAGAGGAACACCATATTCAACTCCTTTATAGAATCATTCCTCCCAACATCAGGAACTACTACTACCCATTTCAACAAAATATTGAGATCAAGAAGCTTAATTTATACTTACTAAAGTAAGGCATTATTCACCCCAGTACCAACCCATATTCTCCCCCAATTCTCCTTGTGTGATACAAAGATGGGTCATGGTGCCTTTGCATTGAATTTTGTGAACTTAATCACAACACCATAAAGGATAAGTTCATGATCCCTATTATTGATGATCTTTTTGATGAGTTTCATGGTGCTCATTTTTTTTAATTTAAGTTGGATATCTGCTTTGGATATCACCAAATTTGGCTTCATGAGGATGATATCCCTAAAATAGATTTTCACATGCATGATGACCACTATGAGTTTATGGTCATGCCTTTTAGCCTCACTAATGCTCCTTCAACATTTTAGGCATTGATTAATAAAATATTTTGGCCCTACCTAAAAAAATTCATTCTGGTCTTCTTCGATGACATCTTTATCTATATTAAAACATGGTTTGAGAATATCCAACATCTAGAGCTCACACTTCAATTTCTCTCTAACCATCATATTTGTGAAAAATAATCCAAATACACTTTTAGCTAGGATGAATTGGAGTATATTGGGCATATTATTTCAGCCCAAGGGGATGGATCCTATAAAAATAGCTTCCATGATAAATTAAAATTATCTTCATACACTCAAGAGTCTCTATGGTTTTTTAGGACTGACTAGATAATATTGTAAGTTTGTCAATGATTATGGGAAGATTGCATCTCCACTAGTTGTTATGTTTAAAAAAGATGCTTTTACCTGGACACAAGTTACTGAGTGTACATTTGAAGAATTAAAACAAGATATGTGTACTTGTAGTCATGTAAAATGCAAAATTATACAACTTTAGTATGGCTAAGACACCTAATCCATAGGTCCTCATGTTGGCTCACAAAACCCTTATAGGCTACTTCTTTCACTAATTCCTAGTCATCCAAAGCTTTCTAAACTTATCCCTTTTAGACCTAGGTAGCCCACTGAATCCTAGATCTATCCACCCCAAGTCTTATTCCCTTAGGATAATAGTACCCAAATAAGAAAATAGCACTAGAACCTAAGGTGTCTTACTTTTTGGTGCTATTGTCCAAGTTCACTTTTGCCTCCAATGGTCAGATTATTCTAATTCCTTATCTTTTTCCCTATCGGCCTCAAATGAATTTATTTAACCCATGATCATTAGTTTCCCTATAAAAGGCCATTAAAAGTCCATTTAGAGGGGTTTCCACTCATTTTGAAGAGAGATGAAAGAATAAAAGAAAGTGCACTCAAGCACTCCTCTCTATTCCTACATACAACCTTCAAATATTATTTAAAGGCTACCCAAGTCATTGCACTAGTCCCTAGCCAACTAAAGCACATCCAATTTTACATTCTAGTTACATTGATCATACATAAATTTCACTAAACACTTCAATGGGAGAACTACATTAGCTTGATCCATCTTCAGAGTATTGGTATGTAGGTAGCATGCCCACACATGGGGTGTTAAGTGTATCCAATGTATCCTTTACACACTAACCCTTTCTCTCTCTTTCCTAAGTTTGCATTCAATTTCAACCACCAAGAGTTACTAAGGGTTTTTAAGACTAAAAAATTCATACAACAATCTCCATAAGGTCCCAGACCCTAAAATTTTAGTGACAGGGTAACATAGGCATTCTGAATAGACCCTAGAAAGCTTACAGCCTCATGACAATAATGATGGAATAGGACTATAATTCAAGACAACAAGGTGTCATATTTTTTACTCTCCTATCCAATCAATAAATGAAGTCTAGATACCTATTTATGACTATTTCTTAGTCTTGATCATCTAGTATCATACATTGTCTTATCCCAGATCAGTAGGAATAAGCTAAGTTCTAATCTCTCTCACTTCTTACTATATTTATAAAAGGCAAAAACACAATATATTTACATAAATTAGTAGATGAATAAAATCATATTTATTTATTTACATTTCTCATCCCCTTTATTACTTAAGAATATAACTCCAATATTCCAAAAATAATAAAACATTTGGTGAACCCGACTTACTTTGAATTTTCACACAAAAACCCTAGAAACCCTAGGGAAAATTATTTATAATTTTTTGCAATATTTTCTTGATTTTTATTGAATTTAAAAATTATAAAACTAAAAATTAATTGAAATAGTTGCAATAAATTCACCCAAACCCTAGTTTTCACATATTAGGTCCTATTTTGATACAAACACTTTCAAACCACTAGGAAAAATATATTGCTAATTTTAGAAATATTTTTAGTTTTTTCCTAGTTTTTTAAAGCTAAATTATACAAATTCATAGAATTTTTTTCAAATTATTACACTAATTTTTAAAAAAAAATCAAACCCTAGTTGCATGAACTAGTTCTTAGTATTTTCCAAGAATTTTCTAATCATTTTTCTGCATTTTTAGTTGAATATCTAAATCATAAAATCATTTCAATTTTGAAACATTCAAAGTAAATTCAAAACTTTTATTTCTCTCAAAACCCTAGTTGCACCTACTAGGTCCCAATAAATCAGGTACTATTCTCTCAAACTTATAAATTATAGATGCATATTTAAATCAAAAATCAAATTTCAAATTTAAAAGTTCATAGTATTTTGAAAAAATATATTTGAAAAATCCTTAGTTGCATATACTAGCTCTGTTAGGGAAGTCCAAGAACAAACACACCTGTTCTGATTCCTCTTGTTGGATCTTGCTCCTCAGAAAGAGCACAGTATGATTACCAAATATAAGCAATTATAAATGCGGAAATAACCAGAAACACAAGTAGCTAGAATTCACCAATAGCATAGAATATGAGAGACAATACACTATCTTGTATTAACACTTTACAGAAAAGAATAAAACAAAGAGCCGCCACACTCTTTCACCTTAAAGAGGTTTGCCACACCTCAAGTGTACAGTAATTCTTCTCACACAACACTCTCCTACACAAAAAATGGTCCCAACAACCAACTCACAAACAGAATTGGTGTTCACCTCTCCAACTAGTCAGTAATAATCCTGCCAGTTCACCAAGCACTCAATAGTACTTCAAGTTGATCTCCCATGAACCTACAACCTGTAATTCAATAGACCATACTCACATGTAGATCTCCTATGAGCTTGCAACAACCTGCAACTCAATGATCTTACAATGGAAGCAACTTACTTGCCTTCCTTTCTATCTCATACCTTATACAATACATGCCAATGGGTCTATAAATAGATCCCTAACTTAAACAATAACTTAGAATCTTAATTTAGACAATTATCCACGTAGCCAAAGACTCTAACTGGCCTTTACATGCAAACACTTCATTCACTTAACTAACTATCCGTGTAACGAGCAGTTCTGGAACACACAGGCGACTGACATTGGTCCCTGCTAGTCTGGTTATGCCGACGTCGGCCGACTCCCTGTCGTCACTGGTGGCCTTCTGCACTGGTCACGACCGATGTCGGTCCTGTTGCCAATGCTGGTGCTCCTAGATCTCAGCAACCTTCTTGTTCCTTTAGTTTGCAAAGAGTTGAAGCTTTTAACTCCACAACTCAATAATCTCCCACTTAGAGATAAACAGCTACAACCTGTACATGTACCTGTACTCAATCTAGTTTGTTCCCTTGGCTTTGTATCCCTCCTTAAGATCACTCCTGAAGACCAACCACCACAAACCTGTAGTGCAAACCCTGTCATCTAAATCACCTGCCACATCCACATCTACAAACCATGTAAAAAATAACCTGAACCTGCATAGCATGTGCACCTGCTGCTAGTCCCTATAAGAATCCACTAAACTACCCTCCAATGGTTCTCTCTCAGATTGGATCCAACTTGTGACAACTCCCACTGCTTGGGAAAACTCAGGTTTAGTACATACCATGCACTTAACCTCATTATGTGAATCAAGACACCTGTTCATAGAACTGTCCAACCATCGGCGTGCTAACCGATTTCACACAATCATCCTGAAACAAAGTCAACAAATGACCTACCATGTCTCTAGAACACACTCATGCCAAAGAATCTTGCTGCTCCCAGATTCTCCATGACAAACACCTGAACTAGCTTTACCTTTAGTTTAGCAATACCTGTATGTGTAACCCTACAACAAGCACATCATACAAAAATAGGATAGTGTAGCTAATACTATCCAACCTAGTAAAGAAAAACACAATGATCAAACCTCCATTGCCCTACAGCTAATACAAGACCATATACCCTGATCTTCCATCTCATGTATCCATTTCCGCTCTTCTTTATCCTAAACATCCATTCGTCTCTCAGTGCTTACTTCCAGCTGGCCACTCTACCCAAAACACTTGTTTGGTACTCCTCCAAGGAATCACATCTTCATCCATGCCAAGCTCCCACTATTTCCTAGATCTACCTATTCTGCTTCTTCAATAACTTCTTGGTCCTATGCCATAAGTGAGCAACAAGTAGTGTAAAGAAGGGAAATGACGAATTTAAGAACTTACTTACACCTTCAGTCCTCCATATGGGTGCTTGAGACTCCATGATAGCTTGTTGTCCACCCAAAATTTGTCTCAATAACCGATGCCAGTCACATCTCAGTCTGTAGATGACTGAAGTCAGTTTCTTGCGACTGCCACCTTGCCAACATCGGTTTCCCCTGGCTGACGTCGGTCAATATCTGCCCTGAGTCACCGACGTTGGTCTGCACATAGCTGACGTCAGTCCCTGTCTGGATGCCGATGCCAGTTTTCCTGCCGACATCGGTCTCTGTGTTTTTCTTGTGAGACCTGACTTTTTCCCACGAGCTCTTTTTGGATCAAATCCTTGTCCAAATCACCCTTGCTCTGCTTAGAATTCTTCTGCATCTTGTGCTGAACTCTATCCATCACCTTCTCCTTGAAAACCAAGGCTTTCCTATTCATGTCACTAACATCAGATTCCTCAAGAAATGTTACCTTCTTCTTCTGCATATAGAAACCATGATCCATACCTTCCAAATCTGAAAGCATATCCTTTGACTCAAGAACAAGCATCTCCTTCTTATCTATGTGACCAAGCCTATCAAGCCACATCTCTGAATCTATAGCTGAAGTAGAAAACCCAGAAAGAGAATCAGTAGTACAAGTAGATAGATAAAGCGTACCTACTTTCTTACCTCTAGCTACAACAAGTGTACCCTTGGTAACCTTCCAAGAGTCCACTATGAGAGTTACTGTGCAACCCTCATCACCCAAACTTTTAACAGAAATCAAATTTCGCTCTAGAACTGGGACGTGCATGACATCTTTTAACACCCATGTGTTACCTATCTGTAGTTTTAGCTTCACTTTCCCTTTGCCAACAATCTGACAAGGCTTACCATCCCCTACATAAATTTCTCCAAAATCTCCCTGGACATACTCATAAAAAAATTCCCTATGTGGGGATGCATGAAAAGAGGCACCAAAATCTAAAACCCAAGATTCTACTTTATCCAAAGAACATACCAGAGCATCCCATGTAGCATAATCTGCAACATCTGCTTCTTCTTCATGTTCTTCATGCTGATCTGTACCCGATCTGCAATCTCTCTTTAAGTGCCCATGCTTTCCACACTTCTAGCAGGTTATTCTGCCATACATAGACTTGGATCTCTTGCCTGTCTTAGACCTTGATCTCCCATGCTCTATCTTTTCTCTTTGCCTTCCTCTGCCTTCAACACTCAAAGCATTTCCTGATGATTCACCTATGCTATTCCTACGTATCTCTTCATTCAAGATCACACTCACAACATCATCCACTTTTAAGACTTTTAAAGGAGACACAGTATTAGAAACTGCCATTACCAAACCTTCCCAACTTTCAGGTAATGAACACAAGATTAAGAGAGCTCTAATTTCATCATCAAATATAATATTGACTAAAATTAGCTAGTTTACTAAACCATGGAAATCACTAAGATGGCTATGAATAGATCCAGCTTCCAACATTTGCAAATTAAATAAACACTTCATAAGAAATACCTTATTAGAAGCTGAGGGTTTTTCATATAAATTTGCCAAAGATTCCATCAAATCCACCGTTGTCTTACACTGTGATAAGTTGGAAATCACAGATGATGCAAGACTCAATCTAATAGATCCCAGAGCCTTCCGATCAAGAACCTCCCATTCTTCATCTTTCATATCCGAGGGTTTGCAAGTAACCCCTCCCAACGGTAAGTACAAATCTTTTTGATACAGATAATCCTCAATCTGCATCCTCCACAATTGGTAGTTCTTGCCATTAAACTTTTCCATCCGTAGCTTACTGTCTTCTGTCATTGCTCAACTCCCACTCAAATAGAAACTCTATGAGTACCTGTAATCAAAACACACTAACCAGATCTAATCCAATCTATTAGTATCCCAACCAAAAGCTCTGATACCACTTGTCAGGGAAGTCCAAGAATAAACACACCTATTCTGATTCCTCTTGTTAGATCTTGCTCCTCAGAAAGAGCACAGTATGATTACCAAATATAATCAATTATAAATGTGGAAATAACCAGAAACACAAGTAGCTAGAATTCACCAATAGCACAGAATATGAGAGACAATACACTATCTTGTATTAACACTTTACAGAAAAGAATACAACAAAGAGCCGCCACACTCTTTCACCTTACAGAGGTTTGCCACACCTCAAGTGTATAGTAATTCTTCTCACACAACACTCTCCTACACAAAAAATGGTCCCAACAACCAACTCACAAACAGAATTGGTGTTCACCTCTCCAACTAGTCAGTAATAACCCTGCCAGTTCACCAAGCACTCAATAGTACTTCAATTTGATCTCCCATGAACATGCAACTTGTAATTCAACAGACCATACTCACATGTAGATCTCCTATGAGCTTGCAACAACCTGCAACTCAATGATCTTACAATGGAAGCAACTTACTTGCCTTCCTTTCTATCTCATACCTTATACAATACATGCCAATGGGTCTATAAATAGATCCCTAACTTAAACAATAACTTAGACTCTTAATTTAGACAATTATCCACACAACCAAAGACTCTAACTGGCCTTTACATGCAAACACTTCGTTCACTTAACTAACTGTCCATGTAACGAGCAGTTCTAGAACACACAGGTGACCGATGTCGGTCCCTGCTAGTCTGGTTCTGCCGACGTCGGCCAACTCCCTACCATCACCGGTGGCCTTCTGCACTGGTCACGACTAATGTCGGTCTTGCTACCGATGTTGGTGCTCCTGGATCTCAGCAACCTTCTTGTTCCTTCAGTTTGCAAAGAGTTGAAGCTTTTAGCTCCACAACTCAACAAGCTCCTAGTCTATTTCTTGAGGTATCACCTTACATCTATAGCTAAATTTCAAAAATGATGCTCAGTTATTTACAAAATTTTGTTGGGTCAGGGGGTGTAGTCGGTTGGTTGGGTACTTCCATTGTGGCTATGCCCATCAGTGTTCAAGTCCCCCACCGGCCCTGTGGTACCAGTATTAGTCGTGTCTAGCCAGCGGCACCGGTCACGTTAAAAATTTTACCCAGCTTTCAATAAAGTGAAAATTTAGAAAATTTTGTTACATTTATTGAAAATAATAAGGAAACCATAATGGGCCCTATCATGTACATGAATGATGAAGTCTATCATATGTTATTACAAAGCTTCATCCTTTGCATTTTATGTTTATGTTTCATAATAAGGGATGATATTAAAAAAATCATTTCTAAACTTGCACAAGATTTCAATATTTATTTTGCATATTATTTATCTTTCACATGGAAAAAATTTCAAGCTTATCATGAAAAACACATTCAAAATGTTATATCACATGTCAAAACTCTTTATGCATGCATCCATAAATTCATGCTTTCTATACCTTGTATGCTATATTTCATGTAGAATATTCTCTATAATCATATTGCTATACAAATTATAACTCCACTTACATGCATTTTATCCTATATATATAGTTTCTACCTAGATGTATATGCCTCTTTGGCTACTCTTGTTTCAATGTCATATCTTATGTAGAGGAAAGAAATATCTTCTCCTCCTCTCCCTCAATAGGGTGATAGCTACTTTCCCTCTAACCAGGCTCATGCTATCACCCCTCCAAAAGGTGTTGTAGCCTCTACTATTTTTCCTAATGAATACATTCATCCCATAACTTCTTCACATCGTCTTCAACATATATGCTTACATGTTCAATTAGAATAAACTAAGGTTTGCACTCGTGAGACTCTAAATGATCAAACCACTAGTATGAGCAAGATAATTTTAGATTTACAAATGTAGAATCAATTATTACATGAAAAGATCATAACATTGAAAAAATAGATTATAATACAAAAGCATCAAAGACACCCTAGTATCAATCATGTATATGCACCTTGACCTAATCAATTAATTAAAATCAATATTACATATCAAAACAACAAATCACAAAAAATTAAATCTACAAATAGTGTTTCAAAAAGCATTCAAAGATGAAATAAGAGTTCAAGTGAGGTACTAAGGGAAATGATTAAATCTAACTTGATGAAACTAACTCCTCTACATCTAATGAGAAGATCCAGATATTATTGTGAATATCATAGAATGCATGGGCATCACACATATACATGTTTGGCATTGGAAAAACATATACAATAGATAATTCCTAATGAGGACCTTATACAAGGTAAATTAGTCAAATAATCCACAACAACATAAGAACACATTCACAAAGGGTCAAACTTAGAAACAATATAAAAGTGGTTACCAAAGTAGTACTCAAAACAATAAAAAGATAAAAAAACAAAATCAAAACAGCAAATAGTACCACAAGCATAGGTCAAGAATGAAAAAGATGCAAATCTACCTCTCCAAAATGAGGCTCAACTTTCAAAGCGGTATGGGTTTGGTCAAAGATATCTACAATAATTTGATTATAAAGGTCAAGGGTTGGGCAAGCATGCTCAATGCATCACTACTCCTATTCTATCAGATAATAATGTTTATCACCAGTGTTTGGGATTTATTTAATAACTTAATTCAAATCATTCATAGACATAATTTATCAAAGGAAAAGATCTAGATACAACAACAATCAACACTAGCTTTTCATTGGTTCAAAATCAAGACGATAATAATGAGTGGAATAATACAGGTTATTATGATTTTCAAGATACTAATGATGAATCCAAATATAGAAAGTCATATTTTTAGCCAATCAATCATGCTTCACAATCATGCATGATTTAGTTGTTTGATATAGGACACCATGATAGGGAGTCTCATCTGAGACTCATCAGTTAGTATCATTTCTTTTTAATTTTGCTAGTATATAATCTATCCTACTTGATTGTACATAGTTTAAACATTTCCAAAAACATAAAAA
Organism: Torreya grandis; assembly: GCA_037957365.1. Lineage (NCBI taxonomy): Eukaryota > Viridiplantae > Streptophyta > Pinopsida > Cupressales > Taxaceae > Torreya > Torreya grandis. Next base: position 1,779,501 of record JARHVA010002981.1, read on the forward strand.
TAATATAATACTTTAACATACAAAAAAATTCAAATAATTAAAAAAAACACTAAAAAACATTTGATTGTATGCATCATCCATGCTTTACATCGCTAGTATCATGCTAGGTCTTATATTTTCTATTTGATGCTATTGTATACCAATTTTATAGATTACCATGCTTCACTTGATCTTCTTTGAGTGTGTGTAATGACATCCAAATATTTGATTACTTCATTCTACCCATTAAGGGGGCATTCCTACTTATACATTCAAGACATACATTGATATACACACCCACTAGGGGAATCTTATACATAATTACACCATCTAGGTTATGTCATTCCTATACTACACTCTGATTTATCATACTACTACACATTCCTTACTAGATTAAACATATTACTACATCAACATTTCACTGGTACATAGAACTTGTGTATTTCTTAGCATATACCTAGCTTGTATTACACATGTTTTGCATACTTTCACATTTGTTTTGATTAGTTATATGTGTTTGTATCTTCCATTTCTTACTCTTGCTTTCATTCCTTGCTTAGTGTAGTTTGTGTGATTACATTTCTAGTTCCACCTTATCTCCTGCTTGTGCCTTAGAACATTTTCTAATTTCCTTTTCTTCTATTCATGTATGTGCCTTATGATATCTACCAATGTTTTTTGTTTTTACTCTTTCATGTACTTATAGCCCTCGTGCTAACTTTGCTCATTCACTTATATGTGTATGCAGAATTTAAACATGCCTTGTGAGCTTATTTTTTGGTTTGAGGGACATATGCCCATGTCTTTTATTTGTATGGCCTCTTAGCCACCCTTGCATGATTCTTATTTCTTACTTCGTATGCTTATTTGATTAATTGCTCTTCACTATGTGCAATGCCATGATTATAATCATGCATTTATCTTGCTTCTTGGATGCCATGATGGACATCATGCTCCATCCCTCCATGCTTACTAAAAAACTAACAACTAATATCTCACATTACTAGTTCAATTTAGTATCATGCACATGATTTCACTTTGTTATATTTATCTAGGCATACCCCTATTGATCTAAGAATCTCTTAATATAAACATTGTTATATCCAGAGATATCTTGTCAACTATCACTGATATATCTTGCATCTATATAGTTTAACACACTTGTAGGACTATTTTATTCTAAGGGTAGTCATTATAGGTTCATAATTCCTACCCTCATAAGAGGGGGAATCAAATAAGGGTTTGTCATAGAGACCAAAACTCCTAACAATCAAAATAGCAACATTCAAAACACTCAGTATGGAATCTAGAGTTTAAACTGATCAAACTACAACAAAAAAATAGTGATAGTTTCAGATCAGTAGTTAATTTTCACACCAAACAACAATGTCAGAAGTGGATATTAGTACCAAACATAGGGGTGTACAAATTTTTGTGCTCATGTCTAGGTAGGAAAACACTTAGGGTTTCTAGAAATAGGCAAAAATTTTAGTTCAGGGATAATTTTTGCATTTTTAGATCAGTTAGATCTAGCAACTTTAGTATAGTTTTCTTAGAGAATCTAGATATAGGGGGTTATCATGTGAGACATGATGGTTCTTGATTTTAGTTTATATTAGGTAGTTGGCATAACTTCTAGATCTGAATCCATTTTATAGATATCAATGATTGGGGTGTAATGTGCATGACAAATTGATCTTATTTTCTTTTTGAGTTTAGTTTATTATAGGCATTCTCAGTAATTATGTGCCTTACTCCATCTGTAGGTGGTTGGCATCAAATTTCAGTTAAAATTTCATACAAGTTTAGCTTTATAAGTACCTAAGTTTTTGAGTTGGATTTCACATAAGCATTTTGCGTTAGTTTCAGAGAGGCTTTCATACAAGCCTAACCTCCATCTTTCAAAATGGCGAAGAGTGGCCTAGTTTTCAACATACATTCAAGCTATCCCCACCACATTCTCATATTTTTAGCACATATATGGTCTCCATTATCCATCTCACATGATAGTTATTCTATACTAATATCACTTTATAGCTTCACTTCATGGGGCAATGATGGATCCAAAGGTCTAGCTAACCTTTGTATTCTTGAGCCACCTATTCAAAAGGATTGGACACATAGTCCAGACATTGATTAGCACATGCTTGATTCATTAGCTTCACATAATTGGTGATGATGGAGAAAAAGGGCTAGACTTTGCATTCTTGAGCCACTTTTTAAGGAATTTATCACTCATCTCTATTCACAATATTACTCTTGATTCAATATACACTTAGAATCATCCAACACATTCTAGCATCACAATAGGTTTTGTATTGGTTCACGTACTCAATGAGGTGTATTTATTCCTTTCTCTTCCTCTTACATAGATCTTATATGTTATTATTTTAGATATAGTGTATCTAGTAAGAATTGGTATACTTTATTTTTTCATTACACTTTCATAATTCATAGTGTGCTCTTTATGCACATCCAACATCACATAGCTTCATGAGCTTCACCCTTACAAGTAAGTTCAAATATACTTCTTATTTTTCTTTATCATAGTATTTTGCTTTGTTGCATCATCAGAATAAAGGGGGGGGGGGGAATATAGTCATGTAAAATGTGAAAATTTACAACTTTAGTATGACTAAGACACCTAATCCATAGGTCCTATCGTTGGCTCACACAACCCTTCTAGGCTACTTCTTTCACTGATTCCTAGTCATCCAAAGATTTTTGGACTTAGCCCTTTTAGAACTAGGTATCCCTTTCAAGCCCAGATTCATCCCCTTAGGTCTCATCCCCTTAAGATAATAACACCCAAATAGGACAGGAGCACTAAAACCTAGGGTGTCTTATTTTCAACGTTGTTGTCCAAGTTCACTTTTGCCTCCAATGGTTAGATTCTTTCGATTCTTTATCTTTTTCCTTATCAGCCTCACATGAATTAATTTAATGCATGATCATTAGTTTCCATATAAAAGGCCATTCAAAGTCCATTTAGAGGGGTTGAAATTTATTTTGAAGAGATACGTAAGAATACAAGTAAGTACACTAAAGCATTCCTCGCTATTCTTTCATATAACCTTCCAATATTATTCAAAGCCTACTCAAGTCATTACACCAATCCTTGGCTACCTAAAGCACATCCAATTTTATGTTCTAGTTGCATTGTTCATACACAAATTGCACCAAGCTCTTCAATGGGAGAAATACATTATCTTGATCCCTCTTTGGAGTATTTGTATGTAGGAAACATGCCCACACATAGGGTGTGAAGTGTGTCCAACGTATCCTTTACACACTAACCCCTTCTCTCTTTTTCCCAAGTTTGCATTTAATTTCAAGCCCCAAAAGCTCTTATAGGTTTTGAAGATTAAAATAGGCACACAATGAGCTCTGTAAGGTCCCAAACCCTAAAATTTTAGTAATAGGGTAACACAAGCATTTCAAATATAACCCAAAAAGCTTTCAACCTTAAGACAACAACATTGAAATAGGTCTACAACACTAGACAATAGGGTGTCTTATTTTTGACACTCTTGTCCAATCATGAAATGAAGTCTAGATACCTATTTTTGACTATTGTTGTCCTTATCTTCTAGTATCAAACCTTGTCTCAATCCAAATCAGCTAGAATAAGCTAAGTTCTAATCTCTCTCACTTCCTACTATATTTAGAAAAGGCAAAAATATAATCTATTTTACAAAAATTAGTAGGTTAATAAAAGCATATTTATTTACTAATTTACATTGCTCAACCACTTTATTATTTAGGAATATAACTCCAATATTTTGAAAATAATAGAACATTTGGTGAACCTAACTTACTTCAAATTTTTACACAAAACCCTAAAAACTTGAAGGAAAATTATTTCTAAATTTTTGCAATATTTTCTTGATTTTTCCTAAATTTAAAAATTAGAAAAATAAAAATTAATTGAAATGTTTTTAATAAATTCACCCAAACCCTAGTTTGCACATACTTGGTCATATTTTCATACAAGCACTTTCAAACCACTAGGAAAAATATATTGCCAATTTTAAAAATATTTTTAGTTTTTTCCTAAATTTTTCAAGCTAAATTCTAAAAATTCATAGCAAAATTTTCAAATTGTTTCACTAATTTTGAAAAAAAAATCTTTTTAAACCTTAGTTGCATTAACTAGTTCCCAAGTATTATGAAAAAACACAAAAAACATGTGGGAAACCCCTTGGGGGATTAAAAAAACTAAGCCATGAACATGGGAAAAAATCCTACAATGTCAAGATCCAAATTTTAGTGACGCACCTACTTCACAAGGAGCTCCAACCCCTATCTAGATAAGCACCAACTTAACTAGTTTTCTTCAAGCTCTATCTTGCAAGGAGGATCCAACCCCCTCAGTATCTTAGCACCAAATATGTTAAATATGATATTTTAACACCTTTTTCTAAGTATTTTCTAATCATTTTTTTGCATTTTTAGTTGAATATCTAAATCATTTTAAAATTTCAAAATTCATAGTAAATTCAAAGCTTTTATTTCTCTCAAGACCCTAGTTTCACCTACTAGGTCCTAGTAAATAAAGTAATATACCCTCAAACTCCTAAATTTAAGATGCATATTTAAATCAGAAATCAAATTTGAAATTCAAAAGTTCATACTATTTTGCAAAAATATTTTTGACAAATCTCTAGTTGCATATACTAGCTCCTAATCTACTTATTAAGGTATCACCTTATATCTATAGCTAAATTACAAAAATGATGCTCAGCTATTTACAAACTTTTCCTACATTTCTTTCAAATAATAAGGAAACCAAAATGGGCCCTATCATGTACATGAATGATGAAGTCTATCATATGTTAGTACAAAGCTTCATCCTTTGGATTTAATGATTATGTTTCATAATAAAGGATGGTATTACAAAATTCATTTCTAAACTTGCAAAATATTTCAATATTTATTTTGCATATTCTTTATCTCTCATAAGGAAAAAAATTCAAGCTTATCATGCTAAACACATTCGAAATGTTATATCACATGTCAAAAATATTTATGCATACATGCACAAATTCATGATTTCTATCCCTTTGTTTTCTATCTTTCATGTGGAATGTTCTCTATAATTATATTAATATACAATTTATAACTCCACTTACATGCATTTCAACCTATATGCATAGTTTATACCTAGATGTATATGTCTCTTTGGATACTCTTATTTTAATGTCATATCTTATGCAGAGGAAAGAAATCCCTTCTCCTCCTCTCCCTGAAGAGGGTGATATCTACTTTCCTTATTCAAGATATCAACATGCTTCTTCAAACTCAGGATCAGATCCTTAGCACCTTGAAATTCAATCTTCATACAACACAAAATTGAGTGAAACAATAGGTTGATCATCACCACTCTAAGCACAGTTTTCAAGTTGGTGATATGGTTTTTTCTTCACCTAAAACCATACAAGTAATCCTCCCTATAACTCAAAGGGCATCATAAGTTGGCTCCCATGTTCTATGGACCTTATAAGGTTTTCCATAAGATTAGGTTAGTTTCTTATAAGTTGGAGCTCCTAGCTTCTTCTTGAATTCACTAAGTATTTCATGTCTCTTGTCTGAAAAAGTTCTTGGTGAAAATATCAGAGTGCGTACTATTTTACCCAAGATTGATAATGAGGGATCCATCCTTCTTGAGATGGAGGCAATATTAGATAGGTGCACATGATACCTTCACTCTCACTCCATCATAGAGGTTTTAATTTAGTGGCATGGAATGAAACCAAAGGATGCCACATGGGAACCACTATTTTAGATTCAACACTAATTCCCACATTTTTAAGCTTTAAGGACAAAGATTTTTCTAAGAGGGAGGGGACGTTAGGAAATCGTGATACCCATTATCTTTACTTTGTTAGTATTATAATTTTTATAGATGCATATACTTTTTAAGTCATCACATGAGCATTATTGTTACCCCAAATTCGTCGGAAGTAGTAGCTACTCAGATTACACATAGTATAAAAGTAAGTGTTGAGGCCAATGAAGGATATAAAAATTTATTGTATTGATATTTCTCAAAGGAGGTTACCCCCTTGAACAAGCCAATTATTCTATAATTCATACATTGTAATTTAGTTTTGATTATTTGAGTTAATATATTGTTAATTTTCATAGTTTATTTCATGTATTTGTAATTATGGGCTAACTTGTTTAGGAAGGATCCGCTCAGTTGGATTCTCCTATGTGAGGAGATCATATGATCCAAATTTTAAATCATGTGTCTAAGCACAACAAAATTTATTGAGGTCCAAATTTGACCTTCTAGGTAGATAAGAAAAGTTCTGATACTTAGTCAAATTTGAACAAGGTAAAGTTCAGGCAACATCGATGGAGTGCATTTATTCTAAGATGTCAAGATGTTACGAGATGGTGCCAAGTGTTTGATGCTTAATGTTGAATAGAGATAAAGATCAAGATTATTACAAAGATTAATGGTGAGTGGGTCTTCATAATGATCAAGATAAATGGTGCACATTAAATTCAAGAAGTCAAAGTGATAGATGTCTAGCATTGTTAAAGTAAGGACAATCCCATAGACATTGATGGTATATGTTGAGTCAATATTACAAGATTGCATGAGATGAGGTCAGTTGTTAGAAGTTTAATGTTTGGTAATTGATACATTATACATTGAAATTTAAAGAAGATAAATGGTGTGAATTTAATATAAAGATTCAAGAGCATGAGATGTGAGCAAGGTGACCAAGGTCTAACTGTGACCATTTGTATTTGAATATTGGAATTTAACAAATGAAAAACTAATGCTCTATATTTTAGCTATAACTTTTGATCCAAGACAAATTTGCTCATGGTGTAAAAATAAAATTTGTAGAGGACTCAAATACACATTTAGAAATATATATTTTAAGATCTAAAATTGTGTAAAATAAAAGTTATGAAGGTTCAAATTTGACTTGTTTTTCTGTGTGTTCTGTAAGTAACCTAAGAATATTATTCAATCTTGTGTTCATGTTGTTTTGATGTTTCATGTTGTCTTAGATATTGAAAAGTGTTGTAAACTCCATAAAGATGCTTTATGTGGATTTTGGAGGTGTGATCAATCTATCCTGAGTATGAATGATACTTAAGAAGTTGATGGTGTATTCATTCATAGTGTTTCTATGTACAAAGTCATTATTTGAGTTGATTGAGCATACACAAAGGTGAGTATAGATGAATGTGATCATTTGAGCAAGTCAAAAGGATCATGTGGAGTGGACCTATTTAATTTAAAGTGGTCCTATGTTCTTAGTTTTCTTGATGAAGTGTTAAATGGGTGAATAGGTCTTCATGAGACCTATAAGGGATACAAGGGCCTATTTGATAGGTGTAGCTACTTAAGGGTGACCCATGGATGCTATGGCTAACTTATGTGAATTTTTTTGAGTCATGTCTTGATGTTATATATTATTTAAGGGTTAAGGTATGCCTAATAGCTAACCAAGGTGTTGATTATCATGATTACTCTATAAATAGTGAAACCAAAGATGATGGTTTTTAGAGATTTTTGAAGAGACTTGTGTGTGTGTTGTGGAGAGAAGGAGAGGTAAAATGACTAGTTTATGATCTGATGAGTAGAGTATATTGAGGAGCATGTGTATGACTATTTAGTAATATTGTTGTTATGGTAATAGATTTGTTTCCAATAAGGTGAAAAGTGATAATCATAGGTCCATCATTAGGTGTTGAAGGCATTAGTTCAAATGTGGAGTTGTTCATATGTGTTTTTGTGGCTGCTCAACATCTAAGGGGGTTGTAGCTTCCTTGCAAGGTGAAACTTGCTAAAGGTCTAGTTGTTGTGGTAGCTCAAGTGGATAGGTGTAGAAGCTCTTTGTGGGATTTCAGTCTGGCTAACATAAGGGATGATAATTCCTTGATTAATTGTTACTGGTATAAATTGATTCTTGTTATTATAGGATAGTATTCCAATTGTAGGTTCTAGTGGGTTTTATCCCCCAAGAGGGTTTCCCATATATGTCATGTGTTATGTGATTGATTTTACATTATCTTTCTTGTTTATTGTTGTGAATGATGTGTATGTTTTATCAATACTTGTGGTATCTAATTAAGAGTTTTGAAAGGTTTGAAATTGAAGTTGGATTATTTGGGATCATTGAATCACCCCCTCCTCTCAGTGATTGTACCTCTAAAATTTGATTATCTTGGGCATGATAAAGAAGATAAAGTACATGCATTCACTATTTTCTCCTCTAGAAGGATGACATTAGCTCCAAGTATGCAATTTATTATGAAGTTTTGTTATTTGAGATGGATTACATGTTTAGATGCTATTGAGGTGAAACCATCATGAGACTAAATGTATGTGGGTTCACCATGAAGTCATAAGACTTCATAATGAACCCACATTCCATTATCATTATTTTTATAAGTAATGGGAGTACATCTGGGTTTTAAAAGAATATTATCTTTGAGTGGGACTATTATCTTATTATTTGGTTTATTTCTCTTTTATTGAGCTTGGTTATGACATCACTATGAGATCTTTTGATAAAATCTTAACTGGGAAAGGTTGTATAATTCTCTGTTTTTTATCTTTTAAGTGTTTGATGTCTTGTGATAATTGGTTATTTCATATCAAACCTGGCTATGTCGCAAATACCATTTGGGATTTAATCTAAGCATCCAACTGATTTAGTTGGTTTGATGTTTGGTATATTTTTATGGTCATTAACATAGGGAATGATTTCTTTGTGAATTTTTTTTCTCATCTATATATGGTTTTTATTTTGAATGTAATTATTTTATGCCCTCTAACCCATTATTCAGAATTGTATGTTTTTGTATGACATTTGATTGGTCAAGTTTCTTGAAGTGGTTTCAGGAAAGTTGAAATATTTTTAATTTTTGTTGGTTGTATACTCTTGGATTTATAAGTTATTATTTATAGTTACATGCTTGTAAACTCTTTGAGAGAGGCATTGTGGAATTTTTTTTATTGAATTAATATGCTTGAGAGACATCTAGTTTTGGAGGAAGTAAGTAGTGTGACTGTATGCATACACCATTGGAAAGTTTTTTATTGTTGTTAGTAATCATTTTATTTAATGCACATTTGATGGTTATTTGGTGGATGTTATTCCTTTGGTATATGACTATTTTTTCCATTTGTGAATCATGTCTCATTTTCAAGGCACATGTCCATGCTCTTTTTATAATCCTAGTTGTTAATTTCCACTGTCGAGCTGATGGTTGGGCTCATAGGACTGGGCATGAGGATTTTTTATGTTATAATTAATATTTGATTCTAGATGAATTTAATTGATGGAATGTTTCCATTTTTGGACATGCTCTTAAATTTTATTTGTATTCTAGAAGATTATTTGGACCTATGTAGAGTCACATTTAGTCATGCATGCTTAATTATATTATAAATAATTTTTTTACCTACTTAAATTATGACTTATTTGATTGGGATTGAGGATTAATATTAATTTATACTATTCACTATAATATTATTATTGTGTTTGTTTAATTAGTGTAGTTGATGCATGGAAAATAAATAGGTTTTCACTTCATAATAGATGTTGTTTCGATATAGATATAATAGATTTGTGTGTTGAGTAATCATTGGGATTGGTAATATGGTATGGTATTGTATTCATGTTACAGTTATAATTGTTATCTAAATTATTTTTAGGATTATAATCATAAGTTCTAGTTGTATTAAGAACCATGTGAAGATAATAAATTTGCAAAATTGTGTAAGTATTTCATATCTCTATTTTTAATGACTGGTCAATATTAATTTTTCTCAGTGACCTTTATTTTTTTATAAAATAGCTTCAGTAAGGTTTGAGTGTTAAAATTATGTATTATTTCATAAATCAATTCACATGGAGATTGGTTTCTATTTTGTTGAAACTCTAGTCAAATGGTTGGAAGTTGAAGCTAGTAATACATCATTTATTAAGTTTATGATTATAAAGGTATGAACCTTGATGTTAGATAAACAACTAAAAACCCTATAAGGTTATGTTAATTCTATTATTGTTTTTTACTCTTGATTATTCATAGGACTATTGTAAGGTTGTGCTCAAATTATGAAACTATACTATTATGTGAGTTGAATATCATTGTAGTTATATTATTCTTTTTTCCTTCCTTAAATTTAACCTACTCAATTAGAGATGGTTAACAATATTAGGGAATATGTGATTAGCTAAATTTTGGTTGAATGTGAGTTATATTTGGAATAGAATGTTTATATTTTAATACATGTTTGACCAATTGATTGGACCATTGGTATTTTGTGTAATTACTAAGTAAATGATAATATTAGCATTAATATTGCAATGTTGATAAATGCAATAGTGTCTCTACTATTTGATTTTGTGTTGAAGTTGGGTGTGGATAGGAATATTTCACATTAAACTCAACACCATATTTAGTTTTTGTTTCATAATGTGTCTATTTAACTTCACTAATGGGTAGTGATGTAACTTGTTGAAGTATGCAAGTTGTGAGGTTTTCCTATTTTATATCATTTAATTTTAAAAGGCTTATTGATAAATTTTACTCTTGTAAAGTTATTAAATAATAATAATAATAATAACAACAACAACAACAACAACAATAATAATAATAATAATAATAATAATAATAATAATAACAACAACAATAATAATAATAATAATAATAATAATAATATATTTTAGGTGTGCACTAAAGAGGAGTTCCAAATAGGCATAAGGGGATTATTTCCTATATGTATATGGTAAAGTATATAGAATAAATTTGTGTAGTAAAGATCATTCTTACTCAGTTTAAAATAAGTCAAGATAATGAAAAGGTTGGAAAATGCTAGATATTAATAAAGTATATGAGCATGGTTTTTGGAAAAATTACCTTCAATTTTAGATTGATATTAATATTTCACACTTATTAAACATGAAACTATTTCAAATAATTAAAGGAATAGTAGGCAGAAAATAGAGGCAAGACCTCTATTTATTGATCTGCAAGATGGTTGAGAATATTGAATGTGTAATTCAAAAATTAATCTTTTGTTAATTGTATAAAAGAATATATGATGGATTCTTATTGGGTATTATCCATCTAAAATTTGAACCATCAAGACTCCTATAATACTAGGATGATAAATCAAAGAAAATATATCTTTTTTTTTGGCATGCTAAACCAAAACAACTATGGTGCGTGGTTCCTAAGTTCTGGGCCTGGTCTAATGGCCAAGACATGATATCATGGATACATGACCTTTGCTTGAGTAAATAAACAAATACTTTAAGTGTTTGAAAATATTATGTTATATTGCTTTTAAAAATACTTCTATAACTCTTGCTTGTTGATTTTAGATTATTTTAAATCTTCTCTAAGCTTTAATGAATTTATCCAATTACAAGCAAGAGCCAAAGGCTCAAATACAATTTATCAGTCAACTTTCCATTATTATATTCATAATTAGAGATTACAGTTTATAGTGTATGTTTATCCTAAAAATAAGGAGATAAAATTCATCTCTTATCCTTTACATATCTCATTTTATCTCTCCTTTATTCTCTCTATCTCCTAGAAACTCTCTCACAAACCTATCTACGTGAGATGTAACTCACTTTATTGATTTTCACACATTAATATTATTTATCCCACTTATTATTTACCCACCCACACACACCCAAATAATATATTATGTAACACCTAAGCACACATGTGATGACTAATTTCTCAACATTCCCCCTAGTTATAACATGGGGTGATGAACTACATACCTAAATTGCACCCCCTTAATTTTATCTTATGAATGTCGACTTCAACTAAAAATGTGTTTGATAATAAATTAAAATTTTAAATTGAAGAGGATATTTATTACAAAATTCCTTTTGAACATAGGATTATTTTAAAAAAATTCCTCTCAAGGATTATTTGAAACTCATAGCTTAAAAATGACAAGACTCTAGACTTATACACACTTACCTTAAAAGATGACTCTTGACAATAACTTTGACACTTTTAATTTTTGACTTAAAATAAAAACATTATAATACTAATTTGAATTTTTGACTAAAATGATAATACTAGACTTATGAAAAAAAGTTGACAAGACATTTTGACCCTTATGATTTTAAAGACTCAAAAATATTAAAAAATAAATGACTAAAACGACTTATTTTTTGACAATAGAAAAACTACTCAAAATAATGACTTATAAAAAGAAAACCAATTAACACTCAATAACATGACTCTAATAGAGTTATTTACTTAAAAAATGCCTTAATAAATAAAACTAAATAGTAAAAAAATCTTAAACCTTAATAACAAAATACTAAATATATATAAAAAAATTAAATATTAAATATAACAAAACAAAATGCAATACAAAACCTATTTGCTTTTGTTTTATTATTTAAAAGAAAAAACTAAAAATGTTTGAACTCATCATTATCTCCATTCCTTGTGGAAGATAAATAGATGATGGTGTGGATGAAAGAAATTTTAAAGGAGGGTCTCCCATGGAAGTTTGTAGGTATTGTAGACACCAATATCATGTCAACCCCCCCTTGGTCCCTTTTTAACACATTAACACTCCTAACCCACACTTGAACCCATTTCACCTTGGACACCTCACCTAGACACCTCACCTAGACACCTCACCCTAAGACCATTTCTTACCCTATGAGTCACCCTGAGACTAGGTCCTCCAAATCCTAACTACCCTTGACCTATTCTCACTCCCTAACCAACTCTTGTGCCTCATAAGCCCGTGTTTTGACCATTATCCAACAAAAAAGGCACTTGGAAGGTGGAGAAATGGGCAAAGAGATAAAAATATCCCTTTTACCTATTCTCCCTCCACCGATGTCAGTCAACCCTCAGCCAACGCTAGCGGGATCACTGACATCAGTTACATAAGCCTAGCTCTAACATTGAGCTATGACCCCCACCTTCTTGGACATTAACATGCACACTCTGATCTCAAGCATCAAAACTCAACTATCATCCTCCTAGCTACCGAAGTTCTACACAAGTCATTCCAAAGATTAGATTGAAACACTGTATGAGGACCTCGACATCAGCCATAATGGGAACAAGCATTTGACATCTCTGGTTCTTCATCTAATAGAGCTAAGTATTATGCTTCTCATTTCAATATTTTAGAACACATTGGTAATTAGTTTCCATTTGGTATTTTTAAATACTATCAAGAGACCTGACTTCCTCCACGGAAAGGCTGAAAGGCCTTCCTCTTATTCTCACCCCATTTACACACCAACCCTCTACCTCAACCCTTCTTCAGACATCATCCACCTTCTTGCAACCCTGCACAAACCTCCTAATTCCCAAAAAGTCTTTTTTCCATCACAAAAATATTCCAAAACCCATCCAAGGCCTACTACCCCTTTCGAAATTGGCAACATAGCCGACGTCGGCACCTTTTACTGACCTCGGCAGACCAACTGACGTCGATAGACCAACCAATGTCATTGACTGTATTCTAGACTAACAAACCAAAAAACCTATTCAAATAGCCCATAGACCAGACAAAACCTTCATCTAGCATTTTGCAACATTTTGAGACTGTAGAGAATAGGTATGTGCTATCTATTTTTCTCTTTCTTAGTCATTTATTATTTCTTTCTTTACAAAACTCTTTTTTCTAAATAGTGGACAGTCATCCCTCAAGGAGCTTCACCCTTCTAGGATTGAGCGAGTAGCTTGACAGCCCACCATAGCCTTTTCTAACATTATTCTTGTTCAAAGTTTCTTTCTACTGTAGGTGTTTCCTCCACAGCCAAAGAGGAGCTCCCACAATGCTTGGATACAGTGTGCACTTAATCTGGGTAATGTCAAACCCAAGACCCTTAACCTTAGTTTCTTCCTTCTTCTGGATGTAATTAGCAAAAACTTAGAGAAACATGTATGCCATGGTTAAGGAGAAGGAGCTTGTGTTAAAGTTGGCAAGCTAGCATCTAGGTCAATTTACACATGGGTTTCAAATATTCTAACTATCTAGATCTTGATGTGGTTTGTAGTTGTGGAAACCATGAGGATATCAGTGAGATCATAAACTTATGAAGAGAGAGTCTGAGGTAACTGGTGGATGACATAATAAATAGTGTTGCATGGATCTTGTGAGACAAAATAAGCACAACATGAGATCAAGAATTAATTTGAGGCTAATTAATGAGTGAGTTAATATTGGAGATGAAATCGATAGTCACCAAGAATGCTAAGGTGCATTAAAATTTGAGTTGAGATTAGTCATCTATCATGTTGAACATTTTAAAATGTGGTCGAGATAAGATGAATCACCAATGTATTTGAGTCATATTGGATCTCAGTCAATCTTAGTGAAGAGGGAGCTATCATTCATGAAAAAATATTCTTCACAAACCAAACACAAAATTTGTATATCAAACTAATTAAAATGAAAATACGTATCATATAAAAAATATTCAAAGCCTTATATAAATAAACTAGACTGTGGTGTATGCCCTAGATTAAAATATTCATAGGAAACTCCATAAATACAATTATATATCTCTCATTATGCATGCAAAGTAGATTTGTGATCTCTAATGAGGAGTACAGATTACTTATATGGCTTGATTCACAAAAATTGTAACACACTGTAAAAAATATTAAAAATATATGTAACTATTTTTTTAAAGTTTTTTTTATTTTGATATGCAAATAGTGAACATGATGGGTGAAAATTTTGTGAAAAGAGGTAAACAAGGTGGAAAGGGAAAATCATGCAAATGAATGGTGAATGTCACAGATTTTTAGTAACTTGCACTTCAAAATTGTTGACAAAATGCAAGAATAGTTGGATGGACTACAATGGCTATTGCAAGTGGTATACACTTTCAAAATTAATATGTGAGCCATTTTGTTGCATCAACCAAGAGAATTACTAGTATAGAGAGGTCCCATCAGGGTGCCTTCTATGGTACTAGATAATGAATTTATCCCATTACAAGAAAGAGCCAAAGGCTTAAATACAATTTGTGAGTCAACTTTCCATTATTTTATTCATAGTTGGAGATTACATTTTATAGTGTATATTTATCCTATAAAATTTGAGATAACATTCATCTCTTATCCCTTACATATCTCATTCTATCTCTCCTTTATTCTCTTTATCTTCTAGAAACTCTCCCACAAACTATTTATGTGAGATACAACTCACTTTATTGATTTGCACACATTAATATTACTTATCCCACTTATTATTTACCCACACACACACACCCTAATAATCTATTGTGGAACACCTAAGCACCCATTTGAGGACTAATTTATCAACAAGTTTAGCTTAATATGATGTTTATTTTGTTGAAAAATTAGATTTTTTAACTCTAATTTCTACATTATTTTAATTTCAGATTTGTGTAATCAACTATGTGATTAACTAGTTGATATTGGATTCAAGTAATTGATCTATCAAATTATAATGATGATTATGTGGAATAATGGGGTATATCTCTTATTTTATGATCATTACCGTAATCATTAATGAGCTATCTATTTCCCATTGACCCATAATTAGAACCATTGGGCAAAAAAAAAAATTTACTTATGGTTAAAGATCCTTAGATGATCCTATCAAGAAAATAGCCAAGTAATGTAGAGTCCTAAGTGTATCAGTTTGGATACACACACTGATGTAACCTAAACTATACACTTATACCAACAATATTATATTCCTTATAGAACCCTCTAATGATGTTCACCTCTAGTTAAGAATCGATAATGACCTAATTCAATTATTAGTTGCTTACACATTGGTGTTAAAATAGAAAGGATTTTTCCCACGTTAATAAATGTGTAATGAGCCTTACACATAGTTATATTTATAATCTAAACACAAATAATTCTAGATATAATTAAAAAATCATTATTTGGGGTTATTTCAAAATTTTCCTCTATCAACATGACATACTACATTAGGGGCATATGATTCTATTAATCATGATTTATATAGGTGATATTATTCTATTATCACTTTACATTATCATGTTGAGATTATATACTAATCATTACACGTATAAATTTATGCCTACATCTTACATAGTATGTTCAATATGTTATATTATAAGAATTTTTACTAACACATATATGTAGGGACTAAAACGGTATGCTTATTATAGTTGATTATATCTCACCTATTCACCTTATCACATGGATTACTTAACTATAGTTATTGTTTACTACATTGTA
Organism: Torreya grandis; assembly: GCA_037957365.1. Classification (NCBI taxonomy): domain Eukaryota; kingdom Viridiplantae; phylum Streptophyta; class Pinopsida; order Cupressales; family Taxaceae; genus Torreya; species Torreya grandis. Next base: position 1,795,713 of record JARHVA010002981.1, read on the forward strand.
TCAATTGTGTAAAATTTTAATATGTTCATTATTTGTTGGCCACAGTGCCCCTGGTTGTTATTTCTTTGGTGTGAGAAAATTTAAACATGTCCTTCCTTTAAGTGTGTGTAATTTGAACATGCCCCTTATTTTAGGTATTTTTAGACCCTTTTTTTGTAACATTGAGTCATCTTATGTGTTTTTTTGAATATTTATTGAGCTTGTTCTTGTTATTGATAAACATTTACATGATCCATATCATGCATCTTAGGGTTTATTATGTTTGGATATTATGAACTCCATTGATACATTCACATAGACATGATACCACTATATGTTTCATTACTACATGATCAATATAAATATAACATGGTTATCTTATCCTTTTGAGAAAATGTGACTAAATTTTTTCATTCCCCTCACTTGGAAAGGGGGTATATCAGTGGAGGAATTTCATAGATATATGAGTGCACATACACATAATTGGTAGAATTTGATATATTTTACATGATTTAGATACAAAATATAAGGGGGGTTGCGTGGTAGGGTTAGGTAATGTATATACTAAAATCTAATTATATATGATAAACTAGTCTTGTACATTTGACAAATACCAATCATCTCAAAACTTCATTCTGTGAACTTCCATCTATCAAAAATTTCATGTTCACCATCTCACCATGCATAAATATTCATCTTATAGTCTTACCTTGATATCTTGATTATATAAATCACTTCTATCTCACATTATGCATAACATTTACACCTAAAAATTAAAAAATTTAAAACATAAAAAATAGTAAAACATTCAAACGAATAAAAAATACAAAAATACTTAGCATTTACATGTTGCATATATTTTGCATATATGTTTTTTAATTAATTTTAATATATGTCATATCATTTCATTTCTATACACACATATGTTTCATCAGTACTTGACTGTGATATATGCATACACTAGATACATGGCACATACATATATAGATGTTAGACATTTCTTCTACGCTTGTGACTCGCTACATTAGGGGCATATGCTTATATTAATCATGATTTATATAGGTGTTATTATTTTATTATTAATTTAAATTAACATGTTAATATTATATACTAATGATTAAACATGTATAACTTTATTCCTACATCTTACACAGTGTGCTCAATATGTCATGCTACATGACATTTTACCAACACATATTTACAGGGACTAATATGATATGATTATTCTAGTTGCTTATATTTCAGCTATTCATATTATCAAATGGAATACTTGATTGTAATTATAGTCTAATACCTTGTATCAATTGTGTAATACTTTAACATGTTCATTTTTTATTTGCCATAATGCCCCTAGTTGTTATTTATATGGTGTGCAAACATTTGAATATGTCCTCCCCTTAATTGTGTGGAATTTGAACATCCCCATACTTTTTAGTGTTCTTAGATCCTTTTTACATTACATTGAGTTCTCTTGTTTGTGTTATTTATTATTTATTGAGCTTATCATTGTTACTCTTAAACATTTCCATGATCCATATCATGAATCTTAGGGTTTTTTATGTTTGGATACTACGAGCTTCATTGATACATATAATTAGACATGATACCATTATATTCTTAATTACTACATGAATGAAAAAGATATAACATGGTTATATTATCATTTTGAGATAAGGTAACTATATTGTTTCATTCCCCTCATCTCAAAATGGGGTCATATTAGTGGGTTCATGTCATATATACATGATTCTACATACACACAATTGGAAAATTTTGATACAATTTACATGATTCAGATACTAATATATAATTATAGGTTTGGGTGGGGGGTGTAGATAATAAAATATAATTATATGGTAAGCTATTATTATACATTTTATATGGCTCAACCCTTTAGTTCATGACCTTCCCTCTACCAAAAAACTCATGTTACCATCTCATTGTGCCTAAATGATCATCTTATAATCTTAATCTTTTGTTATGATTAAACAAATCACTTGTAACCAACATTATTCATAACATTTACACCTAAATTTTCAAAAAATAAAAACATCAAAACATTCAAAGAAATAAAAAAATACAAAAATACTTAGCATTTACATGTAGACTATATTTTGCATATATGTTGTTTACTTAATGTTCATAGATGGAATATCATTTAATTTATATAAAAAGATATGTTTCATGAGTACTTGAGTGTGATACATACATAAAATAGATACATGACACATAGACATATAAATGTTAGACATTTCACCTACCAACGTGATGTCCTATAATGGAGGGCATATGCTTCTATTCATCACAATTTATACAAGTGTTATTGTTTTATTATCACTTTACATTATCATGTTGAGCTTATATATTAATGATTATACATGTATAAATTTATGCTTACATATTATACAGTGTGCTCTATAGGCTATGCTACAATACATTTTAGTAACACATGTTTTCAATGACTAATATGATATGCTCATTATAGTTTTTTATATTTCAGCTATTCATATTCTCACATGACTTACTTGACTATATTCTTGTTTACTACATTGTCTCAATTATGGAACATTTTAATATTTTGATTGTTTATTTTTTTTAGTGCCCTTAGTTTTTATTTATTTATTTTTTATAAATTTATTCATGTACTCCCCTTGAGCATGTGACATTTGAACATGCCCATTTTATTGATTTGTGACAAAACATTTTAGATTTGTGAAAGATACTATACATAATTTATAGATAAGGGTTATATTTTGACGTATACCTCATCTTGAGACATATTAGATGTGTATATGTCATGAATATACACCAAATCATAAATACATATTTAGATCATATACAAATTTATGAACTAACCTTACCAAGATTCATTGATTGAGAATTATTTATCTATAATAGTTGCCTTCATTAAGTAGTGTAGTTGAGACTTAATGCCCTTGATGTCCTTGGTGCCACTTCCCTTTATATATGTTGAGACGATTACATAATTTGACTTGCTTGAGATTAGATAGATTTACTTTATTATGTATAAGCTTGATTTATGTGATTGAGATTAATTGATCTCAATATCCTTGGCACAAATCACCCTTCAATAGTCCTCTTCAGATATCAATGTTCAGTTGTCAACCTCTATCTCTAATTATTTATAAAATAAGAATCATTACCAAAAAAATACCAAGGGGAAACATGGTTGCATCAACACATAGGTATAATATTTCCTTGCTCTCTTTTATTTCAATTATTCACTTTTAGATTATATGCACTAATTAAAATATAAAATATTCTTGGTTTTAGCTAATATATAAATAAAAAATTCAAATGGGGTTCAAACAAATATAATCTATGATTTTAGACACCAAGTTACATGTTTGTTTCCTTTAAACTAGTTATTCCGTCCTTATGTATTACTAGATTAAAGCAAGTGATGTAGATACTAAAATCTAACTATATATGATAAAATAGTCTTGTATATTTAATGAATACCAATCATGACTCAACTCTTCATTTCATGACCCTACCACTATTAAAAGGATCACATTCACCATCTCAATATGCCTAAATGATAATCCTATAGTCTAACCCTTATATTCTAATTACCCAAATCACCTTTAACTCATAGTCTACATAAAACATTATTTATATATTACTCTGGTAATTATATATATTTAACATACTTATATCCTCTTAGAGACTACCATCTAGACTAGGACACTAGTGTCAATGATATTAACCTAGATCTAATGCTAATGTCCTAGCCTTAAAAATGGTCAAATTTGAAAATATTTGATATTTATGGGTCAAATTGTTCTAATTTTTTAACCATCCCATGAGATGATTCAAATTTGTGGTATAAATACAACATAAAAGGTCATTCATTATCATCTATCAAGAAAACACCTATCAAGCTCACACTTAATCATTTACATAATTGAGTTCTATTGCCCTATTCTTTGCTATTTTAAAATCAATCATAAGAGTTATATTATTATAGGTTTGAAGACATTAAATGTTATACCATGTGCAATATTTGTCAATTTATAAGCTAGATCACTAAATGCAATCACATATAGCATATTGCATAATTGTTGACACACAATCCCACTTTAAGGGGATAAATACATCAGTTTGAGGCATTATTAAAAGTATATGGCTATGTAGTTAGTGTTAATTTATGTATAGGTCTTTAAGGTTAGCTCTACTTCACTTGAGACCACTAACCCCTATTTTATAAGGTGACATGCTTAAGTTGGAAGAGATAAGGTTTTGAGAAAAATGTATGATATCTAGATCTTATGCAGATGATCCGATTTGACAACCTAAAAGCTAACATTGAGCCCTAATATATGTACTAGGTCATTCTATAAAATGACATGTATTTTATACTAGATATAAGCATCAATGATAGTGTCTAGATCCTAATAGTAGTGTATAGGTTGACAAAAAGTAAATATTCATAATATGATGAATCATTATGGAGCATCATCTTTTATTCTCTTGTATCTACATCATCCAGATCCACCTACACATTAGTATATAAGCTAAGTATTTTTTCTTATTCATGTTTCTATATTCAAATTATTGTTTGGCATTATACTTTCCATTTTCAGCATACTTTCATAGTTTAGCACCATATCAAAATTTTGTGAATCTAAATTATTTAATTGGCTTTAATTTATAATAGCTTAGCATTTTTTTTTAATTAAGCATATAAAGTATGATACTAAATTTCTATTTATTTTATCTTAAGGAGGTTATTTAGAATTATATATGTCTTTCTTCCCTTAGGTGGCTTCCTTGGACACATAGTGAAAGTAATGTGGACTTTTGGCAATGCTACAATGTTGATATTTTTATTTTTATTTGGTTGGTAATTTATGTTTTCTTTTAAACCAACACCTTTTTTCCTCTCTTGAATTTATTTTAAAGGATTGAATTTATCGATTATTGAGTTTATTTTGTTTGAATTATAATATTTTATTCTTCTATTTATGATGTTATTTTTTATCCACTTGGATCTTGATCTATTTAAATAATCATGTTAATTTATTTTAATATTTTATTTTAGTGATTAAATATTGGTTTCATTTATGTCATAATGTAAATAATTGTTCACACTTTGTGGGTATGGAAAATAAGTGGTTTAGAATAAAAATATAGGATAAAATGAATAAGTTTTTGGGGAGAAGTCTTGACCCCATCCTCCCACCCACTAGACATGGTTGTTTCATTTAAAATTTAGCTAAAACACATGATTTTATGTTTCTTGGGAGGTCTTAGGAGGTGTTTCACATAAAATCTAAATCACTTTATCTTGTATTTCAGCACAATTATAATTTTTTTTTCTAAAATGGAACTTGACTTTACACAATTAATTATCGCCATGAAATGACACTCAAATTTATTTAGTATGATCTTACAGGATAATTTTACTTGTGTTTCATGTTATACTTATCATAAACTAATTTGAATTATAAATTCATGGGGTGTTAGTTATATTGTGATAGATTATGGATAATTGTATCATAATAAGGAAACTATATAAGAAAACTGGTATCAACCACTTAACTTAAAAATTACAGGATAAATATTAAATTCTACTTTCAAAAATTAATCCAAATACATAATTAAAAATATAAGTCCAAATTATATAATTTTATAATTTTTAACAAGAATAAATTTTTGTTTAGGCATTTAAAATTAATATTTATATGGAATGTAAATCATTGTTTGAAAAATTGAAGAATAATTTAACATTTTAAAGGACATTAAACAAACTAAAGCATTAATTGATACTATGTTTCACCCTCTTAGTTAAAAAACAAAATAAATATTTCATATTTTTACATTTATGTTGAGATAATTTGCATTAATTAATAACCTACTATTTTTTTTTTTAAGTGTGTTGATGTTTGAACACTTAATGTGTGTTTTGCACATCAAGGAAGATTATTTTATAAGAGGTAATAATGAAATACCCCTCTTATGGAGATGTTTTTACTTTTTTATTTGAAGCATCCACCAAGTGTGATGACACTTAGAGGTGTATACATTAAAATGTTGTGTTCCATCTATGTGTTAATGGTTAAATATTTATTATTAAACTTAAGGAGGCTTAATTATATTTGACATATCACATCCTAATCACATATTTTATAATTCCTAAAATTTTCAATACTTTAAAGTGGAAATTAAAAGGGTCTAGGCGTCCAATAAAGGCTATGATACATATATAATATGATTTCTAGGAATCCTACAACTATTAGGATGCTAGCATAGGTTTGGTAAGCTTATCATACAAGTTGGAATGTGTAGATAGTTTTGTAAGAGAATTGATTTAAATGTAAGGAACATGTGGGCATGTAAGGGATTATCAATTTTATAATAAATTGGGTTTTATTATACAATTAAACCCACATGTTTATTTTAATAAAATTTAATAAGTGTGTAAGAAAAGTATAGGTTTGGTAATAGACTTGTTAACCATTGTAAGTAAATTACAATGGTCGGTTACTATTGTATGTAACCAACATGGCCTTGTAAGAAAGATATGGGTATTTTATCACAAAAAATACCTATGTAAGGAGGTTAATCCCATTCATTAATGATGTTTTGTAGATTATTATGGGATATAGTTCTATTTAACATCCCACTAATGGCTGATTTTGGTGGTTGTCTAACCATGGAGGAGCTTGTTGAAGGAGCAACTTGAGAGAAGGTGGAATTGTCTTTGAGCATTGGAGGCATGTACATTAATTTTTTTTCAATGGTGGAGAAGAGGTAGGACTTATTTTACCTCATCTTGTGTATGGAAAGAAGACTTGGTTGTGTTTTGACTCATTATATGATTTGTAATAATAAAATCAAATCAAATTTATTATTTAAAAGAGTTGTTGGAAGTGTTTTTTGAACACTTTGAATGTATGTTATTGAAATAATCATTTTGAATTATCCTCTCCTCTCAAATTGTATTTAATTAACATGAAAATGTTTTATTTGGTTAAATAGATTGATGTTGGGAACAAGTAAACTTTTACTATCTTTCTTCTCCTAATTTGTTCATATACATTAACTGAATGACAAAAAATTCATTCTAAGATACACTAATAATTGTATTAATACTCCTTTGGAATGAAATAATGGAACATAGTTAACCTTGTGAACATATATATATATATATATATATATATATATATATATATATATATATATATATATATATATATATATATATATATATATATATATAATTTATCTACTTATGATATATGGTTTATGTAGTTTTAAAAGAAAAGAAAAGAAATGCCTCTCTTCCCATTTTTTATGTTCAAATTATGTTGATTTGTTGGAAACAATGGACCTATCTCCCTCTCGTACCTTGATATTGAAGTTCAAAATGTTCTTTGTAATTTCATTTATAATGTAAATGTATGTGTGCCATTTAATTTCTCTCCTAATAATCTAATTTAAAAGTTTTTAAAAGTGACAATTCTCTATTTTAAATTTATATATCTTGTAAAATAAATGTGAATATTATTCATTTTAGAAAAATATATATTGTTTATATTTTTCAATGTAAATAAATAGGCAATTAAAATTAATATGTTTGAATCTAATATATATATATATATATATATATATATATATAAGAAAATGTGTATAAAAATATGTGTATGTGTAATAAAATGTAGTATTAATTGGATATACATAAATAGATATATAAAAAATTATTGTATTAAATAAAATAAAGGAAACTAATACATATATAAAGAAAAATAAAAAGAGAGAAGTGTTTATACATATAAAGACAAAGTTTAAAATATGATAGAAATAAGAAAAAATCAAGGGAAAGGACAGTCGACTATGCCGACCTCCAACCCCTTTATTTGTATGGAAGGTGAAGGGGTCATGATAGCTAAACCCACCCAAAACTCTTCATTGTGGTTACCAATGGGAAGAGGGTGACAATTTATCCCTAGTGGTACAATATAAAACCTAAGCAAGGGTCATTAACTGACCAACATATATTTTTTTTGGCCTTACCCTACACTTTCACCAATGCATGGGTTTAGTCAAAAATAAAAAATAACAATAAAAAATACCAAACTATACTTGGGTTTTGTTTTAAAAAAAATGGGCACGACAACATTACTATACCCATTGATAAAGGATGATAAGGACTTGGGACATAGGTCATTAAACACTCAATAAGGAAAGTAAACTTATGAAATTTTCTATTTTATTTAAATAGTGACTAGCTATGAAATAAGTTCATCATTTATCAATACTATAGTTAGTGTATCATGATCTCATTAATGATAAGGTTTTAGTAAAATATTGGACATGAGATGAATTCTCTAATGATGAGTCTCTTTTGGAATACTTGGGAATCTAAGAATCTCCCTCCATTCTATCTTAGTAATATTTTTCCATATAATAAAATTCCCCTGATTATTTTGTAGAAAGTGAATTTCTCAATAATGATGTTAAAATATACAGTCCAACATACAACACCATATGTAAAATATATATTAGATTTGATCAATGAAAAAAATATTTTAAATCCATTAAGAAAAAAAATAGATATCCAAGACTAGTACTTATTTCCACCATGTTTAGGGATGATTAAGGAAAGTATTTTAGACATGTTATACATGATTACACATAATTATTTTCTTGGTATTACTTATATATATTAGGAATTGATCCCATAGCTTTAATTCACATATGGTATTATACTTGAATGTAAATATTTTTAGATATAAATGTAAATATTTTTAGATATAAAAATAGGAAAATGTATCCAAAATTACTTTTATTTTTTAAATATGAAATTCGAATACTTTTGGCTACAAGGTTTATTGATATATGTTTTTTTTTAATCTTAAGTGTATTTTATATATATTTCAAATTATAAATCCTAATGGGTAGATTCGATGTTGTAAATATTACTATTATTATTTAAACAATACTTTCCCCAAATATAAATTTACAATAAAAAATATTTATATGATTGTAAAATCTATAGCTTGTTATGAGATGGTATCATTCTTGGATGGCTTTTTATATACAATTATAATAAGATCAATATCAAAGATTAATAAAAATACATCATTTATGACACCATAAGTAAATTTTAGTATGTGGTTAAGACCTTAAAATTCAAGAATATAAGATACACTTATTAGAGAGATCATACATACATATTTCATTATTATATACACAAATCTATGGAGGACTATATTTATGAATTACATGCAAAATATAAACATTGACAGGATCATGCTACATACTTACGACATATATTTTAACAATTATAGAAATAAAATTTGTGTTTAATTTTAAATAAATGTGTATTTGAAGTATCTTCAGGCTAATTAATGGGTTATATCATATCTCAGAGCGGCATATAAGAAGACACAAAAAATTATAATATATTATATATATGCCACCACTAAAAGGATTGAATTTTTTGTATGCTTACAAAGAAGGATTTAGTAAAAATATGTCTTGTGGATGAGTTAACCAATAATAGGAAGCCTTTTAGGAAATTACTAAATAAACATACAAAGTTTTAATGAGATGAAAATTTAAAATAAAATTGGATGTAAGAAAATAATATATACTTAATCCACCTATTTTTATGCCTCCAATACTAGATTGTTCTTTGATATTATACATTTTTTCAAAGATCATGTCTTAGGGTATTTATATTAAAAATTTGATGATGATCACCTTAAGACTAGTATAAATATGGTATTTTCTTTATTTTCCATTTTCCACTTTAGGTGATATAGGCCCCCATTTACCTACCATGATACTTTAATTATTTTTTACTTTTAACCATCCCCATTTGTGTGATAAGCTTTGATGAGCACTAGATTAGTTCTATATTATTTACTTATGCCTAGCTAGGGTGTTAGGGTGTGAATCCACTATTTATAGTTACTACTCATGGTAATGTGGTATGTAGGTGATGTGGTAAGATGGTGATGTGGCATGGGCCCATAGAGAGTCCCAAGATGTGTTCAAGATGATGTGATAGGTTTGGGGCATAGTAATCCACTAGAATAAATATGTTTTGTCCTTAGTAAGCCACATATGGATAATCACATGTTGAAAAAGACAAAGGGTCATGTATGGGTCAAATTTATAAGGGGACCCATGATTCACATGTGTAGAGAAAGACAAAAGGTGATTTCAACACCTTTTGGACTCATGTGGTTACATGTGAAGATGAAGACATGAATGCATTATTGTATATTGATCTCACATGTGTGAGTGGGGTGTAATTCTTGGAATCACACGGGGTTGCTTGGATATTGTCTAAAGTAGATCATCCACATTGTTGACCCTTGGAGATGAAGACAAGAAGAACACTATTGAGTGTTTCCTCACTTGTGGAGTGGGGGATAATATTTGGAGCTACATGAAGGTGGCCTTGGATATTATCTAAGTGGATGGTCATTTTTTATGACTTTTGTCACATGGGGACAACCACCATTATGGATCACTATACACCCACTCAAATGTGGTGAATTTCTTAGAGTAGCCATGAATTTTTCTCCCTCTCTCTCCCTCTTCTCTCTTTCATTATTGTAAAATGATATAAAGCATTGCATTTTCCTTTGTATTTATGACAAACCCATTATGGGATATCCATTCTTAGATAATTTTTGTAGGTTGGAGCTTGTAAGGCATATAATATTATATCACCTAGATTCTTGGGTTATAAGCATTAGATGCATGGTTAGAGGTTAGATCCTGTAAAGTTGTTATGCTTAGCTCACCTAGATGCATGGTATCGATCCTTGAGGATGAGCTTGAAGGCTTTTTATATTAGATCATCGTTGAAGGTTGATGCTTAGATCACCTAGATGCTTTGTTATAAGCATGGGGATAGAGGTTAATGCTATGTAGGTTAGCATTATAAGAGATGCATTCTTCAATTTTTCAACTTGGAGGTTAGATGATGGAAAGCTTGGTTTTAATCTCTACTCACTTGAGTGCTTGGTGTTAGCACTAGAAAGGAGTTGTTAATAGAAGCTATGTAGAAGAGATATTTTTTGATGGAATATGAAGTATGGATGTTGTCTTTGCCCCATGGTTTTTTCCTAGCTAGTTTAGCAGGGTTTTCATGTATATATAGTGTTATGGTTTGTCTCTCTTTTTTGTGTTTTATTGTATCTTGTATTTTGTTTTTGTAATTAAATTTTACCTACAGATGTAGGAATGTTTGTTTTCTTAATAGTGGTATCACATTTAGGCTTTAGTTGTTGGTAATCGAGCTTTGTTGATCCTAATAAGTGGTATTATAGATTTGGTTGTGAATATTTGATTCCTAACATATGGTTATTACATAGTATCATTTGCCTATTTGTTTTTTAACTCTCTCCTTTGGTGTTGTGTAGTAAGAGATCACTTGGTTAGGTTTAGTATATATAATTTGGTCATGCTCCCAATGTAAACATGTATTATAATAGATGTTATTTTATTACATTATTCAATCTTGGATTTTACTAAGTTAGATAAGCCATAGATCTATCTTAATTTTTTACATACATTATGGTGAACCCAACATGAGTCTAACCCTTGCATTTTAAAATTTTCACTTCCCACTAACTAGTTTAGGTTGGTTGATCTAGTCTTAACCTTTATTGATAAATTTAAGATTTACAATCAACTAGATTGCACTAGTCAGTCCAATTTTGTCTTATGTTTGTAGGTTTTATCTACATAGTAAACTAGATCTCACTGATTGACCTGGTATTCTAATCTATTTATAGGTCTAGAAACTTTATTCAACAAGATCATGCTTGTCAATCTATTTTTTCCCTTCAAATTACATGGATTTATATCTAATAGACTAAATCATACTAATCGAATCTATTATTTTCATATTTTATAAAAAAAATTACCTACATTCAACCAGATCGAGTTGGTTTATTTATTTTGGTTTAATAGTTTTTACTTTTTTATTTTTATAAAACTAGATTGGCTAATTGATTTAATTTAGTTTAACAGTTTTTACTTTTCAACTTTCAAAAAACTAAACTGGGTTGGTTGATTTAGCTTTATTTTATAATTTATTATTCTTAGTTATCTACAGACTAAATTTATCTATTTGATCCCATTTAATCCTATGTTTTTCAAACAAAATCCTCTATAAGACTCAATCAGGGGTATAAAATACAACTAGCAATAAAATTTCTAGTATTTTTGTCAACCAATGAAATTAAAATGATCAATCTAGTCATATTTTAAAGGTTCACTCTAAGCAAGATTCATATTACAAATGGTATCAACTACTTAAATTCATCATTTATGTATTTAAATCAAGATATTCAACATTTAATTTTTAATCTATCCTTACTAGTTTTTAGTTCTACCAAACTTACCACGTAATCAACTATGTTGACCGGGATAACTTAGTTATGTATCTATTTGATTTACAAAAAAAAAAAATTGACCTAGTTTATTGTGTTTATTTTTATCCTATTTTAACAACATACTAGATCAACCTGACCAACTATGTTCTATTTTATTTGCAAACTAGATCAGCTTGGATGATGCTGTTATGTGTTATTTATTTTTCATCATAAGAAAGGAAACTAAATTTAATTTCTTAGTAATTAGTTTAACATTTATTTTGAAAATATTTGGCTTCCTTTTATTTATTTTATAGAACAACAAAATGGATTAAAACAATTTATTTTCACCTTTATTTTCACTTTGTCATGATTTCCCTATAAACTATGTACCCATAATTTTAAAATTACTTAGCTACTATTATGAAGGGTTACACAATACTCTATTTTTGGTCCTTGTGTATAGTTTACAAATATCATGGCATGAGGGGATTTACCCAATACTCACATCCATAATATAACTATAAACAAGGTTTTTAGTTTCCATGTACCTTATGGTATTTTAGAAATGCATAAGATTTCCCTTTGAACTTAACCCTAGTAATCCATCCATCCATTTGATTTTATGGTGCATCAGTTATCAGTTAGCACTAAGAAGTTAATTTCATTTTACCTTTGAAAGCAAGTTTAATGGGATATGGGAATGATGCTTCCTTTATAGTTACTACTCTAAAACATTGGCTTATCACTATCTAATAGACAAGTATCTTCACAAATCCTAAAAATCAATCAAAACTTTTTAGTACAACTTTTTAATCTTATTTTTAGATAATTATTTAACATCAATAGTTATAGAATTATATTTTTATGTTTGCTTATTTTTATTCTATGTTGTATTGTAGATTGTATTGATCACCATTAATACATAATTTAATTATGTGGTAGATAGTTTGATATTATGTCTTATTTAATACTACCTTAAGAACTTCATAGTTCAATTTTTTGTTAAGATTTTCCTAGATTCAATTAAATTCACTGTTGGAATAATGAATATTTAAGCTTACCTAGGGATAATAGGGTAAGTTATTTATTACCTAGGGTTAATTTTATTTACCTAGGTTAATTTGTTTTATTGTTGAGAGTCTCTCAACAATATTTTTGTTTGTAGTATTTGAAAACAAATAGTTTGTTTTCTCTATTTTGTAATCACAACAAATAGTTTGTTATCATAAAACAAACTATTTGTATTATATATACTTTACAATCTATGAGGAAATAATGAGAGAATAATGAGAGAATATAGAGATTTTTTAGGATTATCACCTATTTTTTAGGTGTGTGAGAAAAACATATTTTATTCTCTGGTATTATTTTTGCAGGTTACTTATTGTGGGTTCTTTCTCTTGGATTGATCCTGTGGATCCTATGTATCTCCTGTTCATTCTTTCATGGTATCAGAGCATGGAGTTCTAGTTGAAGATCCTCTTCCCTAAATTTTTTTTATCTTTTCCATCTATTAAAATAGTCAAAAACATTATTTTATTGATGTGTTACAAATATTTGTTATTCTCTCACATTCTGCTTCTTGTTTACATGTTTTTTTTGAAAATTTCTGTACTTTATGATCATTTATGACTGTACAGATTTCCAAAACTAGAATTTTTTGGCATAGGGGCATAGAAAATTAAATAAATAATACATTTTAACTTGATTTTTTTCATTCCTTGCTGGCCGTACAACTCTTCTAGACAAAAATTGGCTAACTAGTTTTTCTGGCAGATTGCAGTACCTGTACGGTTTTTTGATGTTACAGATCATACGGATGTATTTTTTGAAATCTGACACTTGTTCATGAAAGTTAACTGTGCTATATTTCATTCTGGATCAATTAGTATAGATTTGGATCTAGCTATATAGTGTTTTGGGGGATTACAACAGGGATTTCAAAATTTGTTTTATTTTACAGCATAGCCGTATGGTTTTCTTCAATTTAAATGCCTTATACTGCATAAAATAAAAATATGAAAATTGTATGTGTAAGTATACTTTCCAAGATTTCATTTATAGCTAAGAAGTATGGATTTGGATCAGGCCGTATAGTCCTTTGAGCAGAGCCTGTGGAGCTAATTATGAAATTGCTTGGAGGTTTTTTCCTTGGCAAATATTTACAAAATTCTCATCAAAATTTTTCCTGATCACCATGCCTTGCTGGAACAAGAAATTATTTTTGATAAAGCCAAAAATTATTCAACATTCATCTCACATGTGTGAGTTATTTTGGATTTTTTATTAATTTCTTAATTTTTAGTTGTTTAAAAGCAAGTCTCTAGCTTTAAATGAACAAAGTTGACTTTGCTAAAGTGGCTAGAGGTATTTTATTAAAGAATTGGTAGGGAGGAAGTCTTGGGGTCAAATCTCCCTACATATTTTTTTTGCATAAAGACATTTTTTTGGTACCTTTTGTATAAGCTAAGGCTAAAAAAAATTTCATCGGGAAATGTTAAATTGTAATGGGAGGGGTTTTTTTGAGGAAAAAATGAATGTCTAGGTTGTTCTTGTCAATGTCATCATCTTCTTTGAGAATGGAATCCCAATTGTTTGAACCCCTAAAATCCACAAATTACCATGTTTGGAAGCTGAAAATGTAACAACTCCTTCAATCAAAGGGCTTATGGAGATTTTTTTCTAAAACAACACATGCAACATTCACCACTGAAAAAGACAAATATGCATACAGTTGTAAGGAGGATGAGGCTCTTGAATTGATTTGCCTCAACATCTCAGATAATCTTCAATTTCACATTGTAGATGCTACAACACCAAAAGAGGTATGGGAAAAATTTAAAAACCTATTTGGAAAAGTTAATGAGTTTAAAATTTTGCAATTAGATGCAGAATTGAGTACTCTCTCTCTACATCATATTTTCCTTCAATAGATGAATTCTTGGCAAAATTCAAATTTATTAGGTCAAAATTGAAAGCCGGTAACAAGGATAAAAGTGATAAGGAGTGCATTTTCATGATTTTGTCAAAGTTGAAAGGACCATATAGTGTGTTTTCCTCTGATTTTTATACCATGATGGATACATTAGGTGATGAATTCAAATGGCCTTCCTTTAAAGTTTTTTGTGAAAGATTGACTAGGGAGAAAACAAAATTAATGGCCTTAGATGCTCTACCTGGTCCTAGTCATGCTCTAGTTGCTAATTCTTCAAAAGTAAAACCTTCACCTAAGTTTAAACAAAAGCAAGAACCTTCAAAAATTCCACTAAGACCAAAAAGTCCTTTAAGCAAAAAGAAGAAAACATTTGGTCCATGTAATTTTTGTGGTGGTCCTAATCATGATGAAATCAAATGTTTTAAGAAGATGGAAACATTAGAGGTAGTGGTCAAACAACACAAAATTTCCATTCTGTCTCCATCTCCTTCTACTTCTCCTGCAGGAAAAAGGAAAGCACTTTCAGCCAGGGCTATATCTGCATGTCATGATCAATGGATTTTTGACTCAGGTGCTTCTCATCATCTCACACATTCTAAGGATCTATTGTCTTCTCTTACAGATTGTAGTACATTACATATTGTTATGGTTAACTCCTTACAGATTAAAGTTTTGGGATCAGGAACTGTTGACAAATAGGATGGATGTTTTAACAATGTATTACTTGTATCCCAAATCTCTTCTAATCTTCTCTCTGTATATCAAATATGTAATTCTAGTACTAGTAAAACTATGGAGTTTACTCCACATGATGTTGTAATAAGAGAATGTAATGATCCTAGTGAGATAGTTGCTATAGGTACAACAAACCATACTGCAAGACTCTATATTTTTGATAAGTTTGAGTCTTTTATGTCTTTTGGTTCTTCACTTATAACACATGGTAATAATCTCAACAAATTGTGGCATGAGATATTAGGGCATTTGAGTTATGGATATATGCAACAACTGAGTAAAAAACATCTTGTAAAAGGCCTTCTTAAGGTCTCTTATATTGATGGGGTGTGTCTTGGTTGTCTAGTTGGTAAACAACACCATGATCCATTTCTAATTGGTAAGGCCACATGTACAAATGCACCCTTAGGGTTGGTTTATAGTGATTTGATGAATTTTCCAACTCGTTCCTTTTTAGGGAACAAATATGCACTCCCATTCATTGATGATTTCACTCATAAAACTTGGGTATATTTTCTCAAGTTGAAAAGTGAAGTTTTTGAGAATTTTAAGGCTTTCAAAGCCTTTGCTGAAAGACAATCATCTCTTCCTCTTAAGAAGATATGCACTGACAATGGGGCGAATATGATAGTAATGCTTTCCATGATTTTTGTATTGAGCATGAGATGCAGCACCAGTTCACTATACCACACACTCCTCAATAAAATGGTGTAGCAGAGAGGAAAAATCAAACATTGAAAGAGATGGCAAATTGTATGATTCACTCTAAAAATTTGGGTCCACAATATTGGGTTGAAGCTATAAACTATACAAACTACATTCAAAACCATATGCCTCACAAAGTTGTGAAAAATATGATACTTGAAGAATCTTGGTCTGGGATCATGACTGATATTTCATATTTTTGCATCTTTGGGAGTCAAGCATGGGTATTTGTTCCTAATGACAAATGCAAAGCATTAGAGAAGAAAAGCCAACCACTCATTTTTGTTGGATATTGTGAAGATTTAAAAGCCTACCACCTTTTTAATCCTATCACACATGATGTGTTGTTTCGATGGGATGTTCAAATTGATGAGCTACCCACTCCATATGAGTGTATATCTAGTTCTTCTTCTCCCCCTCCTTTTATCGAAGATAGTGAAGATTTGATTTCTATTATTGATGATGATGATGTTGCACTTGTTCAAACACCATAGCCATTTTATTCACCACCTTTGCTCAAGTGGGCAAAGAGCACTCTATAAGCAGCTGGTTCTTTTGTTGGTGATCCATCTGATTCTCATCACACTCGCTCACAGACATCTGGTGTTGCTCTTTTAGGACAAGCTTATATAGATGATCTAGTGTTATTTTCTGAGGCCATTGGTATACCTGAGTGGGATGTTGTAATGTATGATGATTATTATTCATTGATGAAGAATGATACTTGGGATCTTGTCCCTCTTCCTAAGGGAAGAAAACTTGTAAAATGTAAATGGGTATATAAGACCAAATATGCTACAGATGGATTAGTAGATAAGTACAAAGCTAGATTAGTAGATAAGGGTTTTTCACAAGTTGAAGGGGTTGATTACTCTGAGACCTTTGCCCTTGTAGCTAAGATGGATTCTATTTGACTTGTACTCTCTCTTACTGCTTCATATTCTTGGTCAATTTTTTAGATGGATGTGAAGAGTGCCTTCTTGCATGGTGATCTCCATGAGGAGATCTATATGGATCAGCCTCTAATATTTGTACAGGACTCATCATTGGTTTGTAGACTCTATCATTCTCTTTATGACCTCAAAAAAGCTCCTAGAGATTGGTATGAGAAGATGGATAGTTTTCTTTTGAGTTTTGGTTTTATTCATTGTGAGTCAGATCACAATGTATACATTCTAAAGCAAGGTGAGTAAATTTTCATATTGGTTTTGTATGTTGATAATCTCATCCTTACTATAAGTTTAGATTCATTGATACATGACATCAAGGACAAGTTGGCAGATAGGTTTGATATGACAAATTTGGGACTTCTACATTATTTTCTTGGTCTTCAAGTTCTTCATTCTTCTAAGGGCATCTCTATTAGACAGCAGAAGTATGTGATAGATCTTCTTCATTGATTTGGTATGGCTAATTGTAAGCCTACCCCCACTCCATATAAGTCAGGTATTATGTTGTCTACCACTTGTATGACTCCTCTTGTTGATCCAAATTTGTATAGGTAACTTGTAGGTAGTCTTTTATACTTGACTCATACCCATCCCGACATCACATTTGCTATGAAACTTGTCTCTCAGTTCTCCCATGAGCCTCATGAGAGTCATTGGCAAGCAACCAAGTTTATTTTATGATACATTCAGGGCTTCACTCACTTTGGTAGACATTACACACCATAGAGTTCTACATAGCTTGTTGGATACACTGACTCTGATTGGGCTGGTGATGTTGACACTCGCAAGTCCACTTATGGATTTGCTATCACACTTAGTTCAGGTCTAGTTGTTTGGGCATGCAAAAATTAGACTGCTATTTCATTTTCCTCTATTGAGGCTGAGTATCAAGGTACTATCAAAGCCAATCAAGAGACATTTTAGCTTTGATAGTTGCTTGGAGAGTTTAGCTTCACACAGCAGGGTCTTACTACTCTTTGGTGTGACAACCAAAGTGTGATTTCTATTTCACACAATCTTATTGAGCATCAGCAGACCAAACACATTGAGATTCACATGCACTTCATTCGAAATCTTATTCAAGATGGAGTTCTTTCTTTGGAGTTTGTGCCTACAACTGAGCAGATTATAGACATCTTCACTAAACCTTTGGCTTCTCCTCGTTATATTTAGTTCTGAGTGATGCTTGGGGTGAAGGAAGTTGTCCTTAGGGGGGATTTCCCATGAAGTCCTTCCTTCCTTTATTTTTCATATATTTGATTGGTTTGTACATGGGTACCTTATCAGGCCTAGTAGCTGGGACCCATATTTGTTTCTCATTCTCCCTATGTTTCTCTTAAGGGAGGGTGTTGAAATAATGAATATTTAAGCTTACCTAGGGATAATAGGGTAAGTTATTTATTACCTAGAGTTAATTTTATTTACCTAGGATAATTTGTTTTATTTTTAAGAGTCTCTCAACAATATTTTTGTTTTTAGTATTTGAAAACAAATTGTTTGTTTTCTCTATTTTGTAATCACAACAAATAGTTTGTTATCATAAAACAAACTATTTGTATTATATATACTTTACAATCTATGAGAAAATAATGAGAGAATAATGAGAGAATATAGAGAATTTTTAGGATTATCACCTATTTTTTAGGTATGTGAGAAAAACATATTTTATTCTCTGGTATTTTTTTTGTAGGTTACTTGTTGTGGGTTCTTTCTCTTGGATTGTTCCTATGGATCCTGTGTATCTCCTGGTCATTCTTTCATTTACTAGCATGACTTACTATAACTTAGTATTTTCTATCTTTCAAGCTACATCAACTAGGTCAACTTACTAGGCTTTAAAAAAACTTTATTTTTTCTTCCCTATCAAACTAAGTTGACCATATTGGTTTAGTAGGATTTCATAAAATTTAATATTCTTATTCCTGTCAAACTAAATTGACTAGATCAACTTAGTAGGCTTTTATAAAATTCTATATTTTTCTACCTATCAAACTAAGTTTACCAACTTGATTTAGTAGGCTTTCAAATACTTCTATATTTTTTTACTTTTCAAACTATGTCTAACAACTCAATTTAATAGGCTTTCAAAAAATCTATATTTTTATTACCTATCAAACTAGGTTAACCAAATCGACATAGAATTAGTAGGAATTCAAAAATTTATGTATTTTTTGCCTATAAAACTAAGTTGACCAACTTTACTTAGCAATTTTTCACCACTATTATATATTTATCAAAATTACACTATATTGACCAAGCTAATCCTATTTTTCCTAGATGATTTAGTTGACTTTATAAATATTTTCCCTCTTTTAGCATTTTAGCTTGTTGTTCTTCTTACCAATCTAATTAGCATCATGAAATCACCTATTAGGATCTTTTTTGATAGCCTCAACCCATTCTGAGTGTACATAAGTTCTTATTTCCTCCCCTCCTTAACCACCCTAGAAGATAAACCCTCATAGTAAAATTACTCTTAATCCTCATCTAGGTCATTGGAATGCAACATGGTCCATATCACTCAAAATGATGAAGTAGATAATCCCAACCTAAATGGTACCATTTTTATACTACTTTACTTTACCATTGGATTAATTGATACCAACATAGAGAATCCTCTTTTTATGAAACCCTCCTCTCACTAATACCAAGGTTATCCTTCCAACCAACACCTATTTTACACATCCCACTATTAGCAATCAAAACAAACTTATTGATACAACTCAAATTATTTCTCAAATGGTTCAACAAATGAATGTTATGTAAAAAATTAACAATGCTCAAATTCTCCAAATGTAAAACTATATCGTAAAAATGGAAACTCAAGCTCCTATCATTATACCTCAAAATTAATAATAATTGTTGTCTTCCTCCTATCAGAGATACTAATGGTAATATCATCCCTCAACCTATCATGCATAAAATACACTTCAACATCTTCAAAATGAACCTTTAGTTCCATTCATATTATCTATTGATATTGGAAATATGTATCCAACCATTAAGTATGATGGAACTAAATAATCTGTTATTTTCCTTAAATCATTTAGCAATATCTTATGGATTGGGTCTAAACCAAAACATTTATTACCACTAAAATTCTTATCAAAACTCTTACAGAGGATGCCCTAGAATGGTATAATCAATTTCCCCAATATTCTCTATGGTATTTAGAGGATCTCACCAATGCTTTATTAAAATAATTTAAACAAAATGATCTTCCTAAGAAAATGTCTTAGCCATTTTATATATGCTAAATAATTACCTACTAAATTTACCCATAATTTTATTAAAATATGGAAATCAATAGATCATAAATAAGATCACAAAATGAGGGGTGATAATCCATTAAAATTATTTATTTATGCCTTAAAACCTTCTCTTCAATACAAGGTTCGAATATTTTCCCCTCAAAACTTAGAATAAGATCTCAACCAATCCAAAAGACAAGCTTTCTTTATGAACCAATTTGAACCATCTCAAAGTTAAATCAATGAATCTTTCCAAAATTAAAGTAATGAAAACACTAGCATAAATTCTCGGTCTAAATCCCCTCCAATTAAAATGGGAGTAGTAAAAACTAACATTCAAACTCTCTCCCACTCACCTTTGACATTGTAAAAAATGAAGAGACTTTTATCTCCATCTAAACCTTTCATCTACAACAATACTACTCCTCCATCATGGTATGATCCAAATAAGTTTTTTTGATTTCACATGCCATTTTCATGAAACATGTCATGGAATTATAAAGTTTCTAGTTTAATTTATGTTAGGTGATACATTTTATCATGAAAATATGATTAGACTCCAACATTCTTATTATCATAAAGATTATCTAAAGTGAAATTTTACTGAATCTACAAATTTAAAATCTCAAAAATCTCTTTCATCAGACTCCAATACACAACATTCTAGTGAATATGTTTCTACCATTGATGCTTATAATAATCAATCTTATACCAATTCTCAATATATGAACACAGATAAATTAAATTATCACCATAAACTTGCTATCATATATCATGTTACCAAACCTAAGAAACCTTATACTAATGATCAAATACTCAAAGACACTGTCACCTCTCAATCTATATCTTCCAAACCATCCACTAGTGATGATCTACCTTGACCAATGGACCCAAAAGTACTTCCAAAAAAATATCCTCTTAATTAACCTAAACCTCATGCTCATCCTTATTTTAAACCCTACTAGAATTTCTTAGACAAAATTAATTATATGACTTGTATAATTTCTCTCATGGAATTAGTGTGAACTTCACCCTATCATCACAAGTTTCTTATGCAACAACTCCATGACATTGAATAGCCTACATATAATGAATTTTAATTACCTATTGATATTAATTAACCTAAAAAGTGCATGGTATTGAAATAATTACATCTACCAAACCCCTCATTGAATTTTGTAAAGAAGATATGATAAATGATGAAATTATCTTTTTTGCTAATGATCTACCCTTCTAATCAAAATTTGCATCAATAATAATTTAGTTCAAAAAAATTTAGTTGATGAAGTATCAGGGATCAATGTCACATTTATTTGGTTAATTCACAAAATCACATATTCTAAGGAAAACCTCAAACAAGTATGACTCATGTGTCATATATTTGACAAAACTAATAAAAACCCACTTGGTTACATTTGGTTCCCTCTTACCATTGGACCCAAGAAAATCTACACCATGTTTATGGTACTTAATCTTCCCTTATCTTATAATATGTTTTTGGGATGTCTTTATACACATAATATTTTAAATCTTTAATCAAATAATAATGCTTTACATCTTGTAGGAACCCATAAAAACTCAATCTCTTTGAGTGCATGCCTTAAGGGGTGCATCAAGAAAGGGGTGGGCAAATATTTGGTGCTTTTTAGGATTTTTTGTCTATTATTTCCACATTATTACCAATCCAACCAAATCTTAAAACCATTCCATAAGTTAGTAATCCTCCCTTGCACACTCCTCTAGTCTTTTTCCTCTTTCCATCTTTCTTTTCCTTACCTTGATCCCCTTTAGCCAGTTGATTGTACTAGGTCACCTGCGTTAAACCCATATAGTTTTTAGCCTCTTATTACTATACAAGGTCAAATGGGTCAACCCTATACTATTAAGGTGATTTTCATTAGGAGTTTCATTATCCCTTCACTGACTTAGCTTGGGCCTAGTGATTTTTCCCCTAAAAACATATAGGGTCAACTAGGTCTACCGCATACAACTGACATATTCAAAAGGGTTTAGGTTGAGATCCACCTATAAATATAAGATAATTTCATCATTATTTCAATATGCAATCAAGATTTATTATTCACTCACACTTCTTCATAATCTACTCTTCCACCATTCTACTTGAGGAGTTTTAGCTTAGGGTTTCTACTTGGAGAATCTAGTCTTGTGGATATGTCTTGGATGCTTTGGCCTTTCTTAGCGATCTTTGAAAACCATAACCTATTATGAAGCCCCATTTGCTAAGGAAGGGATTGATTTTTGATGGGTTCACATCTAGATAAGTATATTCTAAGTTTGTTCTCCTCTCTCTAGTAGATAGAAGTAGCGTAAGTGTTGGTTCAAATAATATTACTCTTCATTTTCCATGTATTAGGGTCTTACTCATACTCAGCTTAATTTATATTCCCTTATACCTATTTTTATTGATTTACTAACCCCTTTTATTGTGACACAATATTTGGTGTTTACTATATTAGATTTACTTTCTTGTTATTAGAATAGAGTGAACATTAAACCTATGACTCTTTTAGGGTTATTACATGATTATGTTAGACTATAAGCTTTATAACCCTACCTCACATGGTGTATTTTGACAAGTGATACCCTAATCAAGTCTAGCGTATCCTCATATTGGTCATGTTCTCACTTAAAAAATGTATTCCCAATCAAAATTGTAAGTATGCTCTATCTTCTCTAAGCTAAGATCGATTTATAGACATGATGCATTTTTTATTGCATTTATTCAAGTAAACCCAACATGAAACTAACCCTTCAAATGTTTATTTCACTTTATTTCCCTCTTTTTATCATTATTTATATCATATATCTATCATGTTAGATCAAATTTGTTGACCTAGTTCTAATATTTGTGCATAGGTTTTCAAGAACAAGCAATTGGATCGATTAAAATGACCTAGTATAGGTTTTCAAGGTTACAATTTAGACTAATAGGTCAACCCAATCAAACATGTATACTTTCAGGCATCCAGATTTAGCTACTAGGTTAACCTAGTCGACTTGATACATTTTAGACACTTAGAAGCAAGATTCTACAAAGCTTCATCAACCAAATCAAACTGATTAGTAGAGTTTTCAAGCATATTAAAAGGTTTTTTCCTAGCAATCTCCATTATCAGCATCTCTAATACACCAAGCTTCCTTTCTATCTCTCTATCTCTTTATTTTATATCTTTTCTTTCATAGTTTGTAGTCTTCTAAGCTACCCCTACATAATTAATTAGTTTGACCCTGTCGACCCAATTCTATGTTATATGTGCTATTTGAATAACTGTGTTAACCTTAACTAACCCTATTCATTCTTAGACCTTGATTTCATAGTACAGGTTTGACCCTATCAACCTTGTTCTATATTTTTTACATATAGTGTCAACACTATACCTTATTTCAAGTTGTAATTAATCTAGATGTGATAGTAATTAGTTCACACCTTTTTTTCTTATTTCTTGCATGCTTAGAATAGTTCACATAGTCTAATTAGGGGGTTTTTAATTAACCATTTAGTTTCACCATCTCTATTTTATGCACACACAACCAAATCACATAATATAAACAAGAATTTTAACATTTGTTTACCCAAAGCCAACCTACTTGGATTTCATCACCAAGGGGAAAGCTGACTTGATACTCTGGTCAAGTATAAATACTTTTTAATGGTATATTCAGGCTAAACATCTAACACCCTTATCACAATGGTGTTTGAAGTGAGGGGGTAGGCCCTAATACCAAGATTATATCATTGCCATTATAGTCCCTTCCATCCCAAAATACTTGAAACCATCTTTAAATTTTCATTCTAGTTCCTTTCTTACAACCAACTTCCCATCACATTTAACATCATATTCTTAATAATCTAATAAAACACCTTAGGTTGGCCAACTATTTATCTCTTTACTTTTTAAGTTGATTGCTTGCTCTTTACTCAATTGTGTGTGAAAAAACTTACTTTAGTCAATGTTAGTTTAAGGTTTTATATTGTGTGCTTCAATTCGATTAGCCATCATTGATCCAATTGACTATTTCTTTCCCTTCAGTTCTTACTTTCATATATTAGCTACAAAAATTATCCTTTTTTAGCTCATAACTTATTATCAAAATTCTCTTTTTACCTATTTACTACATTAATTCGACCTAGTTGACCCTATATATTTTTTAAACCTCTGTGCATAGTGTTGGGTGAATATTTTGTCATCAACTAATTGATGACAAAATGGGTATATCAACCATAGTATAAGGAGATTTATGCCATAAAAAGTGTAGGTTTACCACATCTTAACGAGATAAATCTCTCCTCTCATTAAGGGGAGGTTCCCTATGAATCACTTATATGCTATATGTATATATAAGTAAGCAAAAAATAATACTCAGGGTAGTATAACACCATCCATCTATCTTTTTTTAGAGATGATGTCCAAAGAACAAAAGAGAGAAATCCTAGTCGATGGCTGAAAGCATTCCTCTTCTTTCAGGAATGGTATCCAACACAGAGCAAAAAATCTCCTAAAGTAGTAATAAGGTCCACAAGAAAACCCATGAAAGCACGAAGTCTTCCATTTCCTCTTTCACTGATTCAAAACACGTGTAACAGTAGAGTGAAACAAAGCACAAAGTCTTCACCTAAAACTACAATGGATAAAAGGATCACCAAGATAAAAGTAGCTTAAAGTCTTTCTTTTATCTTTTAGAAACGTCATTAGATAATTTCAATACACACACTTTATTTTATTAAATTTAACAGATAAGAGATTATCATGAAAGAGAACATAAGAACTATTTCCTAAATAACACAAATTACTTCAACACAAAGTCTGAAATAAACTTGTTTCTCATTCATTTGATAAAATATGATTTACAAGTTGAGCGCAAAGTCTCAAGAGGTGTCTCAATTTTAGTAGAGTTTTTGCTCTCAATTATCCAGAGATCCTTTTACAAAAGAGGTTCCCTCTATATATAGGGAGAAACCTTCAAAATTAAAAAAGATTAAAATATTAAAATATCTAGTCAAAGATGAGTCATCGTTGACTTTGAGATATTTTTTTGGATTTTTACATGTAATTACATATTACAAAAGTGCATGCACTTTTACATGACAAAAGTGCATGAGAAGAGAGGAAGAAGAGAGAATGGAGAAATGGTTCAACTCCTACCGCCGGGCTTCTTCAGATGAGCATCATACATGGTGATAGATGCCTAAATTTCTATATTGTTTGGTGCAATGGTGTTTTTGAAGATCACTCTAGCTCTGATTGTAGCATCTTTCAATGTTGTGATTGCTTTGGCATGACTAGTTAACCTAGTTCTTAGATTATCTAGAGTTAACTAAGTATCTAAGATGTTATCCACAGAAGTCATTGAAAATGCTTTCTCTTTGAAATACCTCTGATCATACCTTTGAATTCTCAAATCATCTCTTCTACTGATAGAAATTGATTATCTCTGGAGGTGAGGTCGCAAGGCAATTCCTCCAGTCTGTTCAACAGGCTTGTGTCACTTTTCTCACTAGTGTCTTTGGAAGACTTGAGATCTTCGATTAGCTCCTTGAGTACCTGAATCCTATATATCAGTGATTCCTTGATGTCAACATAGGAATCTTTTTTGGTAATGACACTGATAGATATTGAGGTGCATTTCTTCAGATCCTTCATCTCTATCCACTTGCTAAGATATTTATTTATACTGTCAAAATATTGAGAAATAAGAGAGACGAGGTCTTCTAAATCTATCCTCACCTTCTTCATCTTGTCTATCTTCTTAGCAACCTCTGTAAACAAGGAAATTCCCTAAGTATGCATCTTTTCTATATAGTCTTCAAGCACTTTCCCTTTCATGTAGGTTTTCTTTACTTTCTAGATAATAGAATCATCTATGGAAAAGGCTTCTGGGGTCACTGCTTCAGGAGCAAGAGTGAATTTCCTGACTACCGTGGTCAATTATTCCACCTTTGCTTTATAGTAATATTTCATCTCCTTTTCCCTATCAAATTTCTAGACCATGATATCCATTGCGGACTATAGGTCACTCTTTGCACCCTCATGAGTGATCTCTCCCAACTCAACATGAGAAATGGAATAGATGCTCATGTCAAAACCCTCTAGGGTTGCGTCTTGTGGAGGTTTGACTATCTCCAAAAATTTGGGCCCCTTGGTTGCATCGAGACCGTAACAGATTTCATGTTTTGGGTAAAATGTAACGAAAAGATGTTATGAAATTCGAATGATGTTAGTTGAGCAAATACGAGAACAAGAAAAACCCATCTTTAAAAATGAACTTAGAGAGACAAAATGGAAAAAAATAAGTTTCGCGAGGGGGGGGTTGTTCCAAAAATGAGCTGCGCAAATTTTGGAAACAACACATAGTACTAGATTGACCCAATTGATCCTATACTATTTATAGACATTTTTTTTGTATTAGGTCAACCCTACCCTATAATATTTTTTGCTTTCCCTATTTGTCAATCTAGTTCCCTATCTTTCCTTATTTTTTATTTTATTCATTTCTCTCAAGCATTATATCCCCTATCAGAATCTTCTTGGATAACCTAAATCCATTTAAACACTATATGGGGTTCTCTTTGTTTCCTATCTTTTCTTCTTCTTTTTAGCTATTAGGGCATCTTACAATGGCCATACACACATTACTCTAGCCTTTGGGTCATCTTGAGATGCCCACCCACGTATCATTTTGGACTCTTGGGAATCTTATGATGCCCATCACTACAACCACTTACCCTTTAGGGCCTCTCACAATTCTCACTCTTACTCTGCATTACATTCTACCAAAATAATTAAACTCCAAGAAACCTTGTGAAACACACAAAATTGTATCTCACATGCTCATCCTTAATATAGATGTTAATGTAGGAACACTTTCCTTCTTTTCATGCTTTTTATCTACATTTATCTAACACTTTTTGTAGGTTACTTACACAAGTATCTCCCTCTACAATAAGTTCTTTCCTTTCACAAACCTTTAATCCTCCTTTTTGGTCTTTTGGTTTCTCGATGTACCATAGTCCTCTTTATCTTATTGCATTTTCTCTTATGACATCCCTTGGGTTTTTATTTTGTGAGTTAATTTGTAATACTGTAGATAGGACCCAACGTACCTCAAAAAATTACCATTTTTTACTTATTTTTCTCAAAAAATTTGCTTACAAATTTTTATTTTGGCATCCCTTGGGTTTTTCTTTTATGAGTTGCTTTGTAAGACCATGGATAAAACCTGATGTCCCTCACAAACCTACTATATTTTGCTTACTTAACTTTATCTTTCACTTGATTTTTGGCACGCTTGTGGGTTTATATTTTTATGTGTTTCTTCGTAAGACCATAGATAAGACTTGGACCTCCTCATAAAATTACCACCTTTTCATATTTTTACATCCTTATTCTCAAACTTTAGCATTTTTTTTATAGATGGAATTTGCACAATAATATATGTTAGCATGTTTTCTTTTATTTCCCTCATTCTTATGATAAGGAATAACACTTTACTATCATTTTATCTCTTTTTGTCTTTTGTCACATTTTTTTCAATTTGAATCAATTCGAATTGTTCCATGTGCCATTCCTCTTGATTTCCCCTTTCTTTGACTCCACATTGGATAAAACAAGGTCAAAGTCAAGATAGCACTTTAATTTCATCTAGATTTATGATACTCTTAGCCTCCATGATCCTTGAAGTTATCTCTCTTAGAAACCTTATCCCAAGTATTCAAATGAAAGTTATCTTTAGAAACCATGTTTGGTTTTACAAATCAATATGGAGGAGGAACATAAAATTCCATCAATAAAGTTAAAAGCCAAATCATTTGAAACAAAAGATGATAATATACAAAATATAACATATAAATATCAATTGTCAACATCACACCAAAATATGTGATTACAAGACCATTTATAATTTTTAATCAAAGCTCAAACTCCACAGTTGGCCTCACAAAGAGCCAAGGTCCTTTGGGGTATGGTAGGCTAGTATATTGGAATAGGGGATTTAAAAAAAATCTATGGTGCTACCTACTTTCTCATGCAAGTACCCAATCTTCATAGTAGACCAAAGCCTTTGTAAGGTGTCATAAAGAATGGGGAACATATTGTGGGAAGATAGGCCCATTTTACTTTTCATGCATATAGCCTTCATCAGATGATTTATATACTCCATTTTTTACCTAAGACTTGTGTGGCTAGGAGAAGTTCTTAATAGTCCTTAAGGTTAAAAGTCCTCTTGTTTTGACAAACCTAATTTGAGTGTCTTGACTTTGATAAAGAGTCCCTCTACATTGGTTTTTTATTCATTCTCCCCTCCACCCATTTCATTTCCCCCTTTGACAGATAAATTTTGATTCTAAATATGTTTTCCCTTCTTATTTAATTCCTTCTTCTTCACCTCTTAAAAACATGCTAGTACTACTTTGTTTCAGTTTTATCTATCCTTAGAGCAAAACAACATGTTTAAGCAACTATGGATTACTTCTTTCTTCTTTTTACATCATAAAATCATTAAACTTACTTTACTTTCCTTTTACCATTTGTCATATTTTTACTATCTTTCTATCACAAACACTTGAGTTCATACCCTTTTCCATTATTGAGTGAGGTTGGCTTGTTACTTCTCACTCGATAATGTTGTTTTCCCTTTTATGCACCTTTTTCCATTATTAAGTGAGATAAAGATTATTACTGTGCACTCATCAATGTTGTTTTACCATTTATTTATTTTGATTACCATCTTGTTTGACATGTATCCTTGGTTTGACTTGGTGAGTTTACCTTTCTCACTTAAGGTTTACTTGTTTGAGTTTTTTGGTCTTTAACAACCTTGGCTTTTTAGTTACCTAATTTAATATTATTGTTTGACTAGGTTATTTGGTCTAACATAACACTACTCACCCTAGCTTTCCAGCATTCCCAAGTACATCTCATCCTCATAGCACTCACTATCTTAACTTTCCTACATTTGTTTGTTTTTTCTCTTTAGTTTTGTATTACTGGGCTTGTTGAAAGCAGTCTCTACACCATACATAATCAAAAATAATGTTGAGTTGTGGAGCTAAAAGCTTCAACTCTTTGCAAACTAAAGGAACAGAAGGTTGCTGAGATCTAGGAGCACCAGCATTGACAGCAAGACCAACGTCGGTCGTGACCAGTGCAGAAGGCCACTGGCGACGGCAGGGAGTCAGCCGACATCGGCAGAACCAGACAAGCAGGGACCGGCGTTGGTTGCCTGTGTGTTCCAAAACTGTTCACTGCACGGATAGTTAGTTAAGTGAATGAAGTGTTTGCATGTAAAGACCAGTTAGAGTCTTGAAGCTGCAAGGATAATTGTCTAAATTAAGAGTCTAAGTTATTGTTTAAGTCTGGGATATATTTATAGACCCATTGGCATGTATTGTAATAGATAATAAGATAAGGAAGGAAAGGTAGTTCCTTCTAAGTGTAAGATCATTGCGTTGTAGGGTGTTGCAAGTTCATAAGAGATCTACATGTGTGAGTATGGTCTATTGAATTGCAGGTTGCAGGTTCATGGGAGATCAACTTGAAGTACTTTAGAGTGCTTGGTGAACTGGCAGGGTTATTACTGACTAGTTGGAGAGGTGAACACCAATTCTGTTTGTGAGTTGGTTGTTGGGACCATTTTTGGTAGGAGAGTGTTGTAGAAGAATTACTGTACACTTGAGGTGTGGGAAGCCTCTGTAAGGTGGAAGAGTGTGGCAGCTCTTTATTGTATTCTTTTCTGTAAAGTGTTAATACAAGATAGTGTATTGTCTCTCATATTCTGTGCTATTGGTGAATTCTAGTTACTTGTATTTCTGGTTATTTCCACATTTATAATTGCTTATATTTGGTAATCATACTGTGCTCTTTCTGAGGAGCAAGATCCTAACAAAGTGGGATCAGAACAGGTGTTGTTCTTGTGATCCCCCAACAAATAAAAACATAGAAAAAAACCATCCCATGATAAAGGTAATTCAAGGTACACATTACATTTACTTTTTAGTTATTTATATTTTAGTCATTTATTTTTAGTTATTTTTATTTAAAATACTATATCCTTTTTTAGCATTAGCATTGTGTGTTACTATGTTCTTTATTGAAGCACTATCCCGTATTACACCTTAGTGACACATGATTATATTCAAGTGGGGAATATGTACACACATAATATTTTCAAATTTTTATCAAATACTAATGATTTACATATTATAGGAACCCATTGAGACTCAATCTTTTTGAGTGCATGCCTTAAGGGGTGCACTGAGAAAGGGGTGGGCTCACCTTTTGTGCTTCATAAGATTTTTTTCCCTTATTTCCACATTATTAAAAATCCAACCAAATATTAAAACCATTTCCTAACCTATTACTCCTCCCTTGCACACTCCTCTAGTCTTTTTCCTCTTTCAATCTCTCTTTTCCTCACCTTGATCCCCTTTAGCTTGTTGACTATACTAAGTTGATTGGGTCGACCCTATATAATTTTCAACCTTTGATTACTATATAGGGTTGACTAGGTTGATCATGTACTATTTAGGGTGTTTTTCATTAGGAGTTTTATTAGCCCTTTAGATGACCTAGCTCGAGACCTAGTGATTTATCCCTTGAAAACATACATGGTTGAATAGGTCCACCCTATACAGATAACATATTTTGAAGGGTTTAGGGTGAGATATACCTATAAATAGAATATAATTTCATCATTATTTCAATATTTAATCAATATTTATTATTCACTCACACTTATTTACAATCTACTCTTCCACCATTCTACTTGAGGAGTCTGAGTTTAGGGTTTCTACTTGGATAATATAGTCTTATGGATAAGTCTTGGATGTTTTGGCCTTTATTAGTGATCATTAAAAACCATAAAAACCTTTTTAAAATCCCCATTTTATAAGAGAGAGTTTGAGTCTTGATGGGTTCACATTTAGGTAAGTATATTCTAACTTTATTCTCCTCTCTTTAGTAGATAGAAGTAGCATAAGTGTTGGCTCAAATAATTATACTCTTCATATTCCATGTATTAGGTTATTACTCATACTTAGCTTAACTTATATTACATTATACATGTTTTTATTTCCTTACTAACCCCTTTTATTTTTCCACAAGCTTTGGTGTGCACTAGATTAGATTTACTTTTTTGTTATTAGAATAGAGTGAACATTAAACCTAGGACTCTTTTAGGGTTGTTGTGTGATTATTTTAGACTACAAGCATTGGAGCCCTACCTCACATGATTTATTATGACAATTGATACCCTAATCATGTCTATTACATCCCCATATTGGTCATGCTCCTGCTTAATAAATGTATTCCCAATCAAAAGTGTAGGTATGATCTATCTTCTTTGAGCCAGGATTGATTTATATACATGATAAATTTATGATTACATACAATTTCATTAGACTCAATAAATGTGAGATATTGAATCATTTGGTAGATAATGTATAAAATTAATACACAATAGGAAATGTTACAAACATGAGGCTGATCCTAATCCATAGAGTATCCAAATTCTAAATCCTAAATATCAATAATGTATTCCTACTATCACCCACATGAATACACCTTATCTTCCTAAATTTATCAATATGAATTTGTATTTACATTTAACTCTTGAAAATTTAGATGAAAATGAACCCAATAAACTATAAAACATTTACAATACCACTCATTTACTTCCTTATATTACATAATGGTTCTCCTTTATATTCTTCCATGATATAGAACCATTACTTTAATAGATGACATTATTGACAACCTTCACCCATCTAATGCACCTGAAGCTTCCTACATAGAGTATGATTTTTCTTGTAGTGAACATGGGGTAACTAAACTCTTTCAAGATCCTTTAACCATGTCTCCTCACACTTTAAGTGATATGAGATTATCCACTACAAATAATCCCAGTGAAACACATGCATATGCTATATCTCCATCCTATGATGATAACTACATTATCGTGAAATATTAGTCCCAAGATTTAGATGTATTACATTATCAAAATACATTGGCTAAATACATAACTTCAATCATAATTTTTATGTCATTTACATATCATGTGATAATGAACTAGAACCATAAGGCTATATACAACCTATCAATACATCATTGATAGATACTCTATGGGTCATATAATATATTAAATAATATGATATAATTTGACCTAAAATCCATACTCACACTAATGAAATAAATTTATTAAGTTAAGATCCACTATTTCCCATTGATCCTCCTATATAGCCTAGTTCTATGTCCATTATCTATAATCCAATCATCACTACTAATAATAATTCTCCCATTATATTGATACCAACTACTATTGGATAATCTCACACTGTTACTCCTAAAATTACCTTAGATTCACAAGCTACAACTAATCAAAATGTACATTATAAACTTGACAAACATGGAAACCAAATTTGAAATAGATGTTGAATATTATGGACCCTTACCCATGATACATACTAAGGAATCCATATTAGAACTAATCCATTCTTGTGAACATAAACTCCCATGCCACCATCACAGTCTAGGTCATTTTGAGAAAAAGGTTCCTTATTTCAATAATTTCATTACTAGTATTGACCTTAATACACATCCTATTTCTTTACTCCATAGTCCCTATCATTTCCAAGATGAAAATGCTATGATTATTGAATAAATTATTTAATTAATTATGTAAATAATACCATCCCTCAACCTATTCTTATCTCTAAATAAGTTTGTTATATGAAACATAATAATTTTAGTTTATTCTTTGATAAATATCATGAATATTTCACATGGTCATATGAAGATATGTCTGGTACTGAAACTAGTATTGTAGTCCATAATGCCATTAATTATCTTGATACCAAAACTAAGCATCAAAATTAATGTGAATTTCCTCATTATATTTCCACCCTATGTCATAAATATATCATTAAGCTCCTGCATGATAAATTCATTAAATTTGTTGACTAATCTAAATGGGTTTCTAATATTTTTCCTAAATGTAATAAACAAACCATGTTTATTCACACATATATAGAATTTTTAAATCTCAACTTAGATTGTCCCAAAGATAAATTTTCCTCACCATCAATTGATGTCATCATCAA
The DNA here is from genome assembly GCA_037957365.1 of Torreya grandis. Taxonomy (NCBI): domain Eukaryota; kingdom Viridiplantae; phylum Streptophyta; class Pinopsida; order Cupressales; family Taxaceae; genus Torreya; species Torreya grandis. The sequence continues at coordinate 1,829,750 of JARHVA010002981.1, forward strand.
TTCCATTACTAGCTACAAAATTATCATGAGCTAAGACTTTTGCACTCTAATTTATTACTATGGCACTATTGGTTACACTTTTATTTGTGTAACATGTTATTTGGTCACTTAGTTATTTCAATGGCTATTGAACTATTACTTGGAAATTATTAAGACTCTATTTTGAGATACTAATATGTTATGATGTGTTCTAGACATGTTTATATTGTCACATTGATAATTAAATTTAGTTCAATATATAATTGATTGATATAAATTTAGTTCATTACAAAATTGACTGATATAAATTTAATTTTGAATTACTTGTCATGTTTGATATTAGATATTACATTTAGATACTACTGATGTATCATTTTGGTGGTTTCAAGAATAGGAAAAATGAGTTAGGTTAGATCTGTTATTTAAAAGTAAGGGATAAAAAGGGTAACATTAAGCTATTTAATGTTTAGAGCTGAGAGATTTTGAGCTTCATATTATTTCTATCATTATTCGTTGATTAGTTTGCATATGTATTTGGATATTTCACAAAAATTTTCTATGTTTAGTTTTTTATTATGATAATATATTTTGGTCTATTTGATTTCCTTCTTAGACATCATGTCTAATGTGGTAAACATGTGTGGTGTTGTTCTATTACTTGGAGGTCTAGGAGATCAATCTTAATATTGGTATTATTTTATGCAGTTTTTGTTAACCTTGTCATATTGCTCACTCATCATGGTGACTAAGAATTTGAATAATTTTAGGGGGATCATGTCTAGGTCATGGGGTCTTCATTAGTTTTTTGGTTTTATTTTAATCATGATATGTTGAAATTAGTTTTTGACCCTATTGTAAAATTAGGTCATGATGACCCAAATCCCAAAGTCAGCCTTATCAAATAGATTCAAAGTCATTTGATTTGAGTATTTTATTTGTTATGTCAAACTCATTCTAACAAACCCTAGCCTAACTCTACTTAATATTTGGTGAAGTCCATTCAGGACTTACTGAGACTACTTTGATCCTGTTAATTCAATTTTTAGTTGCATTTTAAGTAAAAATGAAGATTGTTTATTAGGACATGTTCTCATTTATTCGTGGTAAGAATGTAAGACCAATGTGGGATTTAATGGAAGTTATAAGAGTTTTAAAGGGATCAATTAAGTTCAAGTAGAGAAGAAGTTTTCATTTTATAAAAGGCCACAATTTCCTTCTGCATTTTTGGGTTTAGTTGAGTAAGTGGTTTCCATTTTTTTATGATTGAGAAAATAATATTAGTTTTTTGTGTTTATTATGAAAATGGAATATTAAAAAATGAACCATTATAGGTTCATGTTCAATTATATATACTTCATGATGAACCTATACTTTTTAAATTTGACTTATAGTTGAATATACTTTATTAGAAATATTATAGATTCATTTTTGTGTGCCTATTTTAGTGTCTTGGGACTAAGCTTATGTATTAGTTGCTTAGTATTTAGTGTAAGCATTTAATATGATTAAATAGGCCAAGGTAATGATTTGGCTTAATATGTAAAATTATATTTCTTTGACTATGGAATTTTTAATTATTTACATTTATTGTTGTCACTGTGCCATATTTTGGAGTATGGTTGCTTATTGTAAGTATGGTGAACCTTTAAAGGTTATTATTATGTTGTAATTCATTTTATTGTGGATTTTTGGTAGTTTTAAGTGTACATGTGATTTATTAATGAATTGGATATTTGTGTTTTGATTCGAATGGGCCTATTCTTGATTGTTTGTAACATTAGGGTTTCTTAATAAATTTAAAACTAAGTTTTTTATTACTATAGGGATTTTTTTTACATTCTTATGAGGGATATTAAATAAAGTATGAGTTTTAATCTATCTATTTTTTGGGTCATTCTATTTGTGAATATTTTTTGTGTCATTCTATTTGTGACTCTTTTTAGTGTTAATTTGATTACGGGATGTTTTCATATATATCTATTTTAGATAATGATATAATTGATAAACCAATATAAAGGATCTAGATATGAAATTGATTGACAAAGCATATAAATGAATACTAAATAATTGACACAATATAAAATTATTTACTATGGAAAAACCTTAAAGAGGTAAAAAATCCACCAATGTGATATTCATATATTTGAGAAACTCCACACCCTAATACAAACTTCTCCTTCTCACTTCTTCACAGAGTGCTTCAGAAATCTTGTAGGTTTAATAAGTTTGAATATGATAAAAGTTTCATATTTAAGAGATGATTTTACAATAGGGTAAAACCCTATTTATATTTAAATATCAAGGGCGGTGATCGTTATAAAAATAATAGGTCCATCCATCCCGATAAAGCCAATTAGTTAAAAAATTTGGTAAGTAATAAATAACCATAATAATATTATTTATTTTCATGAGGTTTCCATCTTGTGTTAATAAATAATATATTATTATTTATTTAATTAATTACCAACATAATCTAAGGGTTAATAATTACCACTTAGACATCAATTTCTCTAACACTCTCCCATAATGCTAAGTGGGGACAAATGCCATAGTCATCTAAAAAGAAGAATTATACTATGTACACAATTTAAAGATTTAAAAACCTTCATCATGATAAACAACACCTTTTAAAATAAAAGGAATTATAGTCCATAAACTACTCGAAAGTAAGTTTAGGTTAGCATGATCGTGAGACTACATCTCACAGTTTCTCATGAATAATCACTAAGCACATTTGGAGATTTTTATAACATAAGGACATCCATTAACAAGTTTTTTTTAATGTATCAAGGTATAAAAATATAAATTTAACATGAATTTTAATTAAATCACATAACTTCCACACAAAGTTTACAATTATTTGTATTGAGAAGTATAGAGAAAGAGAAGAAACACATGACCATCATGAAGTGTCATTTCCATGTACATTCCCCCTCAATGGTAATTTTAGGAGGCCAAACATTGTACAAAACATTACAAAACTTGGTAGTACTAAGTAGTTTTATGAAGATATTTGCCACTTATTCATTCATAGGATAAAACTATAGATCAATATCACCATTGAGGACTTTCTCTTAGATAAAATGCACATAAAATTCAATATGTTTAAATTATAGGTGTTGTGCACCTACACAAAACTTAAACACATATCTAAAAATAGATTCATGATATAATAGTATGGTTAGCATCACAATAACCAAGTACATAAAAATATGACATATGTTTTTCTATGGTAAAACATGTTTAAAAAAATCAAGTCATATTTTAAGGTAAACAAGCTCACTACTTGGATTACAAAGTTATTGAAAAACATATTGTATGTGGTTCATTATGGATCATATCCAACATTGAAAAGATGAGCATCCCTAACTATCATGTGATTCACATATAATAAACTAATGATATGATACTAATTTTATCCAAACATTAGATATCCTATTAATAATAACTCATTTTATCATTTGAGTCTTATAAAAACTTTGCATGTTTTAATATGCTTCAACAAAATATTGAGGTATAACCTCTCATACATCAACTATGGATAATTTTAGCATAATAAGTAGTTATCCAATCAAACATATATGATATTGAAACAAATAAGTTCAGAGATATATGAATAGAATGAATAGTAAAGTAAATGATTAAGAACCAAGAATATAAACTCCATTTACACTTTGCATGTCATAACATATCTTATTATCAAATGAAGCATATAAGGATGTTTACATAAACTATCAAATAGTAAAACAATCAAATGAGAGAATCTAATTAATTAAAACACAAAATATTCAAACTCATTGTATGTGATCTTTTTACCAAATATAATAACTAAACATGATCATCTTGTCAAATTAAGCATGATGTTATGCATATAATGTATTTCCATGACAACTCATATGATTGAAAATAATCATAATATCTATATATATATTGTTTTTTCTCATCTAAGATAAATATATCTACTATAATATAGTAATAATAATTTTTTTTCAAGAGTTAAAATAAATCATTTTAATAACAAATACAATGTATATGAGACACTATAAATATAGTTAGTATCTCTAAAGTAACAACAATATAACTTTATCAAAGAAAATGAAATTATATAAACATACATGTATTTTTGATGTATAAAAATGAAAATATTAACCAAGGATTCTATTTAGAATATGTAGAGTAATATTCATGGCTTCGACCCATAAAATTTTAGGAACATGTATAGATTACAACATTGTTCTATCCATTTATATGATGGTGCAATTTTTCCTTTCAAAAATACCATTTTGCTAAGGGGCATAGGGAGTTCTTAATTCCATTTGAATATTGTAACTAATATAAAAAAATCAAACTCTTTCCTAACATATTCACCACCATTATCAGTTCTTAAACTTTCAATAGAAAAATTATATGCATTTTCAACACTATCCTTAAATTCCTTGAATTTAAATAACATGTTAGATTTCTTTTTAATGAAAAATACCAAATAATTCTAGTGTAATCATCAATAAAAGTAATAGAATAAAAATAACAATTAAGAGATACAATTTAAAGAGGTCCTACAACATCACTATGAATCAATTCTAAAGGATGAGAGGAATTCTCATCATGATTCTTGTGAAGAGGTTAGTATGTTGTTTACCATGTTAGCAACCCTCACAAGTTTCATGATGAGAGTGAATAGAAGGAAGTCCAAAAAAAAGATTATTTGAAGACATATCATGTAAACTTTTAAAATTAACAAATCTTAATCTTTCATTCCATAATTGAGATTCATTCTTACTATGTAATGAAAGAAAACATGTAGAAGGATAGAAGATATATAAGCCATTCTTTTAAAGACCTTCAACAATCAAGGAACTAAATTTATTTCTAATGGACTAGCTATCTTTAAGTAATGTTACAATGAAATTATCATTTTTAAGTTGAGAACAAGATACAAAATTCTTTTTAAGCTTAGGTACATAAAAAATATTATTTATAGTAATAACATTTGAAAACTTTACTTTTCCTTGTTTAGTTTCTTCTAAAAATAAATTATCTCCCAAGTAAATTCTTTTAGAGATATCTTTATAATCACACATAATATTAGATAATCAAGTCATATATTTTGATGGACCACTATCTAAAATCTACTCATTTTTATTTGAAGTAAATGAAATAACATATAAATCAATGGCATTCTAATTTTGGTTATTACTATGATTAAGGTTTTGATTCTTCTACTTTTTTTGATTAAATTTTTTCTCTTTAATATTTTTAGAAGATTGATTGTTAATTCTATCCTTGTTTTTATAATAGGTTTCCCTTCTATGATCAAATTTACCACACAGATTGTAATTTCTATTAAACTTAGGTGTATAATTTTTATTACCAAATTTTCTGTTCTTGTTTGAACTAAAATTGGGGTTAGATTTATGATTATTATTATTATCATAAAAAGTATTTAAGGTGAGAAGTTCCTAAGTGGTATTTTTTGTAGAATCAAAATTGGTCATAACTTATTTTTCTTGAATCAAGAGAGATAATAAGGTGGAAAGGTCAAAATATCTTACTTAGTTTGAGATTTAAAATTCAAAATTGAAATAAAATTTCTAAATTTTTCATGAATATTTAACTGAATGTTAAAATAAAATAATTGATCCTAAATCAAATTATAATTATAACCAGCTAACTGAGCTTTAATATTTTTAATTGTTTAAAGAAAACTCAGAACTTTCTCATCACCTTTCATAGGTGTAGTTAGCAATTCAATGATTAACTTAATAATATTTAATAGATGAGTGCCCTCGTTCATAGATTCAATAAGTTTCCAAGCATCGTTAGGAGACTCTTGATTACCAATGTGGAAAATAAATGCATCTTTAACACTTTATAAGATAATGAATATAGCTTCCTATGATTTCTATTGAAATGCATTGCTAAGCTTAGGGGTTTTGTGTCATCCAAAAAGGATATTTTTAGTCTCAATGAAAATATTCCACAACTTTTAGCCTATAAATTCATCTTTAACATAAATTTTTCATATATTATAGTTATTTCCATTAAGCATTTGAGATTTATCTAAGGAAAAATGAGGTGAAGCCATAACTTCCCTTTAAATAAGACAGTAAAAAAATACTTAATTTTTTTTAAAATATGAATTTTAACTTAATTTGATAGTAAAACAAATTTTATAGTGCAAACACACAATAATTATGCAATTTAATGCTATACAAAATAAAAATTGTGAAACGTTGCGATAAAATAGAGTGTCATAAGTGTCATAAAACTTTACTAATGTAAGAACCATTTTAGGAAAAATAACCTTTTTAATGATTTTTTATAATTTAATTGTAAAATAAAGTAAATCACAAGTGCAACTCTACTTAATCACATAATTCAAATGCTAAATAATGTAAAAATCTGATTTATAATTGCACAAAATTAGGTGTCAAAAGAGTCACACTCAAAATGACCACCTAGATTTCAAAACATAAAATAGATCATTTAGATATGTCCAAAAGATGTCAAAACCTAGGGATCGACTGGTTACATGAGTATGTTTGACAAAACATCCACTAGGTCGAAAGTCAAAACAAGTTTGACAAGTCAACTTAAGTTTTAAACATGTGAAAAGTTGGCATGCAAATTAAAAAATAGATTTTAAATTAAACACATGACCAAATTAAAAAAATGATTTTGGGGGTTTTGAACACATGACCTCCAAAATTACAAGCTTTTAGAAAAATAACAAGCTCTAACCCTTATAAGAAATAAGTTGAAAATTTATATGCAAAAGATAATATTTAAAACCTTTTTATCTAATTTTTAAATAAAATAAAGATAAATATTTGTATGGTGCATGTAATTAGAATTTTTAAATTTTAGTGAAAAAAAAACATTAAATAAGAGTGGAGACCAAAAGATCCAAGTGGAATTTAAATATTTAAAAAAAGTGATATTTTTTAAATACTTTTTTTAACTATATGAAGTAACTAACCTGTATCTTTGCTTGCAGATTAATGGTGCCTCATAGATATTTTAGTATTTAAGTCTCCTTGTACAAACCTCTATTTGCCTTGATTTTTTAGCAATCCTCTTATTTTTGCATTCCTAAGCCATTAATACCTTCAAAATATCATTTTTGGCTCAAATTTTGATTCAAAATTTTGCCACAATTTATTATGGCATATGAAGGTGAGAGAGAAATTTGTAGAAACTTTATTAGACATTCTTTGCTTCTGAAACTGATCTAAAGTGCTTTAAATTGCTAATTTAACCCTTTCAGGTCACAGAAGGATCAAAGAAACATGCAAAAAAAATATAGATTTCCTTCACTTTCAAGCCATACAAGGCTATAAAATGGCATCTTGACACTTTTAAAAAAATATGATCTTAAAAAAATTCCTTAAAGGCTCTTATGGAAGTTTTGATAGAGATCTTCAATTCATTGAAGTAACCCTAGGCTAGAGAAAGATAAACACAGCTCCCAAGAAACATATATATTCAGATTTCTTTAGGTGAAAGGGTTGTACGAAGTTCAATGTGAAGAATATATATATATTTGATATTATTTTTTTATAAATGGTCTTGATCCATCACATGAAAACCACCAAGAACTTTCTAAGACAACCACCAAGAACTTGACAATCAACTAACACATCCCATGCTCTAATTCAATGATAGATTGATAAACTAATATATAGGATCTAGATTTGAAATTTATTAGCGAAGCATATAAATGAATACTAAACAATTGACACATTACAAAAGTATTTACCATGGTAAAACCACAAATAAGTTAAAAAACCCTACCAATGTGATATTCATATATTTGAGACACTTCACACCCCATTACAAAATTCTTCTTCTCACTTATTCATACAGTGTTTCAAAAAACTCATGGGTTTAATGAGTTTGAAAATGATAAAAGTTTCATATTTGAGAGATGATTTTATAATAGTTTAAAACCCTATTTATATTGAAATATCAAAGGAGGTAACCATTATAAAAATAATGGGTCCATCAATCCTGATAAAGCTAATTAATTAAAACATTTGGTTAATATTAAAAAAACATAATAATATCATTTATTTTCATGAGGATTTCACCTCGCATAAATAAATAATATATTATTATTTATTTAATTAATTACCAATGTAAACTAAGGGTTAATAATTACCACTTGGATATTAATTATTCTAATAGATAAGTGTGAGGATAAAGGTAGTTTTAAATATCTTTATTTCTATTCAATTATGGAAATACCTGCATTGTATATTTGTGCATACTACATTTAAAGTTGATGGATGTAACATCATTTTTGATCTATAGAAGTCAAAGATATCTACTCACATGTTGAACAATAATACTAATGATAATCATAAGTACTTTATTTTCATTCACATATCATACATTCATGTTTTTACATTCTTTTATCATTCTTTTAATGATTTCAAAGCTCAAAATCTCTATTATTAATCACTTGGAAACACTACCCCTTCTATCAAAATCCACATCCAACTAATTGATGGGTTGGTCTAAGGCCACCAATTGGGGGCTACTTGGGCCAAATGGGTGGAAATTTCCATGTTTATTTGTGGAAGTTTCTTCAAATTCTTGGATTATTTTTAATTTTGGTTTTTTTCATGTTAAAGTTTATTGTGAGGCATGATTGATATTCATGTCTCATTATAATTTAGAGAATAAAATTCAAATTTATTGACTTATTATTCAATGATATATTTATGTTATTCAACTTGGAAAATAGCATGTTATTGTATTGCTAGTTAAGAAGTGCTTAAAACATTATTTTAATTTTTGTTGTAAGTTGTGGATTTACTTAGTCTCTTTTCTTATAAGTATGAATTTTGTATGAAAAATAATTGGTAATTGATGTGGATTTTGGGTTAAGGTTATGATCACTAAATTTGTTATTAAATACTTATATGCATGTTGTAATTGAAATAAAATAGTTTACCTTGAATTTGTGATTATAATCATTTCATTGAGTATTGGAGTACAAATTTTGGTATTCTAGTGTTATTAAAAATATCAGCTTAATTATTTTTCGTAAGTTGAATACTATTGATTGTTATTAAATTGATATATCACTTAAGTGGATGAAAAACTATTCAAGTTGCTTATAAAGGAACTTTAGATGATTATTATACTTTTATTAATTTAGAGATTTGTAAATGGTGAATGTAACTTTATAGAGATACTATAAATGTTGTTCTCTTTATTTTAGTTCATAATGAAAATTAAATGAGGCAAGTTTTATATATTATAATACTTTTAAGTTTTTAATATTGCTTCATAATTTAGAATGAAACATACATAATGTTAATAGTATATTCAAATAAATTAAGTTTCTAATTCTATTTAGATTCAATGATATGATGTTAATACTCATTCTTGACTGTGCATGAAAGTTAAGGGAAAAACTTGTAGTATCATTATGGAAATTTGTTATGATAATTATATTTTGAATACATGGGGTTGAATAATCAATTAAAAAGTGCATGTTAATTATAAATTTTTTTATTAAGAACCATATACAATTATGTTTGGTCTTAATGGTTGATTTCATTTTGTATGATAACTTATAAATAATCCTTGAGTATAATATTGATATTGAATTTAGGTGGAAAATATTCTTTTTTATTTTTATGTTCAATTATTCTAATAATTTAATGGACATTAAAAGTCACCAATGATTGAGGGAAATAAACAAGGTGATCCTTAGTTTGAAACCTAAGAAAATAAGGAAGAGTCTTGTGTCTTAGTCTTTCATTATTTTAAGAAAGCAAGTTTATTGAGTAAGTAAATATTACAATGATTGTTGGTTGGTAAAAAAAGGTTGATGGAACATAAGTCTTCATGAAATTATTAAATTATCTTTATGAAAAACTTAAGCATGGTTGTTAAAACATTAATATCATTTTTAAGACTTAACATATGGAGGATTGAAGACTCAGAGCCTGTGGGAAGGGAAAATAAAAGAGAACCATTTCATAACATATTGTAAGAAGCTTTAAGGATTTGATTTTTATATAATCTCAAATTCGTTTTGAATATATACAAAAACTATATGGCCTATCATTCATCAATCTCAGTGTTATTTTTCTATTATATGGCTCACATCTTTAAAATATTCATCAAGTAGTGCCAAGTACAGATTTGAATGGGTTGAGTATAATTTATAGTTATTTCATATGATCCAAAAGAAGTAGCGTGGCCTCTATTTTATTTTGAAATAGTGAATTTTCATTTCATACAACTTAAAAATCCTAGATTCTTATTTAAGATAGATATGTTCATTATATGGTAGTTTTCATTTATTTATAGACCTCTTTTTAAATACATATCAATATATTTGGTATCAAACCCTTGTTTCACTTTTGTATGCTTGTCAAAGAAATAATTTTAGTAGTATGTTGGATGATCCCATAATATAATAATGGAATCCATTTGAGAAGTTTAAGAAATGTAAACTTTACTTACTATTAGAAAGTCTAAACTTTTCTGTAAATATACTTTGTATGGTGTGTATGTGCTCAATGGTTGATTTGTACATCACCAAACTCATCATGCACTCATCTTACAACGTTAAAATATATTTTAAAATAATTTAGAATCTATAAATACAAATAAATTAGATCTAACCTTAGTTTCACTAAATTTTCAAATTATATGAGCAAATGTATGACATTTTTGTATTCAAGTTAAAACATTGGGTAAAAATATCACACACACACACACACACACACACACACACACACACACACACACACACACACACACACACACACACACACACACACACACGCACACACACACACACACCCATTTAAATCATATAAATTAGAGTTAAATTTAATAACCTCTACTCGTATTGTCAAATTTATTGATGGAAAGGTGGATAGATTAATTTTGTTAGTCACTTAATAAAGTGCAGAGGTCAAGAGTTCAAATTTTCAAAGTATATTTTTTCTCAAAATTCCTTTTGGTCACAAAATTTACCCCAATCATCCTTGAGTAGCTTGACATATGACACTTTTTTGATAAACCAATATTTTTTCAAAGGTGGTCATGTGACTAGTCAATTTATATGTTTTTGGAAATTTTAGACATGTTGGAATAGTAAATTTAATGTTTCAAATATTCATTATATGATTTTTATAACAAATGTATCGAAAAATGATATATATAGGTGCATTTTTGGTAGAAATCGACACCTTCACAATACAAATTTTCATAATGTCACCTCCTAATTATGTTTTAGATTTAAGGTAAAAGTAGGTTTTGAAGGGGTCCCAAAACCCTATACAACAAGGTAAAAGATAAACCATGAGGCACCAACCAAGTTGACAAAAGAACCAAAAAATAGAAAACAACCAAAACCAGGTTTTTCTGGAACCTGTTACCAACAAAAATAACCAAAAAACTCAGCTGTCAAAACACTGAACTGGAAGTTAACCAACAAAACTAGCAAGCTGGTCAACCTCCCAGACCAGTAACCAGTAAACCAGGAGAGCAACCAGTTTACTAGCCCCAAAAAACCAGCCAGCAACAGGGAGCTTTGGAAGATAAAGGTTTTTAGTTTTTTTTCCCAACCGAAGGTTCATATCTAGAGGAGGGACTAAGGGCTTAGACTTATTCCTTCTTACTTCTGTCCAACCATCCTCTACCTTTGCTGCCTTAGCAACCCATGCCTCAGAAGACATAGAACTTTGGGTTCCAATGGGCTTTAAATCCTTTTGAAAATCAAACACATTTTGGCTTTTAGAAAGATCCTCTGAAGCAGGGAGAGAGCCCACCATCTCCTTCTCCGGTTCAGCAATGTCACTTACCACAGCCTCCATAGGGGTATCATTAAAAAGCTTCGCCATAGCTTCCTCTTCAACTTCCGGTTTTGATTGTGAGCTAACCTCATTCTCAAACTCTGAATCAGAAGTCGCTTCCAAAGACTGTTTGTCATTGTTAAGTTCAGAGGAGACCTTAGACCACCAAGAAGGTGAATGCTTGGGATAGTGTTTCCCAGCAACACAACGAGCAACAACCTCCTAATTATGTTATTAGTGACCATATCTTCCTTTATAGGTCCTTAAAGATCATTTTTATTAACATAATGTAAGTGTCACACTGTAGGTTGGAGGATCCATTGGAGGTTAGATGACAATTTTTCTTTTTAAGTTAGTTATTCACTCAAAGTTTGGGTCAAATGTTTGAATGGAATTTTTGGTAGCAATAGTATGCTTATTTTGATTTAAATTTTGGTTTTACTAACTCCATTATTATTCATGATGAGGGGCAAATGGAGTAGTTTTGATTTGATGTTTTGTTGCAAGAGATTCTCACTTATCACCTAATAAGGGGAGGATACTCAATGGCCTTTGATTATACATAAATTATTACATGAGTTGACAGGGGATACTATCACCTTCAATGTTGAATAAAGTTCATCAGTGTTTTTTCAAGATTAGGGAGATGTACCATACACATTACTAGAAAGTCACTTGGATGAATATCTATGTGATACCTTAAGTGGATTGATGTGATTAAATAAGCATTGATTATGTTCTACTATAATATGATATGATGATCATGAGAGATGATTAGGATTTGATCATATTCATTAGTTTTTATGCCATAACTCATAGGGTGGGATTCTATATAGAGTGCAATCATTTTTTATTAGTACCAAGATGTACAATGTGCCAATTGTAGGTGTGTCAAATACATTTGATGAGTTCATATTCATAGATGTAGATCATATTTTATAACCCTTATTGGATCAAGGTGGGTTTGTTGGGTTGGTTGATCTAGTATTATTTATGTTATGTTTTGATTTTTTAATTTAACTTTTAGTAATAAATAGCTAGTTCATGAGAATAATACTTGAGTACCATAACCACCCTATGAAAATATAAATATAAACATAATATAATACTATTTTTTATGAAATTTATGTTGTTCACAATGTAATTTATTGTTAACTATTGTTTAGTGCAAGATATCATTCTCACAAGTGCATATATTAGGCTAAATGCACTAAGCGAGTTTCAAGGAATAATTTAGGGAATTGCATCCTCTCATTTTTTATTTTTTATGAGATAATATAGGTCAAGAGGTATAGGTATTTTTATGCATTAAATATCATACTTTTAATATATCTCCAAGAGATGTATAACTACCATCAGAAGCTCAATACCAATTTTGTCACTGACACAAAACTTTTACACTTCTACCTAAACTAATTTCAATAGATATGTTATTCCTAAGCCCTACTTTGCTTTAATTCATAGTTTATAAAAATGGGAAAAAATATCATTTGATAGAAAATAAACATAAAAATAGGGAAGAGAGGGTAAATCAAAAATAGAAACCATTTGAATAAATGGCAACACCAATGCTTCAAGATCCAAACATGCTCAGGTGTAGTTATACCACTATATGTTAAGTTTCATGATTGCTTGATCTTTAGTCACACAAGGAATGATTCTAAGGAGAATTGGTAAATCCTTAATTCTAAGATTACTTTAATGAATAAAATATAAATAGGCATGTATTTAATCACATATAGATCCAAACTTCAAATAAAATGAAAATAATTTAATAAATCAACTAAAACAACAAGAATCACATCCTAGTTAATGCCTAAACTTTTTAGAAATGAATAAGTAACAATTATTAAGGATTAATATTAATCCACTAAAACAAAAAAGAAAGTGGAAGAGATCCATGAAAACTGTGCTCATTTAAATATAAAACCATATTTTCATTAATCTAAAAGGGATTTTTTACAATGGATTTGACCCTTACAACATGGCAAATAGAAGTATATATTGATGAGAGAGGTGGGTCATACCTACAAGAGGTATGAGATCCAAATCTTGGCCATTATGGCCTCAAATGGTTGAAAAAAATTATGTTAGAATATTCCTCATTCAAAAGTAAAAAGTAGCAGGGCCCATTAAGGGATCATCAAGAAGAGGTTTGAGGTGGACCATCCTAACTATTTTGGAAGGCCTTGCTGAGTTGCCAATGATTGATCAATGAGGTTGGCTTCTCGATCAATCTTTGAGAAGTTTATAGGTGGCTCTTAGAAAATGACTTATGCCTAAATGAAAAATATTACATTAACATAGAATATTTTTTGGTAATGTTTGGTCCTATAGACTACTTGGTTTTGTGGATGTTATTATAATTATTCATTCATTCATGGACTATTTGCCATATGGTGCATCATCATTGTTTATACATACTTAGACATCCCTTTTATCATTTTTCCTCCCTTTAACTACATACATTTTGATTATATTTTGAATTTTACATATATATTCAATTAAAGCTTCTTAGGATTATGACACATGTCAAATTACTACTTTATTAGGAACTACATGGACCTTTCCTTTTTCTTTGGAGCATAATTGATTTGGATACCTAGTCATATGAAAATTATATATGTATATTTATATTGATTTTAAGGACCAATTTCATGTCTTAAACCTAATTTATCTTAAGGAATCCACATGGCATAATGTCATTGATTGTGTAAGCTTAATCATCTTGTTGAGTCATCTTTTTTAACACATGTATATTTATCATGCATTTGAGGCTTACTTTATTCTATCTATGTAATTTTATGTAAAGGGTGACACATGGTCTATAATCACTTATTCAATTAGAGTACATACTTTTATTTTTTACATTAGACTTATTAATTATGAGTAAGTGATATGCCAACACATGAAATGATCTCACTTCCTCAAGTGATCTCATAGCCTCAGATTATGTGTCACTATTCACAAGATATGGATGAGTAATATTATGACACATTGTAATAACTCTGTTGGGTTTGAAATATAAAACACTTACATTTATTTTAATTTATAGAAGGAGAAAAAAATAATGGAGGAGGAACCGAGCAAAGGAAAAGAGACAAGCTAGCATAGTTGGTTCCATTTGATTGCCAATAATGAGGCAGGTGTTGTATTAAGTTTTTGTATGTATTTTTATCAAATTTATGTGTGTTTTAAGATATATATATATATATATATATATATATATATATATAACTATATGGATAATGATAGAAATTTTCATTTAGTGGGTAAATGGTAATTTAGAAATTCATAATTCAGCTTACACAATAATCAAAAAGACAAACTTGTAATTACCGATCACATGCTATCATAAGTATTGGTAAATACATAATGATTACATATTGACTTAAATATATTTTCTATCATATTATGCTTCATTTACAAATACCACATATTTATAGGTAGATTCCAGTGTGGATGTTACACACATGTGCGATCCTCACTTGTCTAGAGGGTCTCTAGTCCTTAACTATGTGCCTAATCCTATTAGTCATAGATGAATGAGATGCTACCACGTTCCATGATTGCATTTATCTAGAGGGTTTCTAGACTTTGCTAAATTTTAAATAGCCATTGGCCATAGATGAGAAATATCCTAGAATATTTAAATATCCCAATTATTTAGATGCTTAAGGAACTTCAAGATTTAGTTTTTGGAATCAATAGAGGTGAGTGAACAAACTAAAGACATGTGGATGGTCCTCACTCACATAGGTTTTTGAATGAAAATAAGACATATACTAAGGTTCATAGGCTATATAATATCAATATGAATAAATGTGTCTAAAAATATTGGACCCAGATGCTCACGGATATAAATATACTTAGTCATTTCAAAAATCATTTACAAAAAAGCTAGATAAAGATAAGTGGCTCAATTTCTGATGCTCAGGACTTAGCCATTAAAAATAAAACTACATACCCACTCTTATATCTTATTATTGTTTAGGTGTAAAATATAAGTGTGGCCAAGATATATTTATATATAAAATACTAAGCATAAATAAATCCTTTGAGCAAGATAAAATTGGTTTTAGTAAAATTTCCCTATGAAGTGTTAATAGCCTGAAAAGGATAAAAAACCTTGGATAAATATCAAATTAGCTTAGTTACTCCATGAATAAAAATTTGAATTTGATGAACTTATAAAATTAAAATACAAATAAATATATAAAATAACTAAAATATAAATACCCATTTAGACTTTATAAATTAAGATATAAATCAAATTGATAGAGAAACTTCCAAAAACATTCAATTAGCTTGGTTAGTCTAGAATCAAATCAAGACCTCATTTAGATAGATAAATTAGATTTAAAAATCAAAGAATTATGATAATAACCCAATATCAAACTTAATTTTCACTTGGACTTAATATAATAATTCTTAGCTTGGATTTGGATTAACTACTTCAAAACAAGACATGAATATGAAGTTTTTAGCTTAAATTGGGTCATCATTTGAAAATTTGAAAATGGGGTGTGTTTTTCATAATATAAATTATCTAATATTAATAAAAATTGGAAGGATTTCAACTTAATAGGTAAACATCCCATCTCCAAAGATAATTCCACCATTTTTATTAACTAGAAGATCACTGCTTTAGTGAAGGACCAAGCTCTGAAAACTAACAAAAGTTAATATAAATGGATAAAATATTTGAGGTCATGGATTAAAATAAACTTTGATGGAGTCACTAAAGGCAATCACATCCTTGTAGGAAGAGGGGGAGTAATAATATACCCTTAAGTTTCAGTGGTGGCCACTTATTTGGACCTATGGGGTTTCAAATTAGGCATGTGACAGAGGCCAAAACTACCCTCTTAAACATTGAATTAGTGATAAACTTGAAAATTGATAAGGTTATAATAGAAGGGGATTATTTGAATATTATAAATTACTTGTATAGTAAATTTAAAACCATATCAACCATCTAAAGGGAAATTGATGATGCAAAAACCCTCTTACAATATTTCAAGGAGGTTATCATATCTCATGTTTATAGGGAAGGAAATAAGGGGGTAGATGGTATGGATAATGTAAAAGTTAGAAGCCCTTGTTATAACCATTGACATAAGGTATAGGATCCACCTAGATAAATCATATAAATTTCTATGTTTGATGTGCCAAAATGATTAAGTCCTAGGGTGGAATCACACACTAATGATTATTACTAATCAATGGTTAGATACAATCATTGTGAATAACATTGCAATGATGTCCTCATTCATTTAGAGGACCAAAAAAAAAGATTGAATCATGAAATTCAAATATTAACCAAAACAATAATTAATATTGATGTCATTTTGAGTATTGGGATTACAAATGACAACTATTATCTTGGATTCAATTATAAGTTGTAGGATAAATTCATAGTCATAGAAGGAATTCAATACATAACTAAAATAATTTCATTCACATAATTTAAAAATGACCCATCTATTTGGTGTATTATAATTAATGGATTTTTATCAGATTTCATGTTCAGGATAGTTGGCTTTGAACATGTAATTTCAAGATACTTTGTTATGGGCTAGGATGAGAGGGTGGTTTGAATGAAGATCTTGAGCTTAAAAATCACAGAGGATGTTATAAGAGAAGTAACTGGTATGGATTATGATGGTATGAAGGCCTTGAAAAATAAGAGGTGCAATAGCAAGCTAATTAAAAGTATATTTTAGAGTGATGAGGATATTTAGATTGAGAATATAGGATATCTAAAATTTTATTTTCCAATGCCCAAGCATGTTATTGTCTTAAAAATTATGAATTAATTGACTCTCAATGGAAAGTATAAGACTATTTTCTCACACCATTTCTTATTGATGAATCACTTCAAAGGAGATAAATGTAAATTTAGCCTTCCTTAATTTATCCTAAGGTATTTGGAGATTATTTTCATTACTTATTAGTCAAATAAGGCTGATGATATAATTCATTAGGGTCTTATTTTTATTATATTTGAGAAGGGAGAACACCTATGGGGTAAATAAATTACCCAATAGGGTGGTAGAAAGTAGGGAGAATTTATAGGGGAGTTTTAAGGAATGATTGGAGACTTAGGAAGATTATCCATCTAACGAGGCCATCTCCATTAAAAATTCTACATAGAAGAAGACAAAAGTAAAGGTAAGGAGATAATTTTGGAAACAATTGTGAAGAAATTTAAACATGGTTTAGGAGAACTGAATAAAACATTAGATCACCCACATTTAAGAGGAAATGTGAAATGGGAAGATAAAAAGAAGGAAAATAAGAATGATATGACTGAGGAAAACATGGATTTTCACATAGAAAGAAGCATCAAAGTCCTAGAACTAGAGGTAAAGATTGAAAAGATAGAACTCAAAATTTACAAACAATTGAAAATTTAGAGTGGAATGAATAACAAAACAAAATATTTGAGGGATGATTTGACTAGTATTCAAACCTAAGGTGTTATAAATTGAAGTGGTTTTATAAACCCAAAAATCCTGAACCTGACTCTATATAAATATATATAAATTGAAAGAGTTATGATCATTGAGGAAAATAAGAGCATGCAGGCCATAATTAATTTCAATTTTTTAAATAATTTCAATAAATGTAATGCTACCTCTATTAATAATAAATATCCAAAGATGCCACTAATAGACCCAATAAATGCACCCTTATCAAGAAGAGAGAGTTGATGGATAGTTATGAAGGACTAAGTAAATGTTGAGAATGTGTTATAAGGTATTCATGAAGTTTTCATTAATGTCATGAAATTTTCATTGATGTCATTCTACATTGACATTGTTGTTCTTAATGTTAAGTTCATAAGTCTTACTTGAGAGACCTAGTAAGAAGGCATAGGCATGGTAGCATGTTGAGGTGATAAGTATAAGACTTGTGTGATGAATGTTGATAGTGTATGAGTTCATATGACATGTGGATGAGGATTTTAAATCATTTCAATAATTTTTAATCTATATTCATGATCAAATTATGATTGGAAATATAAGGCCTAGTGTACAAAGAAACCTAATATGGTATAATGAGGGGTCAAGATAGTTTATAAAGGTACCATATATCTTAATAATATTTATATAGGTGTGATATGTTTTTTTAAGTGTGTTTACAAAGTTTGAGATCATTACTTAAATAATAAAGCATTAAAACTGGTGATACAGTCCTTTATGTGCATAGAATGGGGTGTTGTAGGCTTGAGAAGGAATTTCTTAAGCTCATTGTCACACAAAAACTATGAATGAGATCCTAATCACTTCATTTAAGTTATGGAATTTCCCTATATTTATTTTCTTGGAATTGTTTTTGGAGTTGAGGGGTAATCCTTTATGAATGATTGATAAGAAGGGAAACCAATCAAAACCCTTCTAAAACCCTCATAATGACCCAATAGGAAAACTATTGTTGGTTATGGATAAAAAAAATTTTGTTTAAATATTTTTAATTTTTATAACATGTATAATTTTCCTCCAAGTTTATCTATGTGGTTTTCATTTGTCTTGACAGTGAGTAAAAGCTACGAGAAATCCCTTGTTTCTAGGGATTTTGATGTAGTAGACAGATTTGACCAGGTAAAAGAATTAAAATGGATGGAAGATTATGTGTAAGAATTATATATTATTCCAATTAATTTTTTTGACTAGGTTGAAGATATAAAATTTTCTAAACTGGTCATAGAAGATGACCTATCGCTAAACAGGTCTAATAGGCAAAATAGTAAGAAAACTAGGCAAGGATGAGAATGAGATTAGGGATTGGTTTTAGAGTATTATGGATGGATAAAAATTCATGGGGTCATGATTAAATACCTATTAATACTATATCATTAGTTTATAATTATTTATTATTTTCATACACAAGCAACATGTTGTCATCAAAATGGTTTGTGGAACACAATAAAGTCTATGTAGAGTGAAGTTGTGAGAATGGTCTATACAATAGTATTGATATATAAACATGAAATACATATATTTAAATATAACATAAGGATGATTAAGGTTAATTTAAACCCATTTTAATATCACAAATTTTTTTAAACATATGTTTTAAGACTTAGTTTCCATGACTATGTTTTTTGTGTTAAAGGCAACTTTTTGTGTGTGAGTGAAAATGATGTTACTGAGTCATTTTGAAATAATTTTAAGTATAAAATTATAATTAAATTGTTATATATGTCTCAAATGTTAATTTTAACACATATTTATTCATGATAAACTCCTATTAAGGTATGAAAATTCAAAAGCTTTTGGTTGGGTTCTTAAGCCCTATGTGTAATTCTGAGTAAGCTTATGAAGTTGATTATTTTGGGGTATTTTACCCTATTTTATGAATTATAAGTAAAATGATGTAATTTATATTCTATACATGTGTTTTTTTAATTTTATGTGGAAAATTTTGTTGTTTGCATTAGATTTACTAGACATACTTTTTGGTAGTAAGAAGGCCTATTTGTGAGTAGACCAAATTGGGTGGTTCAAGGAGTGAAAAGAAAAAAATGGTGTTTGGGACAAAAGGTGATATTATAATGTGTCTAATAAAGTTACATAATAATTTTTTCATCCATTTTTTTAGGCTAAAATTTTTCTAAGGAGGTCTAAGTGAAACATGTGCTTAAAGAAGGCCTAATTATATTAGGTCTCTATTATGTCTAATGATGGTTTTGGCCCTTAAGGATAATGACTGACCTATGTAGTGATTGTTTAACTTGTGAAAAATTTGTATTTATATATTTAAATTGTGATCCAATTATATTAATTATATTTTTTGACCAACATAGGTATGAGCAAGAGTCAAGTATAGAGACAAGGCCTAATAGGCCTGTTTTGACTAGTTAGAGAATTGAGTAGGTAGGTGAAGGATATAGGTTTTTTAAGAATAGGTAAAGGGTTTTAATATCATAAATGTTTTGTTATTAATATTAAATTAATATCTAACTATGTGTCTATAAGTTTTGATCAATGTCATTTGACCTAATTCTACCAAAGAAAGCACTAGTTAAACAAGAAGGCTTAAGAGGCTATTTGAGAGATATTGAAACATGAGAAGAAAAAAAGGAGGTAATATTAATTTTATAAAGAAAAATATTTATAAGTGTGAAAATAGATTCAAAGTATCTAATTTGGTATTTGTTTACCTATGGGGTTTGGATCCTCCTTACAAGTTAGAGCTTGTTAAAGGACTACTTGAGTTGGTGCTTGACTAGTAAGGGGTTGGTTCTCCTTATGGGGTTGGTGCCTCACTATAAAGTTTGATTAATTGATTATATGACTATACTCCAATTCTTACATCAGTTGGTTTTATCCCCCAAGAGGTTTTCTCACTTATATCTTGTGTTCATGTGTTGTTTTTCCACTTATTTCTCATATGAACAATTGTTTATGCATTATTATATATCTAGATGTGCTTGATTGATTAGTGAATGATATATGGAATTGACATATGAGTTTTTAAACTTATTCAACCCCCACCCATCTCATTTTTTATACCTCTAATAATTGGTATCACATCTAAGTCCCTTAAGTAGACCTAACAGTCTAAGAGAGATCTTTGGAGCACAAGTGTGGATTTTGGTAATGAAAGTGTCTTCTATGATTACAATGAGAATATACCCATAGTAAATGAAACATCTTGTTAATTTTTTTCAAAATATAAGGATCATATTAAATAGTTCATCTATCTTATAATGAAAGTAAAAACATTAGAGGCATAAGTTGAGCAAGATGCACTCAAGATAAGGACTTCCCAGAAGTTTGAGGAAAGTACTAAAATATTTAACAATATATTGGATATAAAAATATCATTTTATGGTATGATAGGTATTGTATTTACATAGGAACAAAATTAGTTCAAGAAGTTTTAGGTTCGAAAGGACTTTGATCAGTTAAGGAGTGATGAAACTGGTAAAATCAAGACCTATGTAGAAGCTATCAAGTTTGAAGTCAATCATCATAAAGACAAGAAGATATTTGATACATAAATAAGTATAAAATGAAATTATGTATCATCTTATTCTCATAAAAAGACAAATAAGGTTAAACAACCATAGTATGTGGATTCTTTCATTGGTTATTGTTTCTCTTATGGTAAATTTGGACATAGAATTATTGACTACAAATGGAGAAGTATGATTCTATGTTATAGCTAAAACCAAAGGGGACACATTTAAAGAGAGTGTAAGACAAAACATATAATTAAAAATAGTCATGTTGAGAATTTATGGAGTCATGACACTAGAGAATGGATCAATAAAGCAGACCCTATAGAAGAAAAATAGGAAGCTAGAGGAGAAGAATCTATGATAGCCTAAACTACCTTTCATACTTAGAAAAAAGATTTAAAATGGTACATAGATAGTGGTTATTCAAGTCACATAATATGAGATAAAATAAAATTCATCACTTTGAATAATAATTCTATAGGTTCAATAAGGTTTGGTGATAACACATCTGATAACATAGTTGGCAAAAGAGCTTTATGCTTGGATATTGGGAAGACCAAGATAGAAAATGTGTTATATGTAGATGGATTTACAAAAAAACATATTGAGTTTAATTAAAATGTGCACCCAAGAACATATCCTAACATTTCATAACAAAAGGTGTGAGATAAAGAGAGAAAAATTAGGAAGATTTATTTCCAAAGCAAAGAGAACTAAAAACAATCTCTATGTACCAAATGAGATCAAAAAGAGAAGTTCTTCATGAGAAAGGTAGATGAAATTTGGTTATGGAATAAGAGGTTATGTCATATTAAATTTGAAAATATATTCAATATTATCTCCAAGGGATCTATGAAGAACATGTCCAAAATCTCTAAACATGTAAATGCTCTTTGTAAAGCATGTGAACATGGCAAGTAAACTAGGAGGAGATTCAAGTCTAAAGAATATTCCAATATTATACCTTTATAACTAATTCATATTGATCTATGTGGTCCTAAAAGAATTCAATGTATTCAAGGTGAAAAATACTTTATTTTTCTTATAGATGATTTCACAAGAGTGACTTGGGTGTCATTCTTGAAGCTGAAGTCATAAGTTCTAGGAAAATTCAAAACCTTCAAATCTTTGGTTGAAAATGAGATTAATGTAAATATAAAGTATCTTAGGTGTAATAAAGGAGAGTTTTGGTCAAATGAGTTTGATGATTTTTGTGAGGTCAATGGAATAAGAAGATAGTTCTCAATTGTTAGAACACCTCAACAAAATGGGGTGGTTGAAAAACGTAATGAAATAGTTCAAAAAATGGTGAGGACAATGTTGAATTATTCCAAATTATTTGATGGCTATTGGAGAGAATCTATGAGTATTTTAGATTAAAATTTGAACATAATTCAGATTATAATCAATGGTGATAAAACTCCATATTACTTATGGAATGGTAGACCTGTAAGTGTTTAACATTTTAAGGTCTTTGGGAGTAAATTCTATATCAAGAGAGATGATGATGACTTAGGAAAGTTTGACTTAAGGTCTGAACAAGGAATTTTATTGAGATATTCATCAATAAGTGCTACCTATAGATGTTATAACAAAAGGTTTCAAAATATATTGGAGATATCAAATGTGAAGGTTGATGAGACAAATAAATCATATTATTAGTCAAATAATGATGAAGAAGAAATAGAGATAGATGAGGATGAAGAATAAATTGAGGAAAGAAAGGAATCAAAAGGTACTTCTAGTTAGATTCAAAAGGATCATCCTAAATCTCAAATCATTGGAAACAAAAAGTGCAAGTACACAAATAAGGAGAAGGATGGTGAGTGATGCTAATCTAGAAGATATCGCTTTACTTTAAAATTTTGAACCTAAGATATATGTAGAAGCAAGCAAAGATTAGGTCTCATTAGATGTAATTAATTATGAGTTAAATCAAATTGAGAAGAATGAGACTTGGGAGTTAATACCTAGGCATAAAGGCAAAAACATTATTGGTATAAAATGGGTTTTCAAAAACAAGTTGAATGAGAATGGAGAGGTCACTACAAACAAGGATAGAGTTGTGTGAAAAGGATATGATCAAGTATAAGGAATGGAATTTGAGGAAACCTTTTCTCCTATAGAAATTTTATAAGCCATTAGGATGTTTATTATTTATGTAGGGTTCAAAAGATTCAAGATATACCAAATGGATGTCAAGTCAGCTTTCCTAAATGGGAACTTAAAAGAAGAAGTATACATTGAAAAACCTGAAGGTTTACTATTGACTGATAACAACGAATTTATCTATAGGTTGAAGGATATTTATGGTCTAAAATAATCCCCTAAAATTGTGTATGCTAGACTATAGAAGTACCTTTTGGACCAAGGTTTCAAGAGAGGAGTTTTAGATAGTAACATGTATGTTAAGACTAAAAATGGTCATCAATTGATTGTTTTAGTTTATGTGTATAATATCATATTTTGTGGAACTAATGAAAACATGACCAAGGATTTTGTAGAGGTGATGAAGTCAAAATTTTATGTATATTCTTGGAGAAATGTCCTTCTTTATTAGACTTCAAATCAGTCAATCTAAAAAGGTATGTTCATTTCATAGGTCAATTATATAAAAGAAATGTTAAATAAGTTTGAAATGGAATATTTTAAGGATGTAAGTACACATAGGGTTATAGGATGCAAGATAAACAAGGGGGATAAATCCTCAAGGGTTAATCAGATAAAATATAGATCGATTATTGAGAGTTTATTGTATACAATTGCCTCTAGACTTCACATTATGAAAGCAATAGGTCTTGTGGGAATATTTCAAGTAGATCCTAAGTAAAATCATCTATAAGTAGTAAATAAGATACTTATATATCTAAAATTAACAATGGAGTATGGTTTATGGTACCCAAGGAATAAGAAGTTTGATCTAGTAGCCTATACAAATGCATATTAGGATGGGAGTTTAGATGATAGAAAAATCACTAGTGGAGGAGATTTATTCTTAGGTAAGTACCTAGATTATGGTTAAGCAAGAAATAACCATCATTTGCTTTATATAATTGTGAATTTGATTACATTAGAGTAGCTTCATGTCGTACTCAAGTGTTTTGGATGATTCAAACCTTGAGAGACTACAAGGTAAAGTTTGATTATCTTATTCCTATTATTTGTGAAAATACTAGTGCCATAAGTGTTTCAAAGAATCTTGTCATGCATTCAAGGAGAAAAAACATTGTTATCAAGTATCATTTCTTAAGAGAATAGGTGAGTTAACAAAGCATTAAGCTTGAATTTATGTCTACTAAGGATCATATTGTAGATATATTGACTAAGCTTCTTGTCAAGTACAAAATATATTGAGAGGGAGGGGTGAATCAGTATATTATATATCTTTTTACTTAATCAAATTCCTTTTCTTTAACCACTTAACCACACATTAAAGATATGAAATAAAACTAAAACAATAATATGCACCACACAAGAGAGAGAGAAACCAGATTTTTATGTGGAAATCCAAAGTGGGAAAAACCATGGAGAACAATCTCAAGTATATGAATGAACACCAACTCAAATTACAAAGTTTTCAAGCACCAAATTGTGGGATCACCAACCCATTTATTGAGCACCAACACAAAAACTATTTATGAACACCAACCCACAGGAGCAACAACCCCTTTCAAAGATTTGTGAGCATCAACCCATATGAGCACCAACCCCTGTTGTGTATAAAACACAACTATCTCTCAATGTTGCTTACTCAACAAATGATAGAACTCTACAATATATCCTACTTTTCTCTGTTTGAAAACAAATACAAACCATGCACTCTCTTACATATTACAAATGGCTTCTCATGACTTTATTTATAGCTTTCCAAATGACCTTTGGAATTCACCCTTTGTGACCATTCAATCCTCATGGAAAATGGCACCAAAATTGCATGACCCTTCATATCCTTGCATTTGAAAAGTCATATGGTGACCCTTCATTAGCAAAAGTATCATTTCCTCTTTTGTCTTTATATTGGCGAATTTTCATATTTCTCAAAGTGTCCCTTCACGGAAAAATGCACCATACACTCTTTTATCTTCACATGGTGATCTTGGAATTCCTCACGATGACTCTTCATGAGAAAATGCATCACATTCCTCTTTTATATTTACCCCATGACTCTTTGACTTCTCCATGGGCCCTCTTTTGACTTATATGCAACCAAAAATATATTCATTAATATTAAATACATATTAACACACATTAGCCAAGATATGAATATTAAAAACATCATTAAATATAATGGGGCCTTTATCACCAATGATATACCTTTGACATCAATGACAATATTTACATAAATCTCCCCCTTTGTCATTGATTGTAACCTCAAACTAGAACTACAACATTTTGAAACCTACACATACTACCATCTAAAAAACATACAATAACTCCCCCTTGTTGTAGCAACATATACTTGTTCTGCACCTATTTTTGCACCTATACTTGTACCTATTCTTCTCCCCCTTTGAAATTAATGGAAAAGTGCCTAACCTAGAGCTAACACTTAACTCCCCCTCAACTGATGCTGACCCTCAATGGCAGGAAATAAAAGAAATTACCCTCAACTTCTCCTATAGGTACTCAAATGTGTCTTTTGGTAGTGCCTTTGTGAAAATATATACAATATGCTATGTAGTAATGACATATTTCATCTTAACCTATTGATCTAAAACCTTGATATCTTCCAATTTTTTCTTCATCCAAAGCACTTGAGTACAACATAATATTGCTGCTATATATTATACTTTAGCTATAAAAAGTGATACTAAATTCTGCTTTTTGCTTAGCCATGATACTAAGCTATCACCAAGGAAGAAATCTCTTCCACTTGTACTCTTTCTATCATCCAAGTAACATTATGTTTTGATGTAGAGATTACTATCAGCAAATCCTCTCTTGAAACCTTGATCCTACAGGTACTTATCAAGTCTTGCATACCAAGCTCTAGGAGTTTGTTTCAATCCATATAGTGCTTTCTTCAATCTACATACATAGCTACTAATATTTGAGAGAATAAATCCCTCAGGATACTCAATGTAGACCTCTTCTTCTAGATTCCCATTTAGGAAGGCAGATTTGACATCCATCTAAAACACTTTGAAATTTTTAAGCACTGCATATGCAATAAACATTCTAATAGCCTCTAGCCTTACTTTTGGTGCAAAAATTTATTCAAAATATATTCCCTCAATATGAGCATATCCTTTACATACTAATCTTGCTTTATTCTTGGTCACTTCTCCATTTTCCTTCAACTTATTTGTATAAACCCATTTTGTTTTTATCACATTGTGATCTTTTGGTCTAGGCACTAATTCCCAAGTATCATTATTTTCTATCTGATTTAATTCATCATCTATTGTCTAAACCTAATACTTATCATGTCTAGCTTCTGAAAAAGTTCTAATCTAAATTTTGGATAACAAAGAAAAATTAACTTGCTTAGATTTACTTACCATCATTCTTTTAGTGCAAATTCTTTCATTTATGTCCCTGATGATGTCACTTTCATTATGATTTATTTGAACATATTTGGATGTAGTTTTGGTGTCTTTTTTCTCCTTCTTCTCATCTTCATCTAATTTTTTAAAATCTTCCTCTTTAATGATTTCAAGAATGTCTACTAGATCACTAATTCTTTATATTCCATCTTCTTCTATCCCGACACTTGCACTTTCAACAATTTTCTTGGTTGTTTTGTTATAACATTTATAAGCTTTAATTTTTAAATAATAACTAAGAAATATACCTTCATCTATTCTGGATTCAAACTTACCAAGTTTTCATTGATTCTCTTTATGAAGCATCTACTGCCAAAAACTCTAAAATAATCAATTATTGCTAGTTTATCTTTCCATAGCTCATAAGGGGTCTTGTCACTATTAACTCTCAATAATGCTCTATTTTGGATATGCACTACTGTAGAAACTACCTCTCTCCAATATTTATCAGCTATCTTAGATTCATTTAGCATTGTCCTCACCATCTCCTGAATTGTTCTATTTTTTTGTTCAACTACTCCATTTTGCTATGGAGTTTTGGCTGCTGAGTAATGCCTCTTTATTCCATGGTATTCACAAAACTCAATAAACTAATCTGACATGAATTCTCCTCCTCTATATGTTCTTAGACACTTAATCTTCAAACTGGTTTCATTCTCAACTAATGCTATGAATCATTTGAAATGTCTGAAAGCTTCCAATTTTTTCTTTTAAAACATTACCCAAGTCATACGTGAAAAATCATCAATAATTAACATGAAATATTTCTCACCTTGAGTAATTTGAGATATCATCGGTCCACATAGATTAGTGTGAACAAGCTATAACATCTAAGTGGTTGCATACTCTTTTGTTTTAAACCACTTTTTGGTCTGCTTCCCATGCTAACAAGATTCACAAAGCATGTCAGATGGCTTTGTAATCTTTAGAAGATTTTTGACTGCTTGCTTCTTGATGATGTTGACAAGATTGTAAAAATTTATGTGTCTCATTCTCCTATGCCATAGCCAAATTTCTTCATTCTAACTCAAACAATATTTTTGACCTTTGATGTCTGATAACACATACAAATTATTGCCTATTCTCTAAGCAACTACAACTAAAACATCTAAATTTTTTCTCCTAATTTTATAACCTTCTACATAAAAATTTAGTGTGTGACCCTAATCACATATTTGACTTATACTCAAAATATTATGCTTAAGACCTTCTACATACAAATTTTTTTTATTTTTAGTTATACTATTATCCAAACTCAGTGTACCTTTTCTAGCAATTCTGGGAGTAGTATTATCTCCAAATTTCACTATGCCACCATTGATCTTCTTCAAGGTTATGAACTTGATTTTGTCTCCTATCATGTGCCTAAAATATCCACTATCGATGAACCATGTATTTTCCTTATTTATTGCATGAAAAACTATCTGTACCAATACAGATTTTTTAAGTTGTTTCTTCTACCATGAACCTGTCTGAACTTTCTTCTTGATGAATGGAGCCTTAAAAATTTAGTCCTTTTTGACTGACTTGAACACACTTATACAGTACCAAGCTATGTGTCTAAAGTTGTTACACTTGTAACATATTATGTCATCTTCATTAAATCCTGATAGAGGAGCAAAAGAGTTGTGGCTTTTACTTGACTCTACATGACTTTCCTTCTCCTTATTTCTAAAATTGTTAGCCCTTTTTTGACATTCTATTTTCTTATGACCATATCCATTATAATAAAAATAGTAACTATAAAAATAGGACCTATTTGTGTATCTTTGACCTGATTGCCTTCTATGGCTCTATTTCCTCTAGCCTTCTTTTTTTGAGATGTCTTCGCTGTTCTTAATTTCTTCCCTTTTTATTTCCTCTTTTCTAAGAGATTCAACATAGCTCTTTCCTTTTTTCCTTGTCTATAAAAGTAGTGGCCTCCCCTTTCTCTTTTTCAAATCTGATACCTATCTTATCTAACATTGATTTTTGAATTTATACTATCTTATTCAACATATTAATGCTTTTTTCAAATTTTGAATCATTAGTTGCTCTATCATTGATTGCTTTATTTGTTTTCTCAAGATGTACTTTTAAAGAAGCAATTTTAATAACATACCTTTCACATTATTTACTTACTTTTTACAACTATGTCATTACATATTCTTCATTATTCTTGGCTTCTTCAAAGTGTGCTTGTATATTTTCAATTGTTTCCTTCGACTCCTTTTCATTTTTCTTGATTTGGAGCTTTAATCTTTGATTCTTCTTCTCAAGAGATTTTAACTCTTATAAGGCACAAACAAGTTCTCCTTCCAAATTCACTTTGGCTTCATCTTGTTCTTCTTCTTGATCATCTATACTTTTGCTTGTGGAGGCATCTTCATGTATGGCTATGAATAGAATCTCTTCTTTTTAATCACTGACTCCACTATCTTCGACTGAGCTAGGATCTTGAGAATACAAATTCTTCTTCTGGAATCCCTTCTTGAATTTTCCTTTGAAATGATTCTCATATGTAGAATTTCCTTCTTTATTGTCACCATTACCCTTATTTGGGCACTTAGCTACAAAATGTCTAATATTTCCATAATTAAAATATTTAAAAGGTAATTTTCCTTGATATTTACATGTGCCCTTTTTCAGCTTGCAAATGAATAGAGCTCCATTGTCATATTCATCATCGCTAGAACTATCACTTGATTCTTGAATCTCATCCTTCTCTTTCTTTGATGTCTTGAAATTAGCTTCTCTCTTTGAGGGTTTTTCTTGTTCGGTTTGTATCTCATATGTCGTAAGAATACCATGTAACTCATCCATCTTTACCTTGGCTAAATTCTTCATCTCTTCAATTGATAAAACTTTTACATCATATCTCAATGGTAGAGATCTCAAAAAAATTTGAACCATAATTGATTATTCTAACCTTTCTCCAAGACCTTGAATTTGATTAACTATTTGATCAACCTGTACAAGACAACTTGCTATATTTTAGTCCTCTTCCATATTAAAACTCTCAAACTATCTTCTAAAAGTATAAATATTAGCTTGTTAAACCTTTCCATCACCTTTGTAAATATTCTCATGTTTTACCTAAGTCTCATGAGTAGATTTACATTACTTAACTTAAATAAATTTTGATTCACATAAACCACATAAAATAGTATTTAAAGCTTTAGCATTATTTTCACTTGCCTTCTTTTCTATCGGAGTAGTTACAAGTGTATGTGGCTCTTCATATTCCTCCACCACTACTTTCCATATGTCAAAACCAAGGGCCATCAAATAATTCTTCATCCGTATGCTCCAAAAAGCATAATTTTTCCCATTAAACAAAGGAGCTTTATTTTTAGAAAAACCTTCACGTGATCCAACCATCTGCTTTCCTGATCTACCTTCAAGCTGTAAAACTTTTTCCAAAGGAATTTACTTTGATACCAGTTGTTAAGCATGAAATATATTTAGATGGGGTGAATCAATATATTATATATCTTTTTACTTAATCAAACTCCTTTTATTTAACCACTTAACCACACATTCAAGATATGAAATAAAATTGAAAAAATAATATGCACCACACAAGATAGAGAGAGAGAGACACCATATTTTTACATGGAAACCCAAAGTGATAAAAACCATGGAGAAAAATCTCAAGTATATGAATGATTACCAACTTAAATTACAAAGTTTTCAAGCACCAACTTACATGAGCACCAACCCCTTTGCGAGCATTAACACAAAAAAAAATTTATGACCAAACCACAAGATCACCAACCCCCTAAAAATATTTGTTATTACCAACCCAAATGAGCACCAACCCATCTTTTGTATAAAACACAACTATCTCTCAATGTTGCTTACTCAATAAATGATAGAACTCTATAATATCTCTTGCTTTTCTCTCTTTGAAAACAAATAAAAACCATGAAATCTCTTTCATATTACAAATGGCTTCTCAAGCCTTTATTTATATATTTCCAAATGACCTTTGGAATTCACCCTTTGTGACCCTTCAATCCTCATGGAAAATTTTTCCAAACTTGCATGACCCTTCATATCCTTGCATTTAAAAAGTCATATGGTGACCCTTCATAAGAAAAAGCATCCTTTCCACTTTTTTATTTATCTTTATGCCTTTTATATTCCTCAAAGTGGACTTTCATGTAAAAATTCATCATACCCTATTTTATCTTCACATGGTGACTCTTGGAATTCCTCAAGATGACTCTTCATGAGAAAATGCATCCCATTCCTCTTTTGTCTTTACCCCGTGACTCTTTGAATTCTCCATGGGCCCTATTTTGACTTATATGAAACCAAAAATATATTAATTAATATTAATTAAATATTAACACACATTATCCAAGATATGAATATTAAAAACATCATTAAATATAATGGGGCCTTTATCACCAATGATAGACCTTTGACATCAATGACAATATTTCCAACTTACTTCAAAAGATACTCTTAAACATTTGATACAAGAATTAGGTGTGATACCTATTCCTAGAAGTCATTAATCAAGACAAAGTGCTTAGGGAGAGCTAATAAGGAGTGTTTTAGCTCCAAAGAATAGGAAAGAAGTGTAGAAGTTATGAGGTCAAAAGGGGAGTCATATCAATATGTTAAGAATAAGTTATCTAAGATATGAAATATGAGAGGGGGATTTTTATAATATGATATTTAATTTATTTATGTTGAATTTTTATTGTAGGTAATGATCTTTCATTAATGTCAAAGGGGGATATTAATCTGCATTAAGTAGATATATCCTAGTAAGAGAAGCCTCTCTGAGTAGCTGTCATTAGTGAGTGGTTACCATCAATGATAAAGAGGGATATTGTTGAGAATGTGTTCTAAGGTATGAATGAAGTTTTAATTGATGTTATGAAATTGTTATTTATGTCATTATATGTTTACATTTTTGTTCTTAATGTTAAGCTCATAAGTCTTACTTGAGAGACCTAGTAAGAAGGCATAGGCCTAGTAGCATGTTGAGATGATTAGTATAAGACTTATGTGATGAAGTTTGATATTTTATGAGTATTATATGAGGCCATATGACATGTTTAATATGATTTTAAATAATTTCAATAAGTTTTAGGGTATGTTCATGATCTAATTATGATTTTCAATATAAGGCCAAGTGTACAAAGAAACCTAATATGGTCTAATGAGGGTTCAAGATAGTTTTAAAATGTACCAGAGATATTTATAGAATTTATATAAGTGTAATATGATATTTTAATTATGTTTACAAATTTTTATATCATTTCTTGAAAAATAAAGCATGAAAACTGATGATAAGGTCCTATGTGTACATAGAATGGGGTGTTTCAGACTCGAGAAGGAATTTCTTGTGCTCATTGGTACATGAAAAATCTACATGATATATTGATAAATAAATTTAATTTGGGTAAGTTCCATATTTTTTTTTTCTTGGCATTGGTTTTGGATTTAAGGGGAAATCCTTTATGAAGGAAAACTAGTCAAAACATTCCTAAAACCCTCATAATGACCTAATAGAAAAGATATTGTCAGTTGTGGATTAGAATGGTTTTTTTGACCCATTTTTATGTTTTTAACATGTAAATAACTATTTTTATTTTCTATAAGTGGTTTTTTTTGTGTGTTTATAGTGAGTAAAATCTATAGGAAACCCCTTGTTTCGAGGATTTTTAATGTAGTGAATAGGGTTGACTAGGTCAAAGCATACAAATGGATGAAGTATGATGTTTAAGACTTATAATTTATTCCCATTAAATTTTATGAGTATATTTTAGATATAAATTTTTTTAAACCAATCATAGAAGATGACCTATGACTAAATAGGCCTAATAGGTAAGACAATGAGAAAACTAGGCAAGGATGAGAATGAGATTAGGGATTGGTTATAGAGGACTAGGGATGGATCAAAATGCATGGGGTAATTATTAAATGCCTATTAATTATATCCCATTTTTTATAATTTTTTATTATTCTCATACACAATAAAAAAGTTGTCATCAAAATGGTATGTGTAACACAGTGAAGTCTATGTAGATTGAAGCTATGAGATTGGTCTATAAGACCAATATTGATATATAAACATGAAATATTTATTTTTAAATATGATATAATTATTATTAATTTTAATTTAATCACATTTTAATATCACAAAAGTGTTTTCATGTATTTTTTAAGGCTTAGTTTTCATGACTATATCTTTGGTATTACAGGTAGTTTTCTGTGTGTGAGTGAAAATGATGTTACTAAGTCATTTTGAACTAATTTCAAGGATAAAATGCCTATTAAATTATTATATATGTCTCATAGTTTCATTTAAACACATATATATTCATTATAAACTCTTATGAAGGTATGAAAAGTCAAAGGCTTTTGATTGGGTTCTTAAGGCATGTGTGTAGTTCTGAGTAAGCTTATGAAGTTGATTAGTTTTGGGTCTTTTTCCATGTTTCATAAATTATAATAAAATTATGTTGAAAATTATGTCATTTATATTATATCCATGTGATTTTTTAGTTTTTTAATCTATCAAAGGTAGTTATATGCATCATATTTGCTAGACAGATTTTTTGGCAATAAAAAGGCCTATTTGCGCATAGACCTAATTAGGTGGTTCAAGGAGTGAAAAGAGACAATTTTTTTTGGGTAAATAAGGTTAGAATAAAAATGATATATTAAAGTTAAATTTTAATTTTTTCATCCATTTTTTGAGGCTCAAAATTTTCCAAGGAGGTCTATGTGAAATGTGTGCTTAAAGAAGGCCTAATTACATTAGTTCTCTATTATGCCTAATGATGGTTTTGGCCCTTAAAGATAATGACCGAATTATGTAGTGAATATTTTACTTGTGAAACATGTATATTTATATATTTAAGTTTTTATGTAATTATATCAGGGATCTTGGCTGACCAAGATAGGTATGATCAAGAGTCAAGTATAAAGACAAGGCCTAATAGGCCTATTTTGACTAGTTAAAGAATTGAGTAGGTAGGTGAAGGATATATATATTTTTAATAATAGATAAAGGGTTTTAATATAATCATATATGTTTTATTAATATTCCATTAAGATATAACTATGTTTATATAGGTGTTTATTAAGGTCGTTTGACCTAATTCTACCAAATAAAGGGCTAGTTGAGCGAGAAGGCTTAAGAGGCTATTTGAGAGAGATTGAAGTGTGAGAAGAATAAAAGGAGGTTATATTTAGTTTATTGAGAAAAAATAGACCAAGGGTGATCATATATTCAAGGTATCTAATGTGGTGTTTGATTACCTAGGGGGATGAGCCTCCTTTGGATCTTGTTAAAGGACTAATTGAGTTGGTACTTGACTAGTAAGAGGTTGGTGCTCCTTGTGGGGTTGGTACCTCACTATAAAGTTTTATTAATTTATTATAAGAATATACTCCAATATTTTAATCATTAGGTATTATCCCCCAAGAGGGTTTCCCACATATATCTTCTATTGATGTGTTGTCTTTCCACTTATTGCTCATATGAATAATTATTTATGCATTACTATATCTCTAGATCTATTTGATTGATTAGTGAATGATATATGGAATTGAATTAAGAGTTTTCACATTGATTCACCCACACCTCTAAGTTTTTATACCTATAATATTAAATATAAAATGGGATGTCTATATAAAGTGACAAGTAAGAAGACTACAAAAAATACCATGGTATTGGATAAGTCTAAGGAGAATACCAAGGCACTGGTAGATTACTTAGATTCTAAAAACAATTTCATCTAGTTCATTATTTTTTTTATTGCACTGTCCCTTCTATGTATTGGGTTGGGTTTTCTTTACTGAAGTTTAGTGAAATAATAGTACTTATTTAGGGGGTTTAGCAAATTCTTAGCAGAATTTTGGTGAACCCTAAGGGGATTTCTCCCTTGGTTGTCTTGTGTCTGGTCTATCTTGTTTATCTTTCACTCACTATATTAGTTACAATATCCATTAAAACATTTTTGTTTACCTAGTAAAATAAAAAATATGTATTCATGCATCATACTTTTATGGAATTATATATTATATATGTCCTTTGAAAAAATGTATATATTTGATAATGTAGTTAATTTAATGTCCCTAGTATTTATTATAATTATATACTTGATTATTCTCTTCTAATTTAAAATGCATTTATCTTGAAGTTTTATTTGTGACACATGTATGTGATTTATTTAATGCTCTTCTAATTGAAAATGTGTTGATCTTGAAGTTTTATTTGTGACACATGTATGTGATTTATTTAATTACAATCTATAGAATGATTTGACCATCTTGATAAAATTATAAATTGTGTACCATATTGATTGTTATTTATAGCTACCTTGTGATACTATATATGTGGCTTTGTATTATTACAAATGTTTTAGACTATATTAGTTATTGGTGGCACTTGTATATGATACTACTTTTTTTACATCTTTAAAGTATGGATTACATGTTCATATATCTTTTTTTTTTTTTTGCTTTGATATCCATGCTTATGTAATTAAATTTTATTATTATCATGGACCATGGTGTATTTTATGTTATCTCTACTTATTTTGAAATGGAAAAAATGACATTCAAAATAAAAATATAAACTAGTATTATCTTTATTCACTGTTGCATTCATTTTTATAATCAAGGCTTTCCCAAAACTGCATTTACATTTAGAATTATAATGTGATCACCATATTTGATCCCAAAGTGATCATTAACATTAAATATTTTGCATTAAAAAAAAATTATATGCTACAAATCCAACTCATTATTTCCCACACTTCTAAGGAAATTTATAAAACATGTATTATATTAATATATATTATCTACAAAAAACTAATCTTTATGTGTTATATTAATGAGTGCTTGAATGATCAATGGTACTTTTTTAGATATCATTATATTTTTATGAGAATATATAGGAGTTGATTCTATTACACTATTATCTAATTTTATAAATTTGATAATCCCTTTATCTATGAGTTGTGATATATTATCATGTAATGCATAAAAATGATTATCTTGATGTTCATTTATACTATGATAAGTACAAAATGTTTTCCCCTATATATAATCTAGGTTTTGAGGATGGTAGTAATTGGGAGGAAGAGTGATTAACTTTTTCCAATAATATATGTATAATATCATGTCATCGATCTTTGAATATATGAAACTAAAGTGATTATCTTTGAATGGAAAGTAGACTTATTTACTTTATATGGTGTTTTTTAAATTATTTCTTTCCCCTTTATTGTGTACCTTAACTTATTATTACTTGATTATAAATATTTACATTAATCATTTATTTTATGAATAAATTTTACTATATTATTTCTTCTATATGGTAGATCTACATTTATTTATTTATTTATAACTTACTACTTGTGTGAAGATGATCCTTTATCATTAGCCTTTTTTGTTTTAGAGTTGATATCACATGAATATTTTAACACATCCATGTATAATTTATGAAATAAATATACATTTTATGCATTCCTCCTTTGATGGAAGATAATAGATCCTTATCAAAGATAAGTTTATTTTCAATGCAAAGTATTTTTATTCATAAATATTAATGTTTGATAATATTATCATGAACCTATTGAAAACCATGCATATGATCCAATGTGAACTTAGCTACCATGTGTTTATGAAAATATGATACAAATGCATCTTCTAACTTTTTAGAGTTAGGTAAGGAGCCACTAGGTAAAGTGTAAAACCACTTTGAAACATATCTTGTGAAACTTATATGGAAATATTTTAGTATAATATGTCCATAATTTCCCCATTATCTTAAATAAAGTGTC
Organism: Torreya grandis; assembly: GCA_037957365.1. Classification (NCBI taxonomy): domain Eukaryota; kingdom Viridiplantae; phylum Streptophyta; class Pinopsida; order Cupressales; family Taxaceae; genus Torreya; species Torreya grandis. The sequence goes on from JARHVA010002981.1 coordinate 1,866,870, forward strand.
TATTTAGTTTAATGAGTAAAATGATCTCCACAACCATAAAACAAGGGTAGTGTAGGCATAAAAAATTATTTTAGATATGGATGTTCATATACAAATCATGTGAGAGGTTTTCCTAAGATAATAGCATCCTTGATATTCACACAACATGATCTAGTTTGTAAATTGAGATCAAGTAATTTATTTTTGGATATCACCAATAACATGCATCATGTATACAATATGAGTAATGGGAATGGTATTAGTTTTAAATGGCTCATTCATGGGTTGTAATTGATAATCTATTTTAAAAACCAATATGATAAGATCATGAATAATGTCATTACATGGCTAAGGATTGTATTCTAATAAAAAAATAAAAAATTAATAACCATTTCTTAGCTTATCATTTTGAAATTGTATATAATTAAAAAAAAATTCTTTATTGGAGTTATTTGACTTATAAAAGATGGAATAATCATCACAATTATTGGTATCATGAGAGTCACATTCTATGAATATAGGATCACTATCTTCAAAATGAATATTAATCATTATCATTTTTTATTTGTATATCACATTCATTTGCATCTTTTTACACTTCAATAAAGTAATATAAATTATCATAAGATGTTATAACATTACCCATTAATCCCAAGTGAGGAGAATTATTATCAAACTCTTATATATAATTAACCATGTTGAGAGGATATTTTGATATAACATATAAATTTGCATCATCTATCTATTCTAGAGAGAGGTATTATCACATTAACTTATATAAATTGTTCTTGATATAGATAAGCTAAAACAAAGTATATCCTTATTCAAAAATGCCTTAGGGGTAGAAAAATAGGTGAATGGCGACAAATAATGAAGCAACAACAAACAAATAATAGACTAATAAAAGAGCATAAAATGGCCTAACCCTGACATAGAAAAAACAACAAGACCAATTAAGCATAGCTTTCCAATCTTCCTTAAGGAAACTTAGGAGTTCCTCCTTGATGGTATCCTCACTATCTTTATCCATTTCCTTTTCCTAAATAACCTATAGGATAGACAATGAAGTAGTAGCTCGATGGATAACTTTCATGCACAAGGTGGCTAGCACTATAATTTTGTTATCAAGAGAGCACAAACCTTTATTTACCTCCTCTAAATTTTTTTTATCTAAATAAAATTGTCACAAATTTTATCATTGGTAGATTCTTTTCCAAGATCATCCATGGACTCAGTATCCTCCTTGTCAAAATCATAGGAGCTATTTAACTCTTTCAAGTAATAGGTACCTTGTTTTTCCCCTAGTTGGTTAGGAGTTCATTAGGCCTCAACCTCATCCTTTGGATTAGAGGCCAAAGAATATTTAACAATTTTTAACACTAGGTTTTTACCACCTACCAATCTGCTTGACCTCCTAATGCTCAGGCTCCTAATAGAACTCACCTAGACCTCATTATCTAAAACTTTATCAGCATCCTACTCCCCTTGCTCCTAGAGTTCAGAGTGCCCCTTGTCCACAGTTATTTTTACTTTCTTCTAAACTCTAATAACATTTTTAGCTTTTTTCTTACCCAATTTTTTTAGCATGTAGTGTTCTTGAATGTCTCTTTTCCTCTTTTTATCACCTAAGTGTGAAGGGTTTTTGTGCAATTCACATAACCCCTCGACCACCACCTTGTATGATTAGCTGGGGGACCCAAGTGCACCACCCTTAGGAGTCAAAAAAGTAAGTCCCTAAAAAAGAGAATACTTGGAGCCTTTCTTCATGTGGGGTCATGAATTTAGGGTAATAGTTACCAAATCCTGGGGATTATGGGAAGATCTAAAGGGGCCCAAGGAATCTTTCATAATAGGGATACAAGACTTATTTCTAATAGGGTTGATAAACTTAACACTCAAAGGAATGTTATCATCTGAGTCACTATCATCAACCTCATCAACCAAATGTGCTTTAATGGGTTTAGATAGACAAAGCACCAAGTGGAAATGATAGAGACAAAAAATTAGACCTTGGTGGAGTGAGATAGCAACAACATCAGGTTTTCTTATTGTGCATTTTTGGAAATTTTGACAGAGGACTCAAGATATGACAAGAGGTAAAATGAAAACTTAACAAGTACCTTGTGATGAAAATGGTTTAACACATCAAAGTGATAATGGTGAAACTCTTGAATCTACCCACTAAGCTAATATATTTCATAATAATAAAACATACCTTATCCCAGGGGTTGATGAGGATTTCCTTATTAAATCCACTCTACAGTTGTACTTTAACCTTTTATCCTTTCATCTCAGATCCTTTACCTTTACAATAGTATCTTTGCTTACTTTGATTTGAATTCCACCAACCTAGACCTTACGATCCACATCTAAAGATATAGCAAACTAAGCTGAAATATTTTCATCAAAGCCATTGAGACATTCTAATAGTGGTGTAATGCCTCCCTCATAATAAATGATCCATAACATGGTATCAAACTTAGACTCAACATGGAACAATGGCTTAGTTAAGACTTTGTCTTCACCCATGGTTAAGATCTTCCCAATATTGAGGAGAGGATTGCTCAAATCAAATCTCAACACCCAAGGATAATATGGTTTAATGCATAAAAGTCTAAAAACAATGGTGTTTCTATCATCATTTAACCAACACTTATTACCACTCAAACACCTAAGCTCATTCTTCAAATCATTCATGTTAATCAAGTAATAATTGCAAGCATAGTGAAGCTTATGCAGGTTATCAATTAAATAATGCATAGCTAGGAATTGGAATTGCCTCATGGGATAACTAGGATGTCTCAAGATTTCTCTAATATGAATTTTGTTGATGTGGAAATTTTTGTCTATTGAAGTTCACTCATACATCATCTTACCCATATTGATGACCACTCCTATTTACCCCTCTTGATGGCAAATATCTATCAGGGATCCCTAATTAGAATATATATTAAAATATATTCTAAAATATAATGTTTTATATAGGTCATTGGGCCAAATGAGTTTGGGCCTCTAATTGGAGGTGATCTCTAACATTGGTATATAGATTGTTTAGGTTCCTCCATCACCTTAGAGGGAAGAGATTGATTCCAAAATTAGACATTGCATCCATCACTTGGTTACCCACTCTATAGATATGATTAACCTCAAATCCCTCAAAACCTAGAAAGAATTTCTTTATGTCCTATATGATCTCATCAATCTTCCATCCCACCCTATATTTATCTTTAATAACATCAATGATAAGTTTTTTATCACCTTTGATTATGAGGTTTTTAATTCCAATGGTAAGATCCACCTTGAATCCCCAAAGGAGGGTCATAGCCTCAAAAACATTATTAGAATTCTCTCCTAGCCCATCAGCATAGGTTGCTAAAAGCTCCCCCTTATTTGATCTTAATACACCACCCCCACTTGCCTAACTTGGGTTACCTTTGGTATCCCCATAAAAATTGAGATTCATCCATCCAATATAGTGGGGAGCCCATTTGGTATAAGCATGATAAATCCTCATAGAGTTATAAATTCTACTAAAATGGGATGGGAAGCTCCACTAATTGATTATGCTTTCTTCTAGCTTGTTAGGAAGAAATTATGTATCTTTCAAAGTGTTGGTAGAGATATTTTCCTATAGCAATTTAGTAAACCTACATAATACCTTCTTGGCATCTTTTTCTTTATCTCTAAATAACCTATTAGTTCACTCCTTCTAGAGTTCTTAGGTTAGGATAGGGTGAATCTGAACCTATATCTCTTTGCATATCAGATGGATAAAGAGGGTCAACTAGCCACTAATGACATCTGAGAGGTCTTGATTCATACTCCAGAAGACTTCTAGTTTCTACATAGTAGAGCTCCATACCTCCCTTGAGAACTCACAATATAGTAAGAGGTGGGATACTGATTCTTCCTCTTTTTTTATAGATTTCATAATGGTTAGGAATTTGTAAGCCTTTGATATGGAGATTATCCATGGTAAGGATCTTATTATAAGTGACCAACCACTAGAAATGACTAATTTTGGGAATAAGGTTGCGATTCTAGACCCTTCTCTAAAAGTTTGAGTTTTCATTGGTCTTAAGGGGTAGGTTATAAGCTGATATGACTATAAAAACTCCCATTTTATCCTTATTCCAAAAAAATTTAACCTTTGAGGGGAATATATGAATTCTACAATCTTGAAGGAGCTATAATTCCTCAACAATCAGGAGAAGGTCATTCTGGTCCTAGCATTAGTCTAACAATTGTTTCTAACCATTAGTATCAGGTAGAAGATAATTAGTAGCCAATCTTCCAAAGTGAGTAATGGATTTTTCAACAAATTTTTGGAGTTTTTGTATTTTATAGAGAGGGATTCCCTTTATCCAACTATCTTCCCAAAATTTAATGTTTTTACCGTCCCCTAGCTTCCACGTAATGCCCTAATATAGTAAGGTTTTACTTTTTATAAAATTAATCCAAATCATCAAACCTCTAAGGATAGAAATGGTGTGGAGGAAAGAATTAGGGGTATTATTAGAGAGGTACTTTGCTCTCATAATACTAACCCACTCTTTGCTTCTACTCAAGAAATTCCACTCAATTTTAGCTAAGAGGGATTTGTTGGTCAGGAGAATTTTTATAATTCCTATACCTCATAATTTTGGTCTACAAACTTTATCCCAATAGACCAATGTAGTTCTCTTTATCTCTTCCACCCCAGTCTATAAGAAATTTCTCTAAATTATTTATATTTTTTTCATAATATATTTAGGGATTTTGAATAGGGAAAGGAAATATATAAGAATTCCCTGAAGGGAGGCCTTTAGTAGTTGATATTTTCCATCTTAACTCAACAAATTTCCCTTCCACCCTACCAACTTCTTTTGAATTATTTAAAGAATATAATTATAATATAAGGGGTAAACATCTTTAACAACTAAGGGCAAGCCAAGGTAAGTGCCTAGGAACTCACCACTTAAACAACCTAGTATCCTCATGATTTTATATTGATGGTCTAAAGAGATGTTGAAAAGTAGACCCAAATCATATCATAGTTGATAAATTAGCCAAAAGAAACCTTATAATCCTTGAGTATCTTCATCCATTTCCTAGCTTCCACAACCAAGGTAGCTCCAAAGAGGATAGTGTCATAAAAAAACTATTAGATGGTAGCAGGATCTGCTATGGAAGTAGGTTTAATACCTTTGATCTCCTAGGATCCCAACAAATTCATAAGACTTTGTTATCCCAAAAATCAGCCACTCATTTTTGTAGTCAACATGTTAACTATTTTGATCTTGTAGGCCAAAAATGGTTTCCTTCCTTCCCAAAAATGTTCTGAGCAGTCAAGTTACCTAATTACCCAAGTATTTTTAGCAAAAGGAAATCCCTCATTTTTAAAGGGTTTTTAGTCAAGAAATGAACAAAGAACAATTCAAAAGACTTGAAGGCATTTCATAAGGATTGCAAAGTAAGGTTCAATGTCAGAGTTCAACTATACATGGTTCATCAGTGAGGTTTAATGAGGTGAAATAAACTATAAGGACCAAACATTGAACCTTTTTAAACCTTTGAACTCCACTTTAAGATTCCAGGTTCAACTGAATAGTTCAACCAAAATATTCAAGCTGAAAGATCGAGTGCGAGGTTCAAAGTGGTTGGTTCAAATGACACATTAAACTCATAAGAAGACCGAATGAACATGACTCTTTGAAAAACATAAGTGTTGAGCTGTTGAACCATTAAACCATTGAACTGTTGAGTTGATGAACTCAAAAATAATGGTTTAAGGTTCAAAATGGTTCAAGTAACTGGTGATGTCCCTATGAACATGAAATTCAGGATAATGGAATAACCATTTATTTTGAAATAATATAGACCCAAGGACAAACTCAACTATCTATTGAGAAAGGAGCTAAATAAACTAGCAGAAGGTGAGAAGATAGCCCTGAGAGCTTGGATCACTAGGAAGAGACAAAATATAGTAAGGAAAGAGGTAATCAAATAGAGAATCCAAAATTTTAGTGGAAGAGTTATTCTAGTGGGTGGAATAGTCCACCAAGTGGATATCAGAGAGCACAATAATTCAATGACACGGCCTATTTTTCTTCATTTGAGTAAAGGTGAGTGGATAGTCATGTAAGTATCATAAAGAGGAGTGGCCTTGCCTCTCAGAAGACCAAACAACCCATGCCTATGAAGGGACATTGAATATGATTTAAATGCCTCCAGCATGGCCTCTTTACAAGATTTTCTCTTTTTGATACATTAAACGTAGCATGGGCTACTTGTGGAAAGGAGTGCCCAAGTATTTCAAGGAATACTATATATTGTAATCTTTCATTTCAGATAGAAGAAGATCTCTAAGTTATCAGAAGCAAAACTCTACCCAAAATTAAAAGGCATTTTTGAGACTTTGAGCTTAGATTGTTAATCAAATTTCACTAGTCGAATGAGAAAGCAAGTGACCTTTCAAACTTTGTGTTTAAATAACTTGTGTTATATAGGAAATTGTTCTTATATCTTTTTCCAGATATCATCTTATCTGTCTGATCAAATAAGTAGAGCAAGTGAAGATAAACTGGGAGATGTTCTGAAGCTGATTATGGAGACATTGTGCTACATAATTATCTTTTAGTCTACATTTTTGTGCCTTAGAACAGAGGATATTGGGAAAGGCTTTAAACTACCTATATCTTCTATTGTCTTATTCTATTGTAGTTTGTGGTAGAGACTTTGGGCTACACTTCATTCTATGGTGTCCTACATACTTAATCAGTAAGTGAAGCAATGAAAGACTTTGTGCTTTCATGGGTTTATTGTGGATTCTAGTTACAGCTCAAGAAGTTTTTCTATTGTTTTATGAACATTATTTCTAAAAAAAGAGAAATGGATTCAGTTATTACATAGGAGTTTTCCTTTACTTTGTGAACATCATTTCTAAAAAAAGAGAAATGGATGGTGTGATTATACCCCCATGTTATTATTAGTATAGGTATAGTTTATCATAGTTTATAGGGAGCTTCCCCTTGCTAAGAGGAGAGATTTATCTCATCATGTTGTGATTGATATAACAATTTTACCTTTAGTTAGTTGATGAAAAAATATTCACCCAACAAATTTTTAGTGACTTTGTTGGGGAAGAATGTGCAATTTGAATCCTCAAGCTTCAAATTGAAGCATTTCCATTTCTTTTCCATTCTATAATTTGGTAAATCCACTATATATGTGAAGCCAGAGAGCTCAATGTATTTTTGATCTTGTATTTGAGTTTGTTCAGCAAAATCATTTTGATATTTCTCCTATATGAGCTCACCTCCAGCAAAATAGGAGCTTTCCTCCTACCAACGTTAGGTATCCAATACTAGGAAAAGCTTCTCTTTCCTCTATTAGCAGAGCTTTGTCTATACATACTCCATAAAGGTTTGTTATCCCTCCTTTCAATTTCCATATCATGGTAGCCCAAGGCCCTTGGGGTAACACCTTTGGTCCCCTAAATCTAACCCCACCTTTACATGAACTACATCATAGTTCATGAAAGAATTTATGTAAGTTTTATGGTGATGGGAAAGTTCATTTTGATGAGCATATTATAGCTTTATACATAACATATGGTGTGATAGGCATTGAATATGAAGATATAGTGGTAATATTATTCATAGAAACATTATAAGGTGCTGTCGTAGATTGGTTTTATCATCTTCAAGCTCAGACTATAACTAACTAGAACACTCTTAAGGATAAGTTTGAGGCTAGGTTCAAACCTATAGAAGATGCACATGCCTTGTTGGCTCAGCTTATGAAAATGAATAAGGAGCCTCATGAGCCTATGCGAGATTTCATTACTAAATTCAATAAGCTGATGAATAGGATTCCTATAATTGCTCAGCCAACACCATAAAATCTTAAGTGCTTCTTCATCAATTCTCAACTTCCTGAAGTGAGTTTTATATTGAGGTGGGCTGGCCATATAGATCTTTTTGCAACTCATATTTTGGCTACCGAGGTCAAGGATGATCTTATCCTTATAGGTAAGATAAAAAGAGATCCTAATAAAAATAAATTTTCTTCATCTGCTAAAAATTCTTCCACAAACACCACTAATCCTATGGTGAAAAAGTTAGAAAATGAATTACTAGCTCTAAAAAGGTAAATGGCCCAAGATATTTCTTCTCCTCCTTCTTATCGAGATATACCAAGGAGGAAATTTCCCAGCCATTCATATCAAGGCAATGCTAATAAAAATCAAGGGCAACCCAATCATCTTCCTCCCCAATAGGTGAAGCTTGCCATTGAAGTAGCACCAATCAACTCAGTAGTTGGTTATCATGAAGCTAAAAATGATTTGTCTTTCCAACCTGAGTTGGACCAAGAAGATGATGCTAATCTCTTTGCAGAAGGAGAAGAAGAATTAGCTGGTGTCTCCAACATTGGTTTTTTGAATTACCAAGATGAAGCTAGAAAAAAGGGAGAAGTGTTTGATGGATCATATGATATTTTTACAAGGTCCTAGAACTAGTCAACTCAACAAGATGATAAGGGAAAAGTAGGAGAAGAACCTCAGCTAGTAATTTCAATTGCTAAATGGGGGACTTCATTGCCTTTCCAATCAGAAGACCCAGTGATTAATAAGAAAGTAAGTACCTCAAACAACCCCATACCTTTTGATTCCATTTCTCAGACTAGTCCCACACTTAATAAAACCCAAAATGATGGAATTCCTTCCTCTATCTCTAGTTTATTTTAGTTATTTGATATAATTGATCATACTAGGAAGAGTAAGATCCAAATGTCTAGGTTTGAATACTTACAATCCAACCCTGAGCACTTAGATAGGTTGGCTAAATGTATCGAGAATAAAATCATCCCTATAGGACAATATTTTTCAAAAGTGACTCATGATCCCCCAAAGAACAAAGCCACCAAGAATAATCTTCTCATTTCTCCTCTTATTGCCCCTAGGAAAATAGAACCTTTCTATGTTTCTCTTTTGATTAATGGTCTTAAGTTGAGCAACTGTATAATAAAATCTGGAGCCTCTAACAATGTTATGCCCACCAAGGTGGTAGACTCTCTCAGTCTTACTTTAACTAAATTTTTTGGGAGATGTGTCTCCATGGAAAATAAGCAAGTGCGACTTTTGGGTCAAATCAAGGTGCCCAATTTGCATTTGCGACTTTTTCAGATAAGAGAATTAAGATGATATTATTAGTGGCCTATGTTCTAGTCTCTTATGGCATTCTGCTCAGACGTAATTTCTACAAAAATGTTTGTGGAGAGTTAAATATGGACATATCTAAAGTAAGGATACCTGTTAAGGGCATCATGCAAAAGTTGCTTCTTGAGGAGTCAAAGTACATTGTTACTCAAACATCAAACCCTAAGGCTCAAATTTTGTTTGAATCTTCAGGAATGGGTAATTATTTTTTGTCCACTAAAGATGTTCTTATTTCATTAGACTAAAGTTCATTAGGTAACAATTCAGATGATTCGAACAGAAAATTAGAAGACTCTACGGAGAAAAGCTCAAGGGAAAAGGTAGAATCTTCCCTCACTGATAAAGAGAAATCTTTAAGAAGCTCAAATCTTAATGATCTTTAGATCTTAGAATTTGATGACAGCTAATCTTCTACCAGTTTTGGAGCCAAAATTGTGTTGATATCCCCATAGGGAGATATTTTTCCTTATTCATACAAGTTGCAATTTGGTAATACCAACAACACCACTGAGTACAAATATTTATTACTCAGATTGAAATTTGCTCATGCTAAAGGTGTTAATATTCTTCATGCCTGAGGAGATATTGAATTGGTGGTTTGTTAGGTAAGAAATCCATATCAAACCAAAAATGAAATATTGTGACATTATCACAATATTGTATGGGATTGTATTGAAAGTTTTGATGCTTTCAATATTTTTGTGGTGCCTAGAGAGTTTAATGATCATGCAGATTCATTGGCTATCTCTATGAACCTCATGGTTACTCACAAAGATTTCAAAGGGAACAAGTACACTATTGAGCTAGTCTTTCGACCAAGTGTACCTGATAATGCCAACCATTGGTAGGTGTTTAATGGGGACCATCAAATCATGTGCTTGACTGGACTAGAAGAGCAACAAACCATGATAGCGGACCATGTTGTTGCACATCAAAATTAGGTAAAGAAACTCCTTGACAAGAGAGCAAGGATTCATGGTTTTTAGATTGGAGATCAAGTCTTATTGTGGGGCAAGAGGAGAGAACCAAGAAAAATTTATAGAAAATTTGATTCCTAGTGGAGAGGTCCATTCACTAATAATCAATTCTAGGGTAAAAATATTTTTTTGTTGATATATCAAGATGGGAAGCTATTCTCACTACCTTGCAATGGGTAGCATCTGAAGCACTTCAATTTTTGAAGTATCAGATAATTTTTTTTGTATATTTGTATAGTCTTTATTTGTTTTGATTTGTGTTGTTCATTTCATTTTTGGGCATCTTTCTCTTTTCAGTGGCTTGAATCTGTGGCCCAATGGCATGGAAAAAAGGCACTTGGATTCTGGGTTCTACTCTCTTCAATTGTTTCAGAGTATAATCAATGGAATTTCCCCAATTGGAGCCTACTATTATTCCCAAAATTGGCCACTCATTTTTGTAGTCAACATGTTAACTATTTTGATCTTGCGGGCTAAAAACGGTTTCTTTCCTTCTCAAAATTTTTTTGAGCAGTCAAGTTACCCAATTACCCAAGTCTTTTTAGCAAAAGTAAATCCCTCATTTTTAAAAGGTTTTTAGTCAAGAAATAAATAAGAAACAATTCAAAAGACTTGAAGACATTTCCTAAGGATTTTTAAGTAAGGTTCAATGTCAGAGTTCAATTATACATGGTTCATCAGCGAGGTTTAATGAGGCAAAATAAACTATAGGGACCAACCATTAAACCTTTTTAACCTTTAAACTCCACTTCAAGGTTCAAGGTTTAAGGTTCAAGGTTCAAGGTTCAACCGAATAGTTTAACCAAAATATTCAAGATGAAGGATCGAGTGGGAGGTTCAAAGTGGTTCGCTAAAATGACACATTAAACTCATAAGAAGACCAAATGAATGTGACTTTTTTAAAAACATAAGTGTTGAGCCATTGAGCCATTGAACCGTTGATTTGATTAACTCCAAAAGAATGGTTCATGGTTTAAAATGGTTTAAGCAACCAGTGACGTCCCCATGGACATCAAATTCAAGATAATGGAATAACAGTTGATTTTCAAATAATGCAAACGTAAGGACAAACTCAACTATCTATTAAGAAAGGAGCCTAAGAAGCCAACAAAAGGTGAGAAGATAAAATATAGCATGGGCTACTTGTGGAAAGGAGTGCCCAAGTATTTCAAGGAATACTATATATTCTAATCTTTCATTTTGGATAGAAAAGGATCTCTAAGTTATCAGAAGCAAAACTCTACCCAAAATTGAAAGGCATTTTTGAGACTTTAAGCTCAGATTGTTAATCAAATTTCACCAGTTGAATGAGAAAGCAAGTGACCTTTCAAACTTTGTGTTGAAATAGCTTGTGTTATATAGGAAATTGTTCTTATGTATTTTTCCATATATCATCTTATCTATCTGATCAAATAAGTAGAGCAAATTAAGATAATCTGGGATATGTTCTAAAGCTAATTATGGAGACTTTGTGCTACATAATTATCTTTATTCTACATTTTCATGTTATAGAACAGAGGATATTGGGAAAGGCTTTAAACTACATATATCTTTTATTGTCTTATTCTATTGTAGTTTGTGGTGGAGACTTTGGGCTACACTTCATTCTATGGTGTCCTACATACTTAATCAGTAAGAGAAGCAATGAAAGACTTTGTGCTTTCGTGGGTTTATTGTGGATTCTAGTTATAGCTTATGAAGTTTTCCTATTGTTTTATGAACATCATTTCTGAAAAAAAGAGAAATGGATTTAATTATTACACAAGATTTTTCCTTTACTTTGTGAACATCATTTCTAAAAAAATAGAAATAGATGGTGTGATTCTACCCCCAAGTTAGTATTAGTATAGGTCTATTTTATCATAGTTTATAAGGAGCCTCCCCTTACTCAGAGGAGAGATTTATCTCATCATGTTATGACTGATATAATAATTTTGCCTTTAGTTAGTTGATGACAAAATATTCACCCAGTAGACTTATACTAAGAACCTCAGCTATGAGAATGAATAGGTAGGGGGATAAGGGGTCACCTTTCCTAAGACCCATTTTTGCATTGAATAATCCCCTAGAATCCCCATTAACAAGGATAGAGTACTTGATAGTGGTGACAAATTTTTTGATGAGTTACATTACTCTATCATAGAACCCCATTTTATCAAAGATTTTTGAAATAGAATCCCAATACACTCTATCATAAGCCTTAGAGATTTTTAGTTTAAAGACCATCCTAACTTAATTCTTTCTCTCCATGGAATGGATGTATTCATGAGTGGATATAATAACATCCAAAATTTGTCTACTCGATACAAACCCCTTCTGACTATTACTGATCAAATGATCTAGGATAAGCTATAATCTACAAACCATAATCTTGGAAAATATCTTGTAGATAGTATTAAAAAAGATAATGGGATTGAATTCCCCCATACAAATAGGATTTAGTTTGTATCATTTATTATTTCTATGCAAGGACTATGCTTTAATCACTTATAATTATTATTTTTATTTAATGTAGTATCATATTTAAGAGGAAAACAAGGTGCCATAAAAAATTATTTTTCACATATTTATCTTTTTGAAATATTAAGAGAAAGGAGATATTCATTATCCACATGATCCTTCTGTTCAGCTTTATGAGAAGAGGAATACAAGGGATGAATAAAAAAATTAGGTTTTCAACTTCTGAATTAGTATATTTATTATCCTCTTCACTACATTGTTCACTATTTTATTAATCGTATTTATATCTATCACAGTTGTATGCTTAATTAATGTAAGAAGCATCATATTTTTTTTTACAAGTGTGATCATTAGTCTATTCATTATCATAAGCATAGGGTGTAACATTATAAGATGATTAAATATAAAGGATGAAAAACATTGGAAATTACATATTTATAATATTGTATAAAAAACATAAGCCATAATACATTAAATGTTAAAAACACCAGGCTCATTGTTATCAAACAATTAATCATAACATGAAATAAATTATGGAAAATGATTCAACATGGCAAGGTGTGTTTGTTTTTTAGAATTTAGATATATTGATCCAAATTGTAAATAGTGAGCATGGACCTAATAGAAATAAATATAAATGATTCCACCATTTTGTAGCCATACTATCCTATCTTGAGGTTATGTCAAGAGTAACTTCTTGGAGCTAACCACTTGTTGTGTACTACAAGAATAAATGGTTTAAGTCTTCCTATTGTTAAAATACAAAACCTTGGGAATCTGTAATATAATATGAACTACATAGAAACTAAATTACATATATAGTTTTTTTAATTACTTGAGTATTACAATAGTACCCCTCACACCATGGCTTAGGTAAAATTGAAGAACACTTTTCTCATAACAACATTAACTATGACTTTAAAAACTACAAAAACATGGTTTCTATCAAGCAAAAAAAAAATTAAAAAAATAATGATAGGAATAGATTTTTGTGCAATAAAAATATAAATTTTTAATCCCTGAGTCAAATAGAAATACTCTTTAGTGTCTTGAAATCATACATTCCACTGAAACCCTTGAAACAAAATTTAAAAAAGAAATAAATGATCAGAAAAAATGTATAGATTCACTAATTTTTTTTAACCTATTTTTTATTTACAAAATACAAATTTATGTTTTATAATAGGTTTAAAATTATAATATATAATAATGTTAATTATGTGTGATAACTAGAAATTATGATTTTTATAATTGTTAAATATAGAACAAATCTATTTTTTTAAAACACTAGGATGAAATAAACTTAACTCAAACCAGGGTTGCAATTGACTGTTCTAAATATATAAAAGTGTAAATAGGTAGAAGAAGTGACTATTCATTCTCAAGATTAGGATTAGAATATTAGAATTCCTTTGGATAGGTTCACTTGTAAGTGGATGGTAGCATTAGCCATTAATGTCTATTGAATATGAACATGTCCTAGTTGATAGTTATAACTAACTAATAGGAAAATATATAAATAATTAGGATTATATAAATGGAAAGTAAATAATAGAATATTTTAATATTCTTAGACTAGACAACTGTAAGTTGATACTAGTGTATGTTAGTTGATTCTATTGACCATGGAATAATCCTGGTTGACTGTGATGAAATTTTATTATTGCACTATATATGCCTATCTTGGTTAAGCTTGGTGATGTAATTTTAGATCTAGAATATCATGATAAATAAATACAATAAAAAAACCATATTATCTAGCACACAAACTAAATTGATATCAAATTGGGGAGTTGTTAAGTGAAATGGATTTAGTTGGACTGATTTTGGCCCATCCCAGTTGAGTGACCAAGTGATACACTACATTTATAATACTCTAAAGAGGTCGTAAACTCAAATTTTTTTCTCACTTATGTGTTTGTATGTAATTATTAATGCAATTATAGATTATTTTAACCCTAATTTACCATTGGCACAAGCATGCAAATGTGAATTTGGCATTTTATCTATATTTGAAAAAATTAAAGATAAAACTTGAAAATTGTTAAATACGTGTAATACTAGAATATATAAGAATTCTAAATATGTTTGATAATTAAAAATAATAATTTTGAAAATTAATAATATAGATTTTTTCTTGGAAAACACTAGGAATAGATATATGTAACTCAAACAAGGGTTTAATTTGACCATTTTGGATGTATAAAAGTATAAATAAGTAGAATAAGTTAAATTCATGCTCAAATATCAGTAAAAAAATCTAAAATTGCTTTGAGATAGGATTACTATAACTGGATAAAAGTGTGATCCATTCAATTCCATTAGTTGTGGAATTTTACTAGTTGGTTTTGATCACTAACTGACAAGAAAATACACAAAGAATTAGTATTTTTACATGATATACCATCAATATAATCTCTAAATATTCTTGTACATGACCATTTTAAGTGGATAATAATACAAGACACTCAATTCTATTGATCGTGATTTTTTCTAAATTGACCATGATAAAAATATGATTACTTAAATACATTTAGATTTCTTAATTAATGTTATTTATTCACTTTAATATTTATAATATCATGTTAAATACTTATAATTACAATATACTTGATTCAAGCACACAAACCAAATTTATATCAAACAAAGGGTGGGGGTGTCAAGCTAAATGGATTGAGCTGAAATGACATTGTTTAATCCCCATTGAATGACAAAGTCTTACACTACATTTAAAATACTTAAAAGATGGATTAAACTCAAATTTAAGTTATCCCACTTAAATTTATGTGTGAAATTATGAATACAAGTCTATATGCTCTTTCCCCTACTTTACCATTGTCAAAAATATACAAATCTGAAATCAATATATATATATATATATATATATATATATATAGAACATGATAATATTTTATATATTTTTTTAGAGTTAGGAGAGCCACCCTTAATGCATTAAAATAGCCTTGTATTTATAAAAATTTATATTTTTAATTTTGGGATGTATTGACACAAAAAAAGGGACCTAAGATAAGAACCAATGGTAAAAATAATAATAAAATAAAACATGACTCAAAATAAACTCCATGAAAAAATTATTATCCTAGAAAATAAGACCTCATTACTATTATTATTCATCAATAATGGACTTATCCAAAAGGATAAGAGACCATGATTGGGGAACTCCATGACAAGGTGAGAAGATGTTTATCAAATAGATGAATTTATGAACCAAAATAGAAAAGGCCAAGTAAAATGCACCAATATATACCTTATTCACTATAAATAGTATATTAGTTTATATATATATATGTATATGTATATATATATATATATATATATGTATATATATATATATATATATGTATATGTATATATATATATATATATATGTATATGTATATATATATATATATATGTATGTATATATATATATATATATATATGTATATGTATATATATATATATATATATATATGTATATATATATATATATGTATATATATATATATGTATATATATATATGTATATATATATATATGTATATATATATATGTATATATATATATATGTATATATATATATATATGTATATATGTATATATGTATATATGTATATATGTATATATATATATGTATATATATATATATATATATGTATATATATATATATATGTATACATATATATATATGTATATATATATGTATATATATATATATGTATATATATATATATATGTGTGTGTGTGTGTGTATATGTATATATATGTATGTATATGTATATATATATATATATATATATATATATATATATATATATATATGTATATATATATATATATATATATACATATGTGTGTGTGTGTGTGTGTGTGTGTGTGTGTGTGTGTGTGTGTGTGTGTGTGTGTGTGTGTGTGTGTGTGTGTGTGTGTGTGTGTGTGTGTATACATATATGTATGTATGTATGTATGTATAGAGTTTAAATAAATGAAAAAAAAGACTAGGATTTTAAAATTTTTGGATGTCTACTCTATGTTAGATACAAAAAAATATTGATTCCTATTTCAATATAAATTTAGAGGAAATAAAAATATAGTTCCATGTTCAAATGTGGATCAATAGTCAAACAATTGAATTAATCATTAATAATGGAAATAATAAGAACCTAATTTATTCTAAAGTATTTATAAGATTTAAATTTCCATTGATTCCTCACCCATAAAAATACTCCATTATATAGTTTAATTCAATCTCAAGGAAATGCATCACTTAGTAATGTCTCCTAGTGTACAAAATCAAACCTTAGATAATATTTATACATTTAGGACATCATGATATAATATGCATGTGATGTTTTAAATTTTTAACCATATCCTTACCATCAACATGGATTCTATAAAGCATGTCCTTAAAAAATTGGCATTCATGTTTGTGATATGAGATCCTATACAATAAATGTAATTCCTATTTTTCACTTGTTAGTGTCAAGTAGTGCAAGAAAATAGTCATTTATAGTAATAAAATTGTATTTTTGATGGTGAAACTTTAACATAATATTATCCTATGGTATTTCTACATACTGAAACCCCACAAAGAATAATATAAATAATAAATTTGAATAAAATGTTGGAATAATACAAGGATATATTTGAGTTGCCTAAAGAAGCTCCTAACTTAGTGATCACATGGATTTATTCATCCACCATCATAATAGTGAAAATTGATTTGTCTAAAAAGTTCTCCGTGACTAAATTAGGCTTGTTTCACTACTTCTTAGGGATTGAAATTTCTTAATTTGACTGTGGGACTATTATCACATAATCCAAGTTATTTTTCCCTAACACACAACCCCCATTTTTTGAATTCAAATAGGGACATAATTTTGTTTTAAAATCCTTATTAAAAGTCCTATGAGCCTTGGAAATCCATAAAATTTATTTTGACATGCATAAGTCTAAGGTTTTCCTCAAAATATAAAGGTACAAAATTTTAAAATAAATAAAATACAAGATTGAGCATTATATGTGATTTATTTTTAACCTTGAATTATTATAATTTCCTAAAGTTGACCTTATGATTTTTATTTGATAATAGAGTTAATTTGTTATGTTTTAGTATCTTTATGTCTTCTTGTTTAATTAGGACTATTTTTAAAGACTTAAAAATTATCTATGCCTAGAGCTCTTAAATAGTTATATTTCACAAGTTTTTAAAACTCCAAGATCATGATAGGTGGTAAGATCACATTCATCCTTAAACCTTTAATTGTCATGAATATTAAAATTTATGTAACCCTTTAACCTAAAATATAGGCAATTTACATCATTGTGTTAATCATAGCTCATCATATTGAAATAAATATTTCATAAAGTTAAGGTAATTGAATCACTGCAACCCATCCACATGGCAAGACCACATTCAATTAGGATAAATTTTGTTTCATAAAAAATATAAGTCTTTTGATTTCCCCTTACTCTAATATTATGCCACATGGTGTAATCCTCTGAGATCATAACCTATAAGGACAAAAATATATTCTAAGTATGCCAAGAGCATGGAGCCTCATGATCTAGATAGTTGGCACAATTCAGTTCACTCAGAGAAATTTGGGAGATATACCAATCCAATGGAACCATATCCCTGCAACCTGATTTCTCCATGTCCTTGATACCTAATATCACATCACATGTTGAAATATCAACCACCTAGAGCCCATTCCAAATAATTACACAATTTGAAAGTTCAAATAGCTCTTGAGTCATGAGATTACTCTACATGGTTCAATATTGTTAACCTTTAACCCATAGAGCATATAAATAAAGATTATAAGTCTAAGTACATTGGGTAAATGATATCAATAAAAGTGTCATAATCAAGGATATGAGTGGATAGAATGAAAATAAAAGGTTTGATAATATAACAAAGGTTGGTAAACAATAAATCAACATGTATCTTAAAATGATGACTAGACATGTAAAGTTAGCAAAAAGTTTCCATATGGAAAGTGATAGCCCACCAAATTTGAATGGAAAAATTAAATATAAATGGGAAAAAAACCAAAACATGTTATCTATACTGATGTCACATGAACTATGCATTCAAGACGCATGGTTTTGCAATATATTCAAAATCCCAACAAAGATAAAGCTCTCAAAAAACTAAATTACTTAATTCTCGTAATGAATTTATAAGAAATTTTAGTTATTTTTCAAAGGAAATACACACTCTTATATTACCAAAATATCTTCTCCAAAATTAGGACATAACTAGGCCCCCTCTTCATACTCCATTTTTGGTAACACTGAGTATATAAACACTGTGTTTGATAAGGGTACCCTTGATTTCAAGTTACCTTATTATTCATCCATATAGAATGTAGTGGAGGCCATAGCACTATATTATTTATAGTATCATATATCTTAGGAGGATAAGTAGTATATCTATGATTTTTTATCAATGAAGAACATGGGACTATAAAATGTAACTATAAAACATGAGTTAAATCCATATAACAACTTATTTCATTATTTATTATTTAATGGTGCTTGCACTATAGATTAATTACCATAGAAAATCCTTTTTGGCCACTTTAATCTCTAAATAGACACTAGAGTGACTTTTTTCAAATAATGCAAGTTAATCTTAGAAATCACTGAAATGCTCTAATTCATCAGCACACATCACATGCGTATTATAATACACATCAATTTATCCCTAACTAGGGAAATTCACTATATGAAATCATCATATTCCTCTAATTTATCTCTGGTTAATTTACAACTTAGAAAATTTGCCTTTTTAACCATGTGTGATGGACAACTTGTCAAAATTTAGAAATGGTAATTAACTTGATCAAGATTTCTTAATTGATTATACCCAATTAAATACATAGGTGAAAAGCCTATGGATAATTAATTTTTGAATTTATATTTTTAAAAATTCATAAATCCAAATTGATAACATCATCATGACATCACACAAATATCTAAATTGATGTCACCATCATGACATCATCTTATGTGAGTTATCAAGAACTCACAAAATATCAAACAAATATCTAGATTTTTGAGCCATGCTTATTAATTGAAAATATTAATGGCTTATCCCATCCTAAACCTAACTATAATTAATTCTAACCTAACTACTCTTGGGTTAGAGTTAGTTTGAGAATATATAAATACAAGGCCTCACCCATTGACAAAGAAGCTTTGGTAGTGTAATGTTATTATACAAGATTTCCTTCAAAGGGCTCATTGATATAGTGTTACCATGCTCATTTCCTAAGCCAAGCTAAAAATAACAAGGTGACAAAGATAAGTAGATCAAGGAGATCCATTGCTAGATAATTATTGATCACACAATTAACAACATCAACCCATCACCAACACACAACACTTGCTCTTATGCATGGTAATCCTTCTTGTTTTGATTTCATTTATTAGTTACTTTTGTAGTTCATTAGATCCTTAAGTGTATAGGCTAGAGGTGTAAGTATTTATTAGTGTGTTTTCTTTAATTTTATTTCACACTAACACAATACTAATCTCACCTCTATATATTCATATTGATCACATAAAGGCATGCTCGATGGGACCATGAACCCCACAAGCATGAATAGAGTATCTTGAGATATTTTTAAAGATAACAAGATTTAATTATAGATCTTAATTTATTGATTTATTGCTAATTTTTCTATGTTTTACTTATGACTATGGATTCACAAATTCATGACTACATAACTATGAATTCATTGAGGTAAACTACAAAATCATTGGCCAAATCTATGAATTCATCTTAGAAAATTGTGAAATCACTTTGTTTTAGCCTTGGCCCTATGAAACTAAAAAATCGAGCTTAGAAAAAAAAATTGAGCAAACCATGAATTTGTCCTATAGGAAAATAAGTCTTTTCCTTTGGTTTTTAAGATAACTATGAAATTATGTAACATTGGCAAATTTATCTATTCTAATAGTGAAATTCTCATTTTCAGCATTGAAATCACACATCAAATTTGTGAATTCATTTTATAGGGACATAAAATCAATCACTTGAAAACTATGAAATTATTACTCTGTATTTCTATGTTTTTCTTATAGGTTTTTAAGAATCATGAAAATATTTACCTAGATAGTAAAATTTCTTGCCTATACTACAAAATCATCTATTAGAGTAGATACATCATCAAATTGAGTTAAAAAATCATTCAAGAACTACAAAATCACCCATAGCAATTTTTTGCATTCAGGTTTGTTTGCATTTTATAATTAAACAATTTTGTTGTTTGAAATTCATTTTGTAACTATGAAATCATTCCAAAGAGTTGATTTATTTTTTTTGAGATAATGTATAAGAATATCACTTTTTATAATAAACAAGAAAACCCACTAATTATTTTTGTAGGACCCAAGGCTAATAATAAAGGTTTTTAGCACTTCAAATTTTGAATTCACACTTACATTTGGTGCTTAAAAATCATCTAGTCACTTTGTTTTTGTTTTTTAAAGTTTAAAAATGTTAAAGAAATCCAATGGGATAAATTTCACTTCACATTTAACTTAGTGCTTTAAAATGAACAAAAATCCTATATTAAGTGATCTTAAGAGCTTTAGTTTCTATCATGTTTATTTGTTGTGTTTTTACAAACTAGACTTAGTAAGTATGCTCTCCCCCATCTCCTTTAGGGAAATTAAGTGACCAAAAGTGACTTTTTCATTTCCTTGTTTCTTATTCCAAAACCAAGAATTAAATTTTGAGCATGGTTATTGATGTCTTAGGTTGTCATGAATTTCAAAGAGAGCATGTGGTATTGGTGCATGGATGACAAAGAACTTGTGTTTGATATCCTAGATAGATATGGCACATGTGTAGGTATGTAAGGGTAAATAAGAACTTATGAGGCATCCATAAATGTATTGTTGAAGTTATATTTTTTAATTTGATCATTTATAAAGATAAACATGCATATTCTAGCTCAAGAGAAGCCATATCATCATTGTATGTCATGCAAATATAAGTGATCCAACAAGTTTGTACATTTTGTGCAGGTAATCAAAAAGTTAACATTGATAAAATAATTTCATGGAGATGTTTTATAAAACAAAAAGGAAGGTACTCTAAATATTTTAAATGTTAAAGTGTTTTCTAATTCAATATATAAACCTTTGAAGTTACTCTAGCAAACTGTGATAGACTAGAGACTATCAAGTTTTACTGCATTGATGTCTGGGGTTAAATAGTTAAGATAGATCTATGATGAATGTTCAAAAGATCTAATAGTGAGTATATAATCTTATATATGAAGATCTAATGGTGCACATTAAATCACATAGACAAATATCAATGGTGTAGTTCAAAGTAAAATATTCAATGATTGCATGTGGGACTACCAATTGGTGCAAGCATGTTAACTAAATAGAGTAGGGTGCTTAGAAGGCATGTTAGGGTGCCAAGTGTATTAATTTTAGATACCTATGTTAAATATTAATGGTCAATAATTAAAGAATTAAAGATAGGAAAATTACAAGGAGATCGATGAAGCATAATTGATTTACCTTTTAGGAATCATGAGATGATTACAAGTGCTAGATGTTTTGCTTTATACAACGATCGTTGGAATTTGAAAATTCAAATTAATAAAGGAAAAAAAATTATTGTATGAGATATAACTTTTAATATATGCAAAATTTGATAGTGGTGTAAAAGGAAAACTTATAGATAATTTCAATGGCTATCTAGCAAAACTATTTTGGAGGTTTGAATTATTGTTTAAGTAATTTATAATTTAGCATAAGAGTGTTTTGGTGGGATTAATAACTTGAATATGTCATGAGGGTAATGTGGAGTATACCCATGTATTTTAAAGTGATCTTATGTTCTTAATTTGATTGATATAGTGCTAAAGGGGTAATAGGTATCCATGAGACCTATAAGGGATACTAAGGCCTAATTGAAAGGTGTAGCTTCTTAAATGTGACCCATGGATGTTATGCATAACCTATGAGTATGGTATTATACTATGTGTTAGAATGATATAAGTCTTAATAGTTAAATCAAGTATTATGGCCAACCTAGAAGTTGATATGCATGAATTCCATATAAAGTGTGAAAGCTAAGGTAATGGTTTCTAGACTTGTAGAGAATGTGTTGAGAGAGCAGAAGATAGAGATGAAGGAAAGAGATTAGAGGGAGTGTTTTCAATGGATGGAGTAAAGTATAGAGTAGATTGAGAATGAGAAAAGAATATTAGAGTGATCCAAAGGGGTGTTTAGATTCATTGATTATATGATCAAGTCTTAATGTGTGTAAAGAGTTAAAAGAGAGGTGTTATACATTATTTCTCTAATTAGATTGAAATACATTAAAAGTTATAGATTTTTTGATTTCATAAGTATTACGTGGGTGATTGTTCATACTTAGGGGTGGTTACTCCTTGTGAAGTGGGTGTTTCACTAAATGGTCTCATGTTTTTGACCATTTTATAGGACAAGTATCACATGTGTTTGTATGCTTAAGAGTGGGGTTTATTCCCTAAGAGGGTTTCCCATATAGATCTTATGTTATGTGTATGATCTTGAATCATCTTTCTTATTCATTGTTATGAACACATTTTATGCTTTATAAATGATTTTGGTCATTGATTAAGAATTTTAAAGGATTAAAATTGAATTTTTAAATATCTTACATCACTGATCCACCCCTCCCCTCTCAGTGATTTTACCTCCAATATTTTTTATCATATCAAGACCTTTATTTCAAGTTTAACCACTTGAAGGTGATCTAAGGTACAATATGACAAGTCAATAGAATCAAGGTTTCTATACTAAGAAATCACTATTGTTTATTGGGTCAAATTATGCTTTATAGAGTGCAAGAATGAAGACATACATCATGTATCTAAGGTTTGATACTTGGGAAATCTATTATAGATGGTTATACTACACTAGTTACTCCTCCAACTAGTGCTACTGATAAGAAGTTGAGTAAGAATAATTCTAAATCTATGGTGCTATCATTTATGCTCTATCCAAGGTTGAGTTCACTAAAGTGATCCATTATAAGTCTACCAAGGAAATTTGTGACAAATTATATACTATCTATGAAGGAGACTTAAAGGTAAACTAACTAAATTATAGACCTACCAAAGGCAATTTGAAGGTCTTAAAATTAAGGAAGAAGATACTATGAAATCCTATCTTTTAAGGGTTGATGAGGTAGTAAACATGATCAAAGGTCTTGGAGAGGTGATTGATGAAGCTAATATATATAAAAAGGTATTAAGGATCTTTTGTGAGTCCATAGATAAATTTTTATCTGATGAACATTCCAAATATGTGCTATGGTAATAGTGAGATTGATTCTAAATGAGTTCATTTTGGCAACTAGGGAAAATGTATTGGTGTAGGTAATGCTAGGCACCTGAGAAAAACCCTTTTCTACCAAATGTGCTTTAAAATTTTCTACAAACCCATTTTATAGAAATTATGTTTGGTATATCTACCTACATCAAACACATTTTCTTCCCTTAGGAAGTGGGATTAAATCCCAGGCATTGTTCATCTACAATTAATTATACTCCTTCACAAAAGCATCCCACTCAGGAGTGCATGATTCCTCATGAAACAATTTTAGACTAGAAGTAGATGTAATGAAAGTATATGGGGCATCCTAGAATTATAAATGAGTTTTCCAACTATCTGATGGATCTCTAACTCATTGGATAAAAATTTGTACTATTTATCTATCCCAAAGAGGATAACTTCTCAGAGGGTTAGGAGGAGATTCATCATCCTCTAAAGATAATATTAGAGAGAGGATGTGGATCCTTATCACTACTCTCATCGTCATAGCTAGAATAAGAATTAAGATCATTCAGAGGTTGATCAAGAATATTCGAATCATTAGAACTATCATCAAATCCAAGTGCATCTAAGTAAGTTTGAAAGGTATTGAGTATGGAGTCTAAAGGACCATCTATAAAATGAATGCTCCTATTAATAAACAACTCATGAGTGGTGGGATGGAGAATATTTTATCCATTAACATCCTCAAGATATTTAATGAAGATGTAAGACTGACTTTGAGTTTGTAATGCCTTACATTTGTTTTTGGGAAAGTGAGATATAGTAGATGAATCAAACATTTTAAAGTGCTCAACTATGGGTTTATGATTTCTCCAAGATTCAAAAGGAGTGAATCCCTTTAATGATTTGTAAGGAACTCAACTCTAGATACAAAAGGCATAGTTTATGGCCTCAACCTAATACTAAGGTGCAAGAGACTTGGAGTGTAGCATACAGTTGGCCATTTCCTTCAAGGACCTATTCTTGCATTCTAGAACACGATTATGGTGAGGACTATATGAAACTATATTCTATAGTTTAATCCCTTCTAATGTACATAATTTCTCAACATAGTTACTTACATATGCACCACCATTATCAGTGCACAAAATCTTGTTGGCTTCACCCAACTATTTAACTACAAGCACCTTGAAGTCCTGAAAATGATCAAAGACCTTAGATTTATGCTTAATAAAATACACCAAAGTATACTTTGAATAGTCATTGTGGAAATTAATCATGTACTTTGTCCTACTGAATGAATTTTTTGGAAATGTACTATAAATATCACTATGAACATTATTCAATATTTATTTAGATATTTATTATTTAACCTTTTCATAATTCTCCTTAAGATGCTTACCAAGAATGTAGTCCTAACAAAATCCATCAAAAATATTAACTCATAGTAACCCTTAAACCATTTCTTGATGACTGAGTTACTCTAGGTAGCAATAGTTAAGTAGCCAAATCACCCATTCCATAGTTTACTTACCTCATATGAATGACTTAGTAGTGTACTATAGGTCTGATTAGGAGTAAATTGTGAGAAAGTATACAACCTATATAAGTGATCTTCTTTCCCAAATACAACAATGGAGTCACAATTAACATACCTAATAATCTTAGAATTGGGTTTAAAATTCACTCTCTTTCTTAAACTGATGAGTGATTTGATAAATAAATAGGGGATTGGTGGATAAAGAGGGAACACATAGAACATCATGAAATGTCCCATCAATCACTTCAACAAATTCACTCCCATTAACTTTTATGGAATTATTACCACCCAATAAAATGGAAGGCATAGGAAAATTATCCAAAGATGTGAACATGTCATATGATGAAGCTATGTCATGTGATGTACCATAATCAATAACCCATGTGGAAGGTTGAGATGCAAGATAAATAAGTTATTTGCCCTTATATTTGCCTTTCTATTGTCTTTAACCTTAGAAGATCCCTATGATAATTAAATATGAGTGGAAGAATTAAGGACATTGATATTGTGATTCTTGATCATTAGTATCAATTGGTAAAATTGATTCTTGATGCATTTGGATTCATCATGCCCAGATTTATTTGAATAGCCACATGTGAGTTTTTATTTCTTATATTTCATGTCTAAAGAGGAGGACTCTTTTGATGATTTTTGTTTATCATAATATTTATGACCCTTTCTTTTCTTTGGGTCTTTCTTGTTCTATTTCTTCTCTTTGTTATTAGAGGCCTTTTATTTGTCATGACTCAAAAATAAGGCATGATATTTGGAAGACTTCATTATAACCATTTTAATGAGGTTATCTTGCTCCTAATTTAATTCAACAACAAAGTCATCCAAGGATCTCATGATCCATGTAATTATAATGGCACACTTGGTGGCTTGGAAGGTAGAAACAAATACAAAATAATCATATCCAAATTTAGCAAGGATGGAAAGAATCAATTGATCATCCTTTTTATCAATGTTACATAGTTTCAACTATAACCTAAGTGATTTGAACTTTGTGAATAAGTCTTGTATCATATTAAAGTCGCATGGACATAAATTGATTATCTCATTCTCCAACTCATTACCCCTCATTTCATTCTACTTTCCAAATAGATTATCTAATAAGGTCCACACTTGATTTGTACTTGTTGTAGATTTGATATGATAAGGCTATTCAAAATACATAGATAGGCACAATAGATAGTAGGCTTCATCACTTTAGTTTTACCACTTCACCTTCTTTGCATCATGTGTTGATTTTATTTCTATACCCATCATGATTTAGTATATGCCTTTTTCCTCAATAGGATTTACACTTTGACTTTCCACTCATGATAGTTTAAATGTATAATAAGTACAATTGAACTAATATTCATGGTGTAGATGCTAAGCATGGCAACACAAAATTCTCATTGCCACGTCATTGGTGGCCAGGTCAACAGGCCTTGGGCCCTATAGAGGAACATTATGCGATAACTTTAGTCATGCATTCACACTAATGATGGTTAGGTTCATGAGATTTGGGACCCATAGAGGTGTGAGGCATGAAACACACATCGTTACATGGTGGAGGGTTCAACAGACAGTTTTGGGGGCTTACAAAGGTGAAAAAATGTGCACATTTTTATGGCCCATGTCACCACATGGAAGAGATCCTGAATAAGATGAAAATTTTTCTAATTCACATATTCTACAAAAATTCACCAAAAAATAACTAAAATGGTGAAAAATCCTATAATAAGAACCTGGATCTTGGAAAATATGTACGTCTTTATACAAATATAACAAAGACCCACTTCAAATTTTTAAAAACCTAAAAAAATATATATATATATTTTCTAATTTGAGTATTGGATGGTACAAAATCTAAATATGTTTAATAAAATGCCATCAAACCCTCGAAAATGGCAAAAATTTGACTATCAAGAAACTAGATCATGTTTATAGCCAATCCTAGTCTTTTTTCACCTTATGAATCCAACAACACTATCTATTTTTTGTTTAGAAAACCTGATTGTATAGATATGCACATATTTTTGATAAATCCCACCAAACCCTTGAAAACTAAAATCAATAAAAACACCTAAATAAGTTGAATGCTAGATATCATAATAGGAATAATGGCATTTGTCTATCATCAAATCTTGATAACATGTCCAGATTGGGCCACAATTGGATTTACTAGATAAGATCTAATGCATAGAAAAAACCTATATGGAGTAGTGAAACCTAAAAAATAAAATAACTCAAAAGAGGAAGAATCTTTTCTCCACAAAATAAATTTTTATTAATAACCATTAGCCAAAAATTACATAGGATGTTTTCTTATATAGGTAGAAAATCGACAAGTCTGACCATCCTCATGTATGTGGGATTATTTTACCCTTAATAACCCTTATTAAACATAAGAAATCTTGACTAGACCATGTAGATAAAACCCAATGGGATAAAATTATCCACCAACAACATATAATTTAAACATAATGTCACTCTAACTATAACCTATAAATATTAAAATGTAATAAGAAGTGTGATATCCTGATTTCTCTCTAAGATGAATAACTTGATCTATGAATTATTATGGTTGATATATGATTAAATATTGTTTGATTAAGATTTATCTCATATTTTGATTATGGGATAGTTATATGTTGCTTAATTTACATGATTTATTAGCTATGAGTTAGTTTTAATTTTATACTCTGTACATTATAATCATGTTTATTGTTTTACACAACAATATTTTATGGATATACTTGTGTTTTGGGCTAATTACCTTCATCAGTGTGTAATAGGATAGGTTGATAGGTGTATTTTCAAATTAAATTATGCCAAAAAAATCCTAACTAAATTATTTTCTTATCTTGATTTATATTTTCATGCCTTAGAGGCTCACATATCTCATTTCAATTTTGGTGGTCAGGTAGACTTGTTAAAGTGATGTGGCATCTAAGTCAAATCTATTAAACTTCTTGTAAGTTTCTATGCCCATATATGCATTTTTTACCAAAATTTCCTTCATGTGTTATTTTGACATTCGTGTGTATGAATCCTATATCCAAAACCTGTGCACTATTTTAATACATTGATTAACCATTTCCCACTTAGGCATCCTCAAACACTTGAATTTATCTATAAAACTATGCTTAGTTGTCCAAAGTTATGTAATATTTATTTTCACCTAGGATAATATTTCATTATTATTACTTTGATCATAATAAATTATAAAAAAATATTTTATATTACATGATGGTGTCTAGTGGATTCAATTGAGCTTATGAACATTGTTCATGCACACACTAATAAAATTTTATATTTCAATTTGGTACTAAATGCAATTAAGTTGGGATTAAGAATATAAAACTCATATAAAATGGTTAATTTAGTCTATATTTAAATTTACATATGAGTCCTATTATGGGATCACTAAATTTATGTACAAACCTTAATATGTAGGTTCCAACTTTACACACAAACCCTATATGGGGTTTCACTTCTCTATATTGTGCTTGGAATATTTTTTTAGTTCTCTATCCAAGCATATAAACAAACTAATATAACATTAATCACATGCATTGGATCATCTTAGTAAATATGATATCTCACCTCCTTGTAGCATGAGCATATTTCATGAGTGGCATAATACCTCATTCATATAGGTGTAGTTATTCTTTGATTATCCTTTAATTTCTTATCATTACTATACTTATATTTATTTAGATAGTAATCTATCTGATTATTTATATCATTTATTATAGGTAAACACAAATGTTATGGAGCATTATGAGAATTAAAATTATAAGTTTAATATCACCAACATAAGTTTGCATTTTCTTTATTCCTTTAAACATGTCTTTGTAGTTGTAATAAATTACTAGATTAAAGGGATCCATTTTAACAAACCTAAATTTGGTATAAGCCTTATTTATACTATTATTTTTATGTGAATTCACATATATAAATCTCAATGGTGAATATATAAATTATTGTTTCATATATTTAGTGTATTATCATCTTATTTCATTTACTTGAGTCCATGTATTTTTCTCCTTTTAGCTTCATTTTATCTATCATAGGGATCCCTAGTTTTATTTTTCTTATCTCTATGTTTTCCATAGATTTGTGATGGATCAATTATTTATAAATTACTTTGGTTATTGGAAACATCCCAACATGTCTTTCAAGTTTTCTTTTTGACACATTCCTTTTTGGATCACTTTCTTTTATAGTTTGGATAATGTTTATTCATTTTTTGTGATAATAGTTGTTAAGCACGGGATATACTAAGAGGGGGGGGGGGTGATTCAATATATCATATATCTTATAAAACTTTCCATTAACCAAATTCCACTTAATCAAACATTCAAGATATGCAATAAAACTCAAACAATAAACACCAGACAAGATAGAGAGAGAGACACCAGATATAACGTGGAAACCCAATGTGGGAAAAACCACGAAGAACAATCTCAAGTATATGAATGAGCACCAACCCAAACAATATTCACAAGCACCAACTTGTAGGAGCACCAACCCAACAACTATTCGTGAGCACCAACCCATAGGTGCACCAACTCCTTTGCTGAGCACCAACCTAGCAACTATTCGTGAGCACCAACCCATAGGAGCACCAACCCCTTTGCCGAGCACCAAACCAAAAACAATTTGTGAGCACCAACCCATAGGAGCACCAACCCCTTTGTTGAGCACCAACCCAACAACAATTTGTGAGCACCAACCCACAGGATCACCAACCCCTTTGTGTATACCACACACCTATCTCTCAATGTTACTATCTCAACAAATGATAGTTCATTACAACATCTCTTTCCTCTCTCTCACATTTGCTCTTCTAAGCTAGATATAACAAATACAAATCATATTTATTTCTCACAATTGCTCTTCTAAGCTAGATATTACAATATCAAATCAACCTTTATATCTCATCTATTACAAATGGCTTCTCAAGCCTTTATTTATAGTTTCGAAATGACCTTTGGCCTTCCCCCTTTGTGACCCTTCAATCCTCATGGAAAATGGTGCCAAACTTGTATGACCCTTCATATCCTTGCCTTTGAAAAGTCATGTGGTGACCCTTCATGAGCAAAAACGTCCTTCCCTCTTTTGTCCTTATCTTGGTGACTTTTCATATTCCTCAAAGTGTCCCTTCATGAGAAATTGTGCCCTTCCTCTTTTTTCTTCACTTGGTGACTCTTGGAATTCCCCAAGATGACATGACTCTTCATGGGAACATGCATCCCATCCTTCTTTTGTCTTTACCCCGTGGCTCTTTGACTTCTCCATGGGCCCTTCTTTTGTCTCATATGCAACCAAAAATATATTCGTTAATATTAATTAAATATTAACTCACATTAGCCAAGATATATCTATTACAAATGTCATTAAATGCAATGAGGCCTTTATCACCAATAATGCTAGACTTTTGACATCAATGACAATATTTCCAACAAATAGTTTCCCATTTCAAAATTAAGAATCCTATGTATACAAAAATTACTAAAATAAATTTATGGAATATCATTCATTATTACAAAGTACATACAAAGTTCACATCAATATTATCTTATTAATTATCATAAAATCTAAAATTTCAAAATTTTACATTTATTTTGCATGTTGGTATCAAATGAAGGGCTTAAAAAACTATAATTATACTTCCATCCATATTATTTGGTACACAATCACATTACAAGGGATTTGGATGTACTTCCATCCATGATCTTGAACCTAATAATTGACAATCTCAATATCGTATGAAATCATCACCTATCAAGCCTTAATTGACCTTTAAGTTTCATAGGGATATGCTAGCTCAAATTACATATCAAATTAAACCTATTTTTTAAATTTTTTGTAAAAATTTTATTTATTTGGAGCCAATCACTACATTGTATATCTAAAAATGGTTTCCTTGGGCTCGGTTGGTCCTAATTTCATACCAAATTAAACCAATTACTTGATTGGTTTAATTTGGTATGAAATTTGGGCCAATTGAGATTTAATTGACATTAAAAGGACACATTTTTGTGTGATGATCAATTAGCCCCAAATGGTCATTGTATTAAAACAATTAATTTATTTTCTCAATATGTTTCATAATTTCAGCTAATATGCACCACATTGCCCACATTGCTAGTGTAATGTAAAATATTATGCTTAAAGTAAGGAACGGGATTTTAGAATGTGAATAATGTAATATAAACAATATATAAATATAAACACATTCAAATGTGGAAGTTTGATATAAAAAACAAGGAAAAATATAGATGTTTAAAAGATTTAGTAAGACTGGGAACACAACTTCTAATGGTCTGAAGGTGAATATTTCCTTACTAATTTGTATTTATTAAATGAAATAATGCATACTTTTAGATGTGTGTAAATGTTAGTTACACAAATCATCCTAACTATTTTTTATTTGGTACATGTGTGATCTCTATCATATTCTATCCCTTATGTGTTAGATGGCTACAATATATACATCATTACAACAAGTGGTTAAAACCAATGATAGTTACTGAAGGTTAATGACACATATTTAATATGAGTGATTGTTGGACTTCATGTATGTTCTTTATTAGAATTCATTTTTTTTAGTTTTACTGAAAAATTCTTGGATATATCAAGAGGATTATAATTGACATGTCAGGGCATGGAATATTTAACTCATGGATGGAGTGTGTGCAAGGTCTTGTATATAATCACATAGACCTATGTAATATACAACTTGGTATTTTAATAACTAGTAAGGGTATTGTATGGGAATAAAAGTGACTCATGTATGCCATAGGTGTATGTTTCGCATGCCATGTTCAAAATTGTGTACACTAAATTATAATTATAGATGACAAGTGGAAAAGTGTTGTGGTAACTTGGAAAGGTACTATGAATTTACATGCATGCAAAAATATAAAAGAAAGTGGGGAATTAAAACACCATGCGAGGAATGCAAATATCATTCCCTATTTTGTAAGGATAAATGGACCCAATTGTGTCTTTAATCAATATAGAATATGAAATTTATGTTTTTTTTAATTTTTTACCACTTATCTTGGCTAGTATATTTCCATTCATTAACCACATTAAATATATATTATGTGTCTTAGTTGGTAAGCCTTGTTGTGACTTCAATAATATGATCCTTCTCTATGTTATTCAAATGTTCAAGGTTGAAATTTGAAGGATGTTTCTCTATTTTTATCTCATTGAAAGGTAGGTGGTTTAGATTAAGGAGTTCCACATTAATGGTTGGATTAAAACTAGAGTACTAATTTAGGTTAATAAATAACATTATCTCCATCTATGCATAATATTTTGTATGGACCATAGAATAAATGATTTATCTTATTGTGTGGACCCTTCAATGATTCCTTTAAAATATTCAACAAGATTTTATCTTCCACTATTAACTAATGAGGACCTTTATGGTCTGCATAATTATGATCTTTATACTTTAATTTTTAGAGAAAAGGTGTTTTTTTAAACTTTTGGATGACTTCTTATAATTTTATTCTTATAATATTTCACGTTATAAAACTATTTTTCCTATTTTTTGATTATGCATCAAATGGTGAATACTAGGATAAGCCTAAGGGTACCACTAGTTAGACCCAAAAACATGTATGGAATGGACTATGACCCATAAATTTATGTAAATCTCTAAATATATATTATATGGACAATAAATTCATATCAAATTATCATCTCAATCAAAGTGATGCACACTATTATACATGCACATAACTTTCATATCCTGAAAAATTCAAACCATTTTTTTTTAATAATAATTTACACATATAACTTTCAATCAAATATTAATGAACACTAAGTGAGTGCATATTAAATGATGCCTACCATTATTTCAAAACTAAATTGATTCATTGTTATTCAATGTGCATCATGTTATAAGACAACATGAATAGATATGTTTAAATGAGCCAAGTCCATGATCAGAGTCAAACAAATCACACTATATTAGTCTAGAAAAAGAAAATAGTCTGCATAAACCCTCGACTATAAAATTTTCTCAGATCTATACGAAGTCAAAACTTTTTAAGTCTATGTTTGTATATAAGTCTACTTATTTGTCTTTTTCAAAACCTCAGATCAAATCTGTTGAACTCACTTTGAGTTATAAGCCTAAGAAGTCTTTCCAAACAAATTTGTTATCTTTGTTGAGTTGTGGAGCTAAAATATTCAACTCTTTGCAAACAGAAGGAACAAGAAGGTTGCTGAGATCCAGGAGCACCGGCATCGGCATCAGGACCGATGTCGGTCATGACCAGTGCAGAAGGCCACCGGCGACGGCAGGAAGTTGGCCGACGTCGACAGAACCAGACTAGCAGGGACCGACATCGGTCACCTGTGTGTTCCAGAACTGCTCGTTACACGGATAATTAGTTAAGTGAACGAAGTGTTTGCATGTAAAGGCCAGTTAGAGTCTTTGGCTATGAGGATAATTATCTAAATTAAGAGTCTAAGTTAGTGTTTGAGTTAGGGATCTATTTATAGACCCATTGGCATGTATTGTAATTATGGTATGAGATAGAAGGGAAGGCAAGTAAGTTGCTTCCATTGTAGGATCATTGAGTTGTAGGTTGTTGTAAGCTCATAGGAGATCTACATGTGTGAGTATGGTCTGTTGAATTGCAGGTTGCAGGTTCATGGGAGATCAACTTGAAGTACTACTGAGTGCTTGGTGAACTGGCAGGGTTATTATTGACTAGTTGGAGAGGTGAACACCAATTTTGTTTGTGAGTTGGTTGTTGGGACCATTTTTTTTGTGTAGGAGAGTGTTATGTGAGAAGAATTACTGTACACTTGAGGTGTGGCAAACCTCTGTAAGGTGAAAGAGTGTGGCGGCTCTTTGTTGTATTATTTTTTGTAAAGTGTTAATACTAGATAGTGTATTGTCTCTCATATTCTGTGCTATTGGTGAATTCTAGCTACTTGTGTTTCTAGTTATTTCCGCATTTATAATTGCTTATATTTTGTAATCATACTGTGCTCTTTCTGAGGAGCAAGATCCAACAAGAGGAATCAGAACAAGTGTGTTTGTTCTTGGACTTCCCTGACAAGTGGTATCAGAGCTTTTGGTTGGGATACTAACAGATTGGATTAGATCTGGTTAGTGTGTTTTGATTGCAGGTACTCACAGGGTTTCTATTTGAGTGAGAGTTGAGCAATGATAGAAGACAATAAGCTATGGATGGAAAAGTTTAATGGCAAGAACTACCAATTATGGAGGATGCAGATTGAGGATTATCTGTATCAAAAAGATTTGTACTTACCGTTGGGAGGGGTTACTTGCAAACCCTCAGATATAAAATATGAAGAATGGGAGGTTCTTGATCGGAAGGCTCTGGGATCTATTAGATTGAGTCTTACATCATCTTTGATTTCCAGCTTATCACAGTGTAAGACAACGGTGGAGTTGATGGAATCTTTGGCAAATTTATATGAAAAACCCTCAGCTTCTAATAAGGTATTTCTTATGAAGCGTTTATTTAATTTGTAAATGTTGGAAGGTGGATCTATTCATAGCCATCTTAGTGATTTCCATGGTTTAGTAAACTAGCTAAGTTCAGTCAATATTGTATTTGATGATGAAATTAGAGCTCTCTTAATCTTGTGTTCATTAGCTGAAAGTTGGGAAGGTTTGGTAATGGTAGTTTCTAATACTGTGTCTCCTTCAAAAGTCTTAAAAGTGGATGATGTTGTAAGTGTGATCTTGAATGAAGAGATACGCAGGAATAACACAGGTGAATCATCAGGAAATGCTTTGAGTGTTGAAGGCAGAGGAAGGAAAAGAGAAAAGATAGAGCATGGGAGATCAAGGTCCAAGACAGGCAAGAGATCCAAGTCCAGGTATGGCAGAATAACCTGCTGGAAGTGTGGAAAGCAAGGGCACTTAAAGAGAGATTTCAGATCGAGTATAGATCAGCATGAAGAACATGAAGAAGAAGTAGATGTTGTAGATTATGATGCACAAGATGCTCTGGTATGTTCTTTGGATAAAGTAGAATCTTGGGTTTTAGATTTTGGTGCCTCTTTTCATGCATCCCCACATAGGGAATTTTTTCATGAGTATGTCCAAGGAGATTTTGGAGAAATTTATGTAGGGGATGGTAAGCCTTGTCAAATTTTTGGCAAAGGGAAAGTGAAGCTAAAACTGCAGACAGGTAACACATGGGTGTTAAAAGAGGTCATGCATGTCCCAGTTTTGGAGCAGAATTTGATTTCTGTTAGAAGTTTGGGTGATGAGGGTTGCACAATAACTCTCACAGCGGACTCTTGGAAGGTTACCAAGGGTACACTTGTTGTAGCTAGAGGTAAGAAAGTAAGTACGCTTTATCTATCTACTTGTACTACTGATTCTCTTTCTGAGTTATCTACTTCAACTATAGATTTAGAGATGTGGCTTGATAGGCTTGGTCAAATAGATAAGAAAGAGATGCTTGTTCTTGAGTCAAAGGATATGATTTCGGATTTGGAAGGTATGGATCGTGGTTTCTATATGCAGAAGAAGAAGGTAACGTTTCTTGAGGAATCTGATGTTAGTGACAAGAACAGAAAAGCCTTGGTTTTCAAGGAGAAGATGATGGATAGAGTTCAGCACAAGATGCAGAAGAATTCTGAGCAGAGCAAGGGTGATTTGGACAAGGATTTGATCCAAAAAGAACTCGTGGGAAAAAGTTAGGTCTCACAAGAAAAACACAAAGACCGACGTCGGCAGGAAAACTGGCGTCGATGTCTAGACAGGTATCGACGTCGGCTATGTGCAGACTGACATCAGTGAATCGAGGCAAATATTGACCAGAATTGGCCAGGGGAAACTGACATTGGCAAGGTGGCAGTCGTAGGAAACTGACTTCGGTCATCTTCAGACTGAGATGTGACCGGCATCGGTTACTGAGATGAACTTTGGGTGGACAGCAAGTTGTCAAGGTGTCTCAAACACCCATATGGAGGATTGAAGGTGTAAGTAAGTTCTTAAATTCATCATTTCCCTTCTTTACACTACTTGTTGCTCACTTATGGCATAGGACTAGGAAGTTGTTGAAGTAGCAGAACAGGTAGATCCAGGAAATAGTGGGAGCTAGGCATGGATGAGGATGTGATTCCTTGGAGGAGAACCAAACAGGTGTTTTGGGTAGAGTGGCCAACTATAAGTAAGCACTGAAAGATGAATGGATGTTCAGGATAAAGAAGAGCAGAAATGGATACGTGAGATGGAAGATCAGGGTATATGGTCTTGTATTAGCTATAGGGCAATGGAGGTTTGATCATTGTGTTTCTCTTTACCAGGTTGGATAGTATTAGCTACACTATCCTATTTTTATATGATGTGCTTGTTGCAGGGTTACATATACAGGTATTGTTAAACTAAAGGTAAAGCTAGTTCAAGGATGTTTGTCATGGAGAATCTAGGAGCAGCAAGATTCTTTGGCATGAGTGTGTTCTAGAGTCATGGGAGGTCACATGTTGACTTTGTTTCAGGATGATTGTGTGAAACCGGTTAACACACTGATAGTTGGACAGTTCTATGAATAGGTGTCTTGATTCACATAATGAGGTTGAGTGCATGGTATGTACTAAACCTGAGTTTTCCCAAGCATTGGGAGTTGTCACAAGTTGGAGCCAATCCAGGAGAGAACCATTGGAGGACAGTTCAGTGGATTCTTACAGGGACTAGCAGCAGGTACACATGTTATGCAGGTTCAGGTTATTTTCTACATGGTTTGTAGATGTGGATGTGGCAGGTGATTTGGATGATAGGTTTTGCACTACAGGTTTGTGGTGGTTGGTCTTCAAGAGTGATCTTGAGGAGGGATACAAAGCCAAGGGAACAAACTAGATGGAGTACAAGTACAGGTACAAGTTGCAACTATTTATCTCCAAGTGGGAGATTGTTGAGTTGTGGAGCTAAAAGCTTCAACTCCTTACAAAAAGAAGGAACAAGAAGGTTGCTGAGATCCAGGAGCACCGGCATCGGCATCAAGACTGACGTCGGTAGTGACCAGTGCAGAAGGCCACCGGTGATGGCAAGAAGTCGGCCGATGTCGGTAGAACCAGACTAGCAGGGACTGATGTCAATCGCCTGTGTGTTCCAGAACTGCTCGTTACACGGACAGTTAGTTGAGTGAATGAAGTGTTTGCATGTAAAGGCTAGTTAGAGTCTTTGGTTGTGAGGATAATTGTCTAAATTAAGAGTCTAAGTTAGTGTTTGAGTTAGGGATCTATTTATAGACCCATTGGCATGTATTGTAATTATGGTATGAGATAGAAAGGAAGGCAAGTAAGTTGCTTCCATTATAAGATCATTGAGTTGCAAGTTGTTGTAAGCTCATAGGAGATCTACATGTGTGAGTATGGTCTATTGAATTGCAGGTTGTAGGTTCATGGGAGATCAACTTGAAGTACTACTGAGTGCTTGGTGAACTGGCAGGGTTATTACTGACTAGTTGGAGAGGTGAACACCAATTATGTTTGTGAGTTGGTTGTTGGGACCATTTTTTGTGTAGGAGAGTGTTGTGTGAGAAGAATTACTGTACACTTGAGGTGTGGCAAACCTCTGTAAGGTGAAAGAGTGTGGTGGCTCTTTGTTGTATTCTTTTCTGTAAAGTGTTAATACTAGATAGTGTATTGTCTCTCATATTCTGTGTTATTGGTGAATTCTGGCTACTTGTGTTTCTGGTTATTTCCACATTTATAATTGCTTATATTTGGTAATCATACTGTGCTCTTTCTGAGGAGCAAGATCCAACAAGAGGAATCAGAACAGGTGTGTTTGTTCTTGGACTTCCTTGACAATCTTTATTGCTAGAACCTGAGATTAATTATATCCATTCACATGAATATGTCAAATTTGTCCATTTTGGTCTTATCTTTGTCCATATAACCCTATTGATTCTAGGTAACATCAAACCTATACTATATTTATCTTTGTGTGATAGACATCGACTCAATTTTAAACATGCCTGTCAGTTATCTAACCTTGGCCATATAAATGACCAAGTTATTTGTTTTGAGTTTTGTCCAAACCTTTCAGTCATAGTCTATGATAAATTTTGTAAAGAATTAAGGTTTAGTTCCTTAGTTTGTTAGGGTTTTTTCACATCCTTTTTTGGTCTATATATTTTTGGAGAGTTTAAGTTGCCTCCATCAATATAACCATTGTTTATAGTATAACCAATACAAAACACCCCAGAATATTAGAAAATTTTCCTTATGCATGATGACTTAGTGGTACTATCTAGCTTTAAAAGGGACATATTGAGTCTATTTAAATCCCATCTAATTGGAATCTTGATTGGCTAAAAAATGTGTCACCTAAAATGAAAATTCAAGCCACTATGCATAAGATTGATGGTATAACTATCAGTATTCTTCCTAGATCTCTTTCTGTAAATAATTCTTCTTCTAAGCTTTCACCAAGTAGATCGTATTCTTCCTCTTTAAGAAGAACTATAAAAACTGGTCATATTCTTATAGAAGATGAAGAGATCAACCAAGGACCTGATCTGAAAGATCTGTTACCTTGTACATTAATCAGTCTTCCTAGAGAATAGACTCTTGAATTTTATACAGATAATAAGGTGGAAGATGGCCACCTCATAAAGAGATGTATAAACAATCAGAAGGTCTTATTCATTATTTCCCTATAGCATTCTAAGGAGAAATAAAACCTTCCAATGAATTCAAGCATCAAAATTATATGCCTATATTTAATTCCCATCTCTCATAAAATTTTGATGACCTTTGTAAAGATGTCCTGTATATTCGGCATAGTTTACATATATTAACCATTCTTGAAGACAATACAAACAAAATTTGTCATGAGCTTACTAGTGCTAATTTAATGTCATCAATTGTCTTCCCTAGATTCTAAGCTGATAGCTTTGGAGGAAAGTCTTGACTGGTTAGTCAAACAAGATATGGATGACTTAAAATAAAAGCAAATACTTGTCTTGCCATATGAAGTTAAGTTTGGATCTAACTTCAAACCTCACAAAAAGAGTTGAATTCCTAGTACCTCCTTAATGTAAAGGATGTAGATACCTTTACAACCTTGGTATCTTAACATTGATGATACTCTCAACCCTTTGAATGAAATTACCACTTGGTGTAATTCCATGAGAGTTATTATAATAACATCCCATTTAGATCCACCTGCTACTATAGTCTTTCCTTCAAAATTCTTTTGGGGAATTATTTCCCAATGGTAGGATTCAATGACAGAGCAAGAATAGCATGAAAGGATCCATCGCCATCCAGATCCTCTAGCTACTCTTTTCCATTTACTAATTAATGAGTTTGCACGACCAATTTGTAACAGAGAACTAGAGTCAAAGAAATGGTTGCTCAATATGGATCTATGTGATTTAAAATAGTTTGATGCCTTTGCTAAGTAATTCCATGAACTGTCTTATGAAATTCAAAGTTTTGGTGCTACAAAAATTAAATTAAATTTTTTGCATGCACTCCCTTATAATCTAATTGATAAGGTAATTGCATATATTGATCTCAAAGGACTAACAATAAATGGCATGTCTCTTTCAGATGTCATTGATTTTGCCAAGCAATAGGCTATGTAGTTAGTCTTAAACACCAAAACTATCTAGATGCTCACCAAGCATTAAGCCTCCCAAATTGCTCCTATTTTCCCTAAAACAACACCATTTAGTTGTCGCCCCTTTGTACAGCCTCGCAAGCACCAAAAGAAGCACCACCACCATTTATCTTTCAAGCACCACTCTTTTCCATGAAAGCATTCCTATGTTCCTCCTCACTACTTTATTAAAAAGCATAAATCTTTGAGTCCTCTTTACAAAATGCCTATTTGCTACATCTGTCATAAACTTGGTCATATTGCTCTGTAATGCCATTGTAAAAACCCTATTGTCAAAGCCATTTTTTCCTCTAGCATAGCCACATGGTGGGATGTAATTGACACAAAAGAATATATCTTCTAAAAATATGACATCTATGAACCAATTCTATATGAACTCTCAGATGAATATTTTGATGATGTTGATGCTCTCGAATCATTAGCTGATGATTTGGAGTAACCGCTCACTAACATGCAATGCCCATGGAATCATAACTATTCTAGCCTCCCATTTGAAGCATATGGAAAATGGTCTCACCATCATGATGAAGTACCTGAATGGGACTCTTGACCAAGAAATAGAGGCTATAATAGAGGATGAAGCAACTCCAGAGGAAGGTAGCCATTCATGCCTAGAATGTTGCCTACTATGCAAAGGCCTTCTAATCCTCCTTTGTAATTATAGAGCTCTTTTAAACCAATTTATTCTTGGATCAAGAATAAATTTACAATAAAATAGTATCCAAGGTAATTCCATTCACCTAAGGTCAAACCATAGTGGAATATACTTCTACCTACTAAAAACACTAAAGATGAAGAAGTAGATGATTCTTTCAACTCAGACCAAGACTACTGCCCTAAGTAAGGTGAATTTAGCAATCTCTAAGAAGAAGAAACATAAGAAGAAGTAGAAGAAGAAGAAGAAGAAGAAGCTATCTACCATGAAAAATATCAGTTCAAGATCTAGCAAAGCATAAATTGGTATGTACAAGTATCCCTCCATTAGAGATACCACAACTAGCCTATTTAACACAACTGATTAATGGAAAGTTTTCTCAGTTTATAACTCTTGAAATTAATAGTAGATTGGTAGATGAATAGATAGATACATGTTCTTCTCTCTCCTTTGCAAAACAATAGATCATCCAAGACTAGAAGAAATTGGATGATTCTCGGACTCACAAAAGTCTAGTTGTCTAGGGAAATAGTTTTGTTTGTAATATGTATAAACATCAACAACCCCTTAGGATCCAAGATAAAATATTCCATTGTGACTTTTTTTCTTTAGTCAAAATGCATGTAGATATTTTATTAGGTGTATATTTCATAGATATATATTTGCCCTATGGGTTTACTACAAAAAGTGTCATGTTTACCATAGATAATGAAAGACTGAGGATTCCTCATCTAATCTATGCAACTGAACAAATTCCTAGTTCCATGAGCCAAACCCCTAAACTTATAATTCTTACTGAAATAAAAGCCATAGGAGAAAGGATTAAAACCACTATCTTTTCTAACAACCCTCAGTAGTTTTGGTCAAAATCTATGCCTAAGATGGATATCAAAATCATCAAAGGTAAGCATATGAAGATTGGGAAAAGGATCCCAATTCATGCATAGAATTATAATGATATGGAAGTACAAATAAAAGAATTAGAAATTAATGGCTTCATTGAAATATAAGGCTCTCCTTTTTATTGTTATGCCTTTATGGTAAATAAGCATTTAGAATAAAAAAGGGGTAAAAAGAGAATGGTCATAAATTACAGACCATTAAATGCCATTACTCAACCATATCCATATCCTATACCAGATAAAATCTATTTATTGGATAAAGTAGTAACATGTAAATATTTCTCATAGTTTGATTGCAAATCCAGCATTTATTAGATAAGGGTCAAAGAAGCTGACAAAGAGAAAACATCATTCAATTGTCCTTTTAGACATTTCCAGTGGACTGTTATGTTGTTTGGTCTAATGAATGCCCCAAAATTTTATCGGGCTCATATGGATGCAATTTTTAAAGGCACTTTAGATTTCTTATGTGTATATATAAATGATATATTAATCTTCAGTAATT
This sequence comes from Torreya grandis, assembly GCA_037957365.1. Classification (NCBI taxonomy): domain Eukaryota; kingdom Viridiplantae; phylum Streptophyta; class Pinopsida; order Cupressales; family Taxaceae; genus Torreya; species Torreya grandis. The sequence continues at coordinate 1,909,030 of JARHVA010002981.1, forward strand.
CTCTTCCTGACCATTACTCCCATCTTATGAAATTTGTGGAGCTAGAAGAAAATGCAAGAATAGTTCTATCTGAAACCAACATTCAGCTATGCAAAACAAAATGTAATTTCCTTGAAATGATTGTCCAATATTCCAAATTAAAAGTCTAGACACATGTCAAAGAAAAGGTTATCTATTTTCCTGAGAAGCTTGACAAATAGAAGCTTCAAGCATTTATGGGATTATTAAATTATTTGAATAGCTTTTATCCTAACTCTGGTGAAGATAGGTTTATACTCCAGGAAATTCTCTAGAAAAGAAAATCATTCCAATGGAAGGATGAACATATAGCCACCATCTAGAAAATAAAATCCAAAGTATCATTGCTTCTTGAACTACACATCCCAAAATTATACCAATTTTTGGTTTATACTTGATGCCTCAGACATAGCATGGGGAGGAATGTTTATTTGTAAATATAACAATAAAGAATTCATGTGTGAATCTCTAGTGTAGTATTCAATGTACAGATCTTAAAATGGATCTCTTCTGATAAAGAGATCTATTCTGTGAAAAAATGTTTAAAAAAAATTATGTTGAAACTTCTTCATTTGCCACATTTTATTATAAAAACTAATTGTACTAGATTTTTGACCTTTAGAGAAAAATATCATGGTTGAAAAGATGGTCACGGTAAATATGTTAGATGGCAGGCATTTTTCAATCACTTTAATTTATCTGTTGAACACATAAAAGGCAAGGATAATGTTACGCAGATTGGCTAAGTATAAATCCACCAACAACATTAATGCATCAACCCTATCCTAGTTTTAATTTAACCAAAATTTATAATCAAGGATTTGATTACTTGAATATTCTTGTTCAAGAACAAATTCTTAGAGAAGGGTTACATCCATGGTATACTCAAATTTCTTATGCTATAGGATGATATCTACAAATGTCTTTCACAGCCTCTATACAAGTAGACCACCATAGAAGTACAGGTGTAATCACTATCGAATGACTACTAGTGAATTATTATTTCACCAGTTTACTAAAATTGTAAATAATCCCATGTGGACATGGTAGATTACAATAAGGTCATATCATAATGATCATCTATATAAGTGGATTGCAAGATATGGTCCACACTGTATCCATGAAGAAGAAGATCATGACCAAGACACTATTGTACATACGATCATTCACTGATAGCTGGAATGGGAATCTTACTTTTACATTAACCCACGCTATCATGCATGTGATTTTAGACCCCAACACTGGCATCTTTTTAGTACATTTTAGCTAAGGTGTCTTTTTCAGCTGATTAGTGAAGATGATTTGCTCACTAAATTAGAAGCCATGTTAGACCCACCAATCTAAACATCTTCATCTAGTGCGTCCAATAGTATATCACTGTATCTAACTTTTGTATTGTAAAGCATGATGGGATAGACACCACCTTGGTAAAGATTCTAAGAAGGACCTCCCAATTGCTATAAATAAAGCCTCTCTAGTAGCATAGATCATCAAAACAATTCTAAGCTTTAAACATCTAGTATCCTAATCAAGCGTATGCTCTTCTCTTTCCTCTTGAAGGAACCTGAGAATCAGAAACTTGATATATTGTAAAAAGAGTGTAATATTTATTTTTGAGTGTTAATAGTGAAGCCATAGCCATTAGGCCCCTACCTACTATGGCGGGTTAATGTTTTGTGTTTTCTCAATAAGAATGACAAGTTAAATTCAATTACAATGGATGAATAATATACTCATTACAATTATTCAAGTGAATTAGGGTTAAACAACCCCCTTAATTTACTTCAATCAAGGTAAGTCATTATTTATTACATTAAAGTCCTCTTAAAAAATTTAAGTATACACAAGAGAGTTACCTAAGGGAAATTTCAATGCTACATCAACCTTAATATCATTCATATGATTTTCCAACAATTATTTTTTTAATGATACAATGATATATTATATACTCTTCTGTTTAATTCAAAAATTATTTTTTCTACCACTATGATCTTAATTGGAAATAAGTCTACTAATAAAAGAAATAGATAGACCTATTAAAATTACCATATAATTTATCTCAATTCATTTACCAAGACTTGAGACCACTTTTAATAACATCATATACTCTATAAGGAACAATTAAAAACATTTATTAACTCTATATAATTTAACCTTAATATAATATTTACTATTTATATAATATTAATCACAATCTTGAATGTACTACTTGTTAAAATATAAATGATCAAATTATATTCATAGTATATATACCACTTATGTAAACTTGAAACAAAACATACATTAGTACTTATATCAATTCAAATTTGACTATACGTTTTCTTTTATGCCTTAAATTAGGGTTAGGTAATCTATGTTAAATTAAATAGCTTAGCATGTAAAACTTTAGTAACTTTAGGAAGGAAGTTAAGGTTTTCCATACTAGGGTAAAATATATTCACAAATTATACATATTTAACATATAATGAATCACATTTTAATTTTAGAGAGTATTTGTTTCCTTATTTTCATACTAAACTATTACTTACTGCTCAGACTAATTTATTAAATAATATATTTTTATTAAGTTAGTGAAGATAATATTAAAGGCCGAAATTAATTTACCAAGATTGGTTTCCATATTTTCATTCTATTTTAAAGAGAAAATAAATATTGAGTATAGTTATGCATTCATTGATATTGTTTCTAACATTACTTAATTAAATAAACTACAATGAATCTTGACATACCCAAAATAAATTAAATCCAAATAATACCTTATAAAATTATGTAACTCAATCATTGTATAAAAATACATATTGATTCTTCCACAATTAATATAAATGAAATAACATAGTTATCTTTATCAAGCATTTCCTATTTTCCATTTGACTACTCATTTGATCTATGGAACTAAATCTTGATATAATTATTTTCATAGCTTCAAATATATCATATTTGGATTTAAAAATTTAGTGTTCAATCCTTAAAGAGAAATATTACACCATATTTATAAAGTATAAAACAAAACACTATACATTTCACCTTTTTTATTTTCAACATTATAGCAATGTTAATGAAGATAGAAACACAAAAACGTATGATCATTCATAATGTAACATAACAATTATGAAAATAACTATGAAATTTTAGATAAGGTATAATTTTTGGAGAGTTTTCATTGATGTCATGGTGATGTCTTGGAGGTGTCTAGGTGAGTGGATGAAGTGCCTTGATAATTTAAGTGACAATGGCAAAGTGTGCAATATGCTTGTCCTAGTATGCTTGAAGAAGGCTTGGTTGATCTTCAGAGTTTACATGGTTAAGGATGTTGAAGGATGAGTATGATTATTTGAGGATGTGATAAAGGTCCCTAAGATTTTTTATATGTTTTTATTTTTTGTGTGAATGAGTGAAATTCATCTAGTAGTTCATTGTTCTCATCTAGACATTTTGGTAGAAAATATGAGTAAGTATTTTGTTGACATTACCATTACCATGTGTGGATGAGTCAAGGGGAATTGGTCATATGGTTATGATCATATCTATTCCTAGTTACTATGCAATAAATTTAAGGTCATGTGATTAAACATGAAAAAATATATGCAAGTGTAAAGTTGAGCTCCCAAAAAGTTTGACAGTGTTTTCCCATAGCCAAATTTGCATGAGGCAAGAAAGAGCTGAGTAAGAATTTTTATGATGGAATATCTCATGCATGTGAAGGTGTGAGGAGAAAATTATCATATGGGTTTGTTCAGTTTTATGCCTAGTTGATTTTTACTAAATTTTAGATCATGTGATGAAACACATCAAAATATATACAAGTGTAAAGTTGGGCTCCCAAGCAATTTGATAATGATTTCCCATACTTAGACAAATTTTCATGAGGCAATAAAGATCCAAGTAAGAATTTTTATTATGTAATATCTCATACATGTGGATGTTTGAGAATAAGTTAATCATATGTGTTTGTTCAATTTTGTTCTTAGTTGATATGTGTTAAATTTTAGGTCATGCAATGAAGTGCAACAAAAGATATGCATGTTCAAAGTTGGCCTCCTAGGTAGTTTGTTGACATAGTTGGCTTTGTGGTAGAAAAATTTGAGTGAGAAGATTAATGTCATTATATAGTGCACATGTGAAGTTTTCAAGAGCAATTTGGCACATGTTTGGATTCTCCTATGTGAAGGCATCATATGATCCAAATTTGAGAACATTTGAGTGAGCAAGATAAAATATATGGCTATGCAAAGTTAGTCTTATAGGAAGATATAAATGGTTCCATAGTAATTTTTTCACAAGGTAAATTTTAAGCAACATCGATGGATCACATTGCTCCAAGATGTCAGGAAGCAGTGACATGGTTCCAAATGTCTATTATTTAACATTGAGCAGAGATAAAGATCAAGTTTCTTCAGAAGATCAATAGTGAGTAGGTGTTTACACTAATCAATATCAATGGTGCATGTTAAATTAAAGAGGTCAAAGTGATAGTTGTCTAGAATTTCTAAAACAAGGACAATCCCATAGAGATTGGTGGTGCACGTTAAGTCAATATTACAAGATTGCATGTGATGAGGTCAACTTTTCAAAAGTTTAACATTTGGACATTGGTGCACTATGCATTAGAGATTGAAGAATATCAACAGTTTGTTTTTAATATAAAGACATGAAATCATGAGATTATAGCATGATGTTTGAGGTTTAATTATGATCGTTTTCATTTGAATATTTGAATTTGTAAAGGAAAGACTAGTGTTTGGTTTTTGGGTCATATATATTGATCTAGATAGAATTTGCTCATGGTGTAAAAAGTGAACTTGTAGTGGACTCCAAGGCACATTTGGAAATATATATTTGAATATATTAAAGTGTGTATAGTTAAATATATTGAGGTATAAAGTTTACTATGTGTTTGTACATGGATTTTAAGTGACTTGAGAAGGATAATTAAGCTTGTGTTGATGTTAATTTGATGTTTCATGATGACTTAGATATTATATAGTGTTTTATAATCCATGATGATCATATATATGGATTTTGGAGGTGTGATCAATATATATTGAGTATAAAGAACACTTAAGAAGTTTATTGTGTGTTCATTCATAGTGTTCATATGTACAAGGTCATTTTTTGAGTTGTTTGAGCCTATACAGAGGTGGGTAGAGATGCATATAAGAATTCAAGAATGTAAAAGGGGTAAATTGAATTGGACCTATTCAATTTTAAGTGGTCCTATGTTATTTTTTTACTCAATGAGTGTTAAATGGGTGAATAGGTCTCCATGAGACCTATAAGAGCTACAAGGGCCTATTTGATAGGTGTAGCTACTTAAGGGTGACCCATGGGTGCTATGGAAAACCTATGAAGATTATTTTGAGATGTGTCTTGATGTAAGAGATGATTTAAGGGCTAATACATGCATAATATCTTACCAAAGTGTTGATTATCATGTATGTTCTATAAATAGTGGAGCCAAAGATAATGGTTTCTAGACTTGAGAAAGGAGTGTGTGAGAGAAGTGAGTCTTGAAGCGAAGAAGAGAGGATAGGTAGAGTTCCCAATATATGATTTTATGAGAATATCAGATTGAAGACTATGTATATGACCTATAGGTCATGTTTATGATTTCATAATAGTGCTCTTGTAGGTTGAGATTGAGTGAAGAGGTCTACAATAATCCAAAAGGTGGATTTGGCTACATTGAGTGTGAAAATTTGAAGAGTGATATTCAGAGGTCCATCATCAGGTGTTGAAGACATTAGTTTAAGGTGGAGTTGTTCATAGGTGTTGTTATGGGTTCTCAATATTTAAGGGGTTTTTTTCCTCCTTACAAGTTGAAACTTTTTAAAGGTCTAGCTTTTGTGGTAGCTTGGCCAGATAGGTGTAGTAGCACATTGTAAGATTGTAATGTCACTAATTAGGGGATGGTAGTTCCTTGATGAGTTGTAGCTAGTCTAAATTAGTTATTTTTATTATAGGATAGTAGTCCAATTGTAGGTTTTAGTGGGTTTTATCTTCTAAGAGGATTTACCATGTCTTGTGTTATGTGCTTGATCTTACATTGACTCTCTTGTTTATTTATATGAATGATGTATATGCTTCATGAATGATTATGGTAACTAACTAAGAGTTTGAAAGGATTGAAATTGAAGTTGGATTACTTAGACTCACTAATTCACCCCCTATTAGTGATTTTACCTCTAAAAATTGGTATCATAGCAGGTCTTTTGATTAAGGCTTGATAGCTTGAAGGTGATCCAAGGTACAATATGGGTAGTCATCAAGGAGGTTTCTATAGTAATCAAGCACCAATGTTCAATGGATCTAATTATGCATTTTGGAGTGCTAGGATAAGGACATACATTATGTCCATAGGGTTTGACATTTGGCAATCTATTGTGGATGGTTATATTTCTTGTACTACTCTTCCATCTAGTAGTATAAACAAGAATATATTTGATAATAATTCTAAGACAATGAATACTATCACTTCTAGTCTTTTAGAGACTAAATATTCTAAAGTAATTCATTATAAATCTACTAAAGAGATATGGGACAAATTAAAGATTATTTTTTAAGGATACTCAAAAGTTGAGTTGGTAAAGTTGTAGATTCACTAAAGACAATTTAAGAGTCTGAAAATGAAGGAGGAAGATTTAGTGGCATCCTTTTTTCAGAGAGTTGATGAAATTTTGAACATCATCAAAATTATTTGAGAGAACCTTGAAGAAGATATTATAGTTAGAAAGGTATTAAGGTCCCTCTCTCTCAATTTTCATTTTAAAAAATATGTTATAGAAGAAAGGCATGATCTTACTCAGCTGAAGTTGAATGAATTGCATGGCATCATTACTACCTATGAGATGAGGAAGAATGATGATATAATACCGAAGAAGGAAGCAACATTCAAGATAGAGATGAAGCCTAAGAAAAAATTCCAAGGTAAGAAACCCAAGAAGGATGGAATTTATAATACTGATGAGGATTAATTTATTATTTTGTTTACAAGGAATTTGAAAACAAGTTTAGGAAAGTATAAGAGTAAACTACCCTTCAAATTTTTCAATCATGGAGAGATAGGACATTTTGCTAGAAAGTGCCCTCATAAGCATGATAATAAAGAGCATTATGAAGACAAAGATGAAGACAATAAGACATACTAGGTCTAATAAGATGAAAAAAGGTTTCAAAAAGTATGATAACAAGAAGTTCTTCAAGAACAAGAAGGACCAATACACTAATAAAGACTACAATTCATCAAATGAGAGTGAAGATAGTGACTCAAATTGTGTCATAAAGATAATGGTCCTATTGAAGATGAATCCCTCTTTATGGCTGAGGAAGGAAGTTGATCACATCAAAAGGAGTCTACTTGAAGTGATTTAGATGATGATGAAGATGAGGTGGACTATGAGACCACATTGTAAATGCTTTTGAAGGACTAAAGATTGAGAAGAAGATAAACAAGAAGATGGAGTCTCAACTCAAAGACTATGAGGATTATTTCAGTGTGTATGAGGCAAGAATGAATGAATATACCAAGGAACATGAATATATAATCAATCATCTCAGTTGTCAATTATAAATACTACCTACAAGCCTGAAAGCTAAACAAGATAAATGTTCAAGTGATAGAACTAGTATTGGATATGAAGAAGAATAAAATAATATAACTCAAGATAAGATGAAGACAATTGTAAATAAAAATAATCTAACCCTGAAAATAAATCATCGAACAAGGACTGAAGGTGCTAGAAGAATGTAGATAAATTAGATCAGATTGCTAAATGCCATGAGGTATGCAAGTTATAATGGTTACTATTACACATGTAATCAATTTGGGCATAGAGATAGAGAATGAAAAAGACCTATTAGAAATGAGTTTGCATGGGACTATGATGGGGGTCATCAGTCAAAAGGAGTGATCAAAATTAGGTGCTTCAACTATCTTGAAGTGGGACACTTTGTAAACCATTATTCACATAAGATTATACAAGGTGAGTCCTCTTCAAATAGGGGAGGTTATTTTTATTGCCATGACAAAGGACATATTACAAGTTTCTATCCAAACATAGTAAGATAAACTATGTTTCCATCAAGGAATATGTTGTGCTATAATTATGAATATAGAGGTCACATTGTTAGGTTATACATGTAAAGGTATACAAGTTAGAATAGGTTTAATTAGGCTCCTAAAGTGCAAAGAATAAGTTAAGTCAAATCATGAAAGCCAAAGGTGGTAAGTATGAGTCATGATGAGACTTTATGTCCAAGTAACCTATTTGCTATGGTGAAAAATGCTTAAAAATTTGAAGAGTGCCAAGGGATCTCATTTATCTACTCATGTTGTGAGTGAAGAGACCAAGGTGCTAGGTTGAGCTAGTCCTAAGGTATGTATGGATACAAGTGATCATGCTACCATTATTGAGTATGTATCATGAAAATAACATCAATTTTTAGTACCTAGTGATGAGGTTCCTAGTTGTAAGGAAGATTCTATAGATGAAAATGTATGTCATGACTCTATGGTGTCTCCATGTATTATCAATCCAATTATAGAAGAAGAGGAGAGTGATATAGAAAAAGAATTAGTTGTCATAGTTCAAACTAAGAAGAAGAAGAAGAAGAGCAATAAGTCTTATAGCTATAATAGGATTCCAATGGTTACTGAGGAGATGTGGGCCACTCCTAGCTTCACTTTGTTTTAGTGCATTATGATATAGAGGGTGTCTCTATATATGATTCTTAAGAGACTCCTTTTAGTAGAGAAGCATGTGTTGTTGTGGTTTTCTTCAAATGGTCCTATAAGGCTAAAGATGAGTGTTTTTAGTTGGATCAGGTATGTCTAAGTGAAAGGTATGCTATCGTGATGTTAGAGTGATGTCATAGCTATATATGGTCAATCTGTAGGGTCAGATTAAAGGTTTTCAAGTGGAAAAAAAGGATTTGTGATTTTTTCAAGATGATACTTTTGAATATAAAGATTTTTTTACTTTATTATAACATGTTCCATGTGGTTTTGTGGTTTGAAGGTATGTTGAAGTCATATTGGATATTTTTCTTTGCTCTTGGGTTTCCTAGTTTGTGCTTAAGGGAAGTGGGCTTAAAATTGGTTATAGGATGTATGGGTTCTTAAATTTATGTAGGCTCAAATTTTGGTGAATTATTTTTTAATGGTTATCTCCAAGTGTGCAAAAAAATTTAGAGGTGGACGTTGACCAGAAAGAGATTTGTTGACTTTGGTTGTTTTGAGATTCTAGGGTTTTGGGCTCTGCTAGAAAAGTGGTTTGCCTTATGAGTTGAGATATGAGGATTCTTAATAGGTTTAGTTGGCCAAATGGGTTGTCAAATAAATCTTCATATATATCTTAAGGTTTACATATTTCAATTTATTCAAGTTTTTGTCTTGATGGATGCCTTATTGGCTAGCTCATTTGTGAATGAAGTATGTTGTAGAAGATGATCTAGGTGATGCACATTAGTGTACTTAAGGTGGCATATGGGATTGATCTAGATATGAATTTTTAGGTCTTGAATGTGTGTCTACTAAAATTTATGAGCTCTACAAGTTTGAGGTAGGGCTACAAGAAGACTAGACATGCCTAGTAAGAAGATGAGTGCCTTTTTGTTTAGTTTCTATAAAATAATAAGGTATGTATGTTTTAAAGAGAGTTATCAAGTTTTTTTTAGCATGATCTTTATTTTGTGAGTGTCATGAAGTTATAGTCATTTTCCTTGAGGTGGTTTGAGTAAGAAGGCTAGTGAGCCTATGAGGTGGTCCTTCATAGTATATGGAGGTCTGAAGATGCTCAAGAGGTACAATAAATTAGATATATTACATTAAATCCCTCTCATATATTTATTAGTGATTTCCATTAGATATAAATACATTTATGTGTTCTTTCTTCATTGGTTGTAGTTATTGGTTGAAGAGAGTGTTGGCATGGAGCAAGAGGAAATTGTCAAGGCATGACAAGGTAGGATCAAAGTAAGGGGGAGTTTGTATCATCTTTCTAAGATGGTAATATCCTATTGATGGTATTTTCAGGTCCTCAAGATCAGATTGTGCCAACTTTGTCATTATTTCAAATGGGGAGAAATTTCTTATTGTGAGAGTGCTTGAAGAGACAAAACGAAGATGAGTTATATATTGTTTCATTATGGGTGTTGATATCAATGAAAAAGGGGGAGACTATTGGAGAGATGTCAATAATTATATGGTGATGTCATGGATTTATCTAGGTGAGTGGTTGAAATTCCATAATAGTCTAACTAATAATGACAAAGTGTGCAATGTTCTTGTCCTAGTATGCTTGAAGAAGGCTTGGTTGATCTTCAGAGTTTGCATGGTTAAGGATGTTCATGGATGATTATGGTGATTTAAGGATATGAAAGATCTCCCTAAGATGCTTTCCACACTTTTAATTCTTATGTTAATGTGTTAAATTCATCTGGTAGTCCATTATTTTCATCTAGACATTTTGTCTAGTGGTAGAAAATCTAGATAGGTAGTTTACTAACATCACCATTACCAAATGTGGATGAGTCAGGGGGAGTTGGTCATATGGTTGTGATCATATTTTTGCCTAGTTACTATGTACCAAATTTCAGGTCATGTGCTAAATTATGACAAAATATATGTAAGTGAAAATCTGGGCTCCTAGGTGGTTTTATAGTGTTTTTCCATACTTAGCCAAATTTACATGAGGCAAGAAAGAGCTAAGTAAGCAGTTTTGTGATGGCATAGATCACACATGTGAAGATTCATGGATAAAATGATCATATGAGTTTGTTTAGTTTTTTTTAGTTGATTTTTACTAAATTTTAGATCATGTGATGGAGCACATCAAAAGATATACAAGTACAAAGTTGGACTCCCAAGTAGTTTGACAGTGTTTTTCCATAATTAGGAAAATTTATAGGAGGCAAGAAAGAGCCCAGTAAGTAGTTTTTTGATGTCATATCTCATGCATGTGGAAATTGTATAATAATTTGATCATGTGGGTTTGTTTATTTTTGTGCCTAGTTGATATGCACTAAATTTTAGGTCATGCAATGAAGTGAAATAAAAGATATGCATGTTCAAAGTTGGCCTCTTAAGTAGTTTTTTGACATAGTTGGCTCTGTGGTAGAAAAATATGAGTGAGAAGATTAAAGTAATTATATATCATACATGCAAAGGTTTTAGGAGAAATTTGACACATGGTTGGATTCTCTTATATGAGGAGATCATATGGTCCAATTTTGAGAACATGCAAGTGAGTGAGGTAAAATATATGACTATGCAAAGTTGGCATACTAGGAAGATAGAAATGGTTCCCATACTTATTCATTTTTACATAAGGTAAAGTTAGAGAAAAATTGATGGGGAACATTTCTCTGAGATGTTAGGAAGTAGTGAGATAGTGCCAAGTGTCTAATGTTTAACAGTGAGCGGAGATAAAAATTGAGATTCTTCAAAAGATCAATGGTGAGTGGGTGTTCATACCAATAAAAATCAATAGTGTGTGTTAAATTTAAGACATCAAAGTGATAGTTGTTTAGAATTTTTAAATAAATTACAATCCCAAAAATATCGATGGTGTACATTGAGTCAATATTGTAATATTTCAGGAGATGAGGTCAATTATTCAAAAGTTTAACATTTAGACATTGGTGCACTATGCATTAAATATTAAATAAGATCGATGGTGCATGTTTAATATAAATATGCAAGATCATGATATGATAGAATGGTGTTCAAGGTTTAACTATGACCATTTCAATTTGAATATTTGAATTTATAAATGAAATACTAGTGTCTGGTTTTTGGGCCATATCTTTTGATCTAGATAGAATTTGCTATGGTGTAAAAAGTAAAATTATAGAGGAATTTAAGGCACATCTATAAATATAGATTTAAATATATGAAAGTGTGTATATTCAAATATATTGACATTCAAATTTGATTGTGTATTCATGTATGGACTGTAAGTGACCTGAGAAGGATAATTAAGCTGGTGTTGATGTTGTTTCAATCTTTCATGATGACTTAGCTATTATAAAGTATTTTAGAATCCATGAGGATAATCTGTATGGATTTTGGAGGTGTGATAAATCTATATTGAGTATGAATAACTCTTAATAATTTGATTATGTTTTTTCATAGTGCTCCTATATACAAGGTCATTATTTGATTTATTTGAGAATATGCACAGGTGAGTAGAGATGACTGTAAGCATTTGAGAATTCCAAAGATGTCATATGGAATAGACATAAGAAATTTTAAGTGGTCCTATGCTCTTTTATTTCTTGATGAAGTGATAAATGGGTGAATAGGTCTCCATGAGACCTATAAGAACTACATGAGCCTATTTGATAGGCCCAGTTACTTAAGGGTGACCCATGGGTGCTATGTCCAACCTAAGAAGATTGTTTTGAGCTGTGTCTTTATGTTAGAGATGCCTTAAGGGATAAGATATGCCTAATGGTTTAATAAGGTGTGTATTATCATGTATGCTCTATAAATAGTGGAACTAAAGATGATGGTTTCTAGACTTGAGAAAGGTGTGTGTGAGATTAGTGAGAATTAAAGTGAAAAAGAGGGGATAGGTAGAGTGCCTAGTAAATGATTTGATGAGGAAAGTAGATTCAGGACTATGTGTATGACCTGTGGGTCATGTTTTTGATGTCAGAATAGTGCTCTTTTAGGTTAAGATATAACAAAAAGGTCTAGGATGATCCAAAAGGTGGCTTTGGATGCATTGAGTGTGCATAGTTGAAGAGTGATAATTAGAGGACCATCATCAAGTGTTGAAGACACCAATTCAAAGGTGGAGTTGTTTATGGGTGTTATTGTGTGTGCTCAACATCTATGGGGCTTACTACCTCCTTACAAGGTGAAACTTGTTAAATGTCTAGTTGTTGTGGTAGCTCAACTAGACAGGTTTAGTAACACCTTGTGGGATTTTAGTCTCACTAAATAAGGGATGGTATTTCATTGAATAGTTTTAGCTAGTCTAAATTGGTTCTTGTTATTATAGGTCAATAGTCTAATTGTAGTTTCTAGTGGATTTTCTCACCCAAGAGGGTTTCCCACATATGTCTTGTGTTATGTGCTTCATCTTTCATTATGTCTCATTTATTGCTATGAATGATATATATGCTTCATGAATTCTTGTGATAAATAATTAAGAGTTTGAAAGGATTGAAATTGAAGTTAGAAAATTTGGGTTCACTAATTCACACCCCCCCACCTCTTAGTGATACTATTATCTAAGCTTGAATACATTTTCTAGACAAATAATAGTATAACATTGACCTAGATTAGAAGAAAATATTTCAAAGGTTAATCTTAATATCAACACTAAATTTTCAAAATGGTAGACTAGAACAAATGACAATGTAATAAATTTCCCCTATGGTTATACATTACACACATTAACTAATAAATTTTTCATCAATTCAATCAAAATACATGAAACATTCATTTACCTCACTATGTACAATAACATAAATATTATAATCAAGTATCTAATTTGTAAACCAAACCTTAACACCCATATTATCTCTGGAAGAAGTATCTTCATGACAAATATAATATAAAATTCTCTTCATGCCAAATAGAGTATGTATGATGCCTATACAACACATAATGAAAAGTATACATTCACTTTTATATATACCAAACAACATCGAATAATCAAATTGAGCCATGTCACAAATCTAGATCTTGATATAACACTAATTCTAATTGAATATAACAAGGTACTTCTGGTTGTTTATACCTTCAATTTTAAAAATCCATCCTTACATTTTCACACCACTAATTAAACAAATTCTAAATATTATGAGCTTAGTGAATTGAAGATTTTACATTCAGAATATAATGATTCATATATAATAAAGGTTCAAACATTCATAATATAGTCATCCACTCTTTAAAAAAATTAAGTTTGAATAACTTTTTAATGTATATGTATTTTTTGATTAGGGTAAATTAAGTATTTTAACAGGATCCCAAAACCTACTAAAAACACCTAAAAGATAATTTGTGAAAGTTAAAATAAAAAAATAAAACATATCTACCTCATAGCATATCAAATAAGATCACTATAACTTTTAGCTAACCATCAATATAATTGTCTTAGACCATTAGCAAAGATCAATAAGACTATATCTTTATTTTCCTCTCCTTTCTCTTTTTTCTTTTTCTACCCCTTGGATTACCTTCTAGGTTTTTGTTTAAATTCTTTATCCCTCTTATACCGATTGGGACTCACTTTATTATTATTCCCAGGCCTAATGTTCATTTTATAAATTTAGAAGATATTCTACTCCCCTATAGGCTTTTATGGGTGTCATTAGCCACCTTTTGTGCCATTTTGTTTATTCAAACTTCTCTCAACTTGAGTTTTACTACTTTTTTATCTGTCATGACATTAGATTTTTTATTGGATATTCTAGTGTTTCTATAGTTTAATTTATGTTCTGGACTAGAATCTTTACTTATTTTCATTGTAGGACATGCATAATACTCTTTCCTCCTCTACATTGATATATCCACCCTTTGATACTATTCATATTTCCTCCTCTTTACCTTTCTTGGGATCTCCTCTTCCTTCTAAAACTTTATCCTCTATTGTGGTTATTTATTTGTTTGTTATTCTTTTGGGCTTTCCTCTTTTGGTAAGTATAAGGTTAGATTTCCTTACAAAAAAATATCACTGCTTAACAAAGAAGGGGATATATCCTTGGGATATCCATAAAATTTTCCTTCATTGAGATTTTCCTTAAATGTTTTCATAGGCTCTGTTGTTTCTTTAATTTTTTATTTTGCATCCATTACCCCCTATTGGCATTAGGGATGAAAACATTCTCTTTCTTTTTCCATACATGTTCAAATTTATTAATTTTTTTGGGAAGTTACTTTGAACATGAAATGGGTTATTACATCTAGCATACATCTCCCTTGATTTTGTATATTCAGTCTCTTGGGTCCTAAATCCATAATTTGATTTCAAAATTATAGTTTTTGAGAGTATAATATCAAAATAAACATTGAAACATAATCTTACAAATACCAACCTCTCTATAGATTCGGTAAGTGATTCTATAAAAGGTATATTTAACTATCAATCTTACTACTCTAATAGGATTTCATTTTCCCATAATTATAGGGGGAAGCTTGGCAGTCTGACATATAGTGGATCTTCTTTGAAGGATTCCTTATTTGGGTTTAATATTAGCCTCCATTTATTGAAGACTATATTTTCTTTCCTTGGAAACCAAGGACCCCCCAAACATAATATTAACACAATAATCATGATTATCTAAGGAAATAAAGAATAAATATAATGGGATTTCTGAGATTTCTAGGTGGCATATTGGCCTCCATTTCATTTTTTATTAGTCTCTAATAAAATCTATGTTGGGTTTCACTCGCATGAATTTACCTACCAGAGTGTTTTCCAATCTACAACTAGTTTTTTTGACAAATTTATCCAAAATAAAGATAGACACACTTTCATCTTCTATTGAAGGATTATGTTTTGGAATATTAAGGGAAGAGGAAACATGGTTTGATTTATTAATTAATATTTCTGATTAGAACTTACAGTCTTGAAACTTTTTTCCTCCCAATGCTTATGGGTCCCCTAATTAGATATGCTTTCTTCCATCATATTTTTTCATAACTCATTCCAATCCATCTCGATCATCTAGATCCCCTTTGTCCTAATTCTCTCTATTCACATCCTTCCCAATACCTTTTTCAAAATTAATTTTGTTTATTATCAAATCATTACATTATAATTAATATTTTAGGTCTGAACTTCATAATTAGTTCCTACTTTGACAAATAATACATGGCATACATTGTATGGCTCAACTACCTTAGCCTAGTAGGGTTATTTAGACAAATTGACCACATAATAATTACATAATCTAAAAAATACATTAATATAAAATATAATATAATAAAAACCTATCAAAGATTACTATTATAATATCCTTAGATCTCCATATTTCCTTTAAATGAAAGATATAACTCTAAAAAATTAACCATCTTATTGACTAGTTTGTTTATGTAGAAATGAGTATCCTGATATGTTTATAAACAAATAAGATAGTATTAAAAATTATAATCTCCCATAATATGAATGGAAACTCAAGACAAAAGGTATAACCTATAATTTCACCTAATGGTATGTAACAAGTTTATTAATATCAATAATATTCATAATAGTAACATATTAATAAATTCATTCAAATGTAAATGACCATGTAGTATTACATTATTAGTTTTAAAAAATAAAATATTATAAGTGGGTTAATATTTAATTTATGATGTCTACAATGAGAGGGAGTTTTGAATCAAGGAGTGGGTGGGAAGCCTCAAGGGAGGAGGGAGCAGATTAGGAGGATATTGAGGATGATGACCAGGGTTGTAGGGGACCGATGAATAGGTAGAGGAGAGTAAAGAGGTTTTTAATGTTAGTTCAGGAAAAAGATGGAAATAATGTCACTAAAGCATGGTAGGATGTGGATTGATAGGATGATAAAAATAGTCTTATATGGGTCAAAAGTGACATTTGGGATCTGGGCAAGGACTTCAACCTTATTTCATTCATCCCAAGAATGGTAGAATAGTAGGTGATATCTGAGTTGGGTCGACAGACTTGTATGATTGTCATCAATTCCATGGATACATGGATAGATGGTATGACTTAGTGGGTATATCTACTGGTGGTATGAATCACATGGCTTGGAGAAAGCATGACACATATCTATCAAGTTCATGGTCTTTAGCTCTTGTTAAGGACCTGACCTCACATGTTGCCCTACTTTTTTGTCGACGGTGTGGTGTTGATGACATACTTCTTAGTTGGAATAGCTTTGGGCCTTTGTATGGGCATGGGATCAAATAAAATAAGGAAGGCCATAGGCATTCCATTTGTATCTCAATCATTCATGGCATTTTTGCCCTTATATGACCTTTTTATGTGGTAGATGATGGAGAATCCCACCTTGAGATTCCTTTTTGGGGCAAGTTGGGTGTTAGAGGACCCCACTCCCTTGATTCACTGAGAGGCATGGATATTATAGGTGTCTATTCTTTTACCTTTTTTGATCACTTGGTAAATAAAGTAATCCTTTTATCTCATCTTAGCATTGTAAGTATTTTAGTCTATTTCAAAGTCTTATTTTCTAAGAAAAGATGGTTTCTAGATTTGGGAGGACCCTACCATAATGCAACCTTCTTTTAATTTTTAAGAGTGGATGATAGGGGAGTTCACTCTTTGTTATATCAAGCTAAGATATTCCAAATTATCTTCTTAAGATTTCATAGATCCATATCTGATATGAATGTAGCCTTTTTAGAGGCTGTGGTTTTATTTAGTCCAATTTGCAATTCTAAAATATGTAAGAAATGTGGAGGTAGGGTAAAAATAAAGAGGAAATTAAAGTCTAGAAAAGACACTACACATTTAAAGTTAGTTTGGTTTGGGATGGAGATAGGATTCCCAACTAAATCCAATTCTTCTAGAGTAGATGATAGAGGAATCCACCATGTTAGTTTTAATAGGAGGAGGTGCCTACTTGTTTTTTAACTGTTGTGTGAAAGTTATGTAGAAGACCCTATTGACATAAGACCCCCTACTCCTAGAGGTTTCTTTTACCCCTAAAAATTCATACAAAAAGATACTCAGTTATTTCACTATGTTGTATTATCATTGACTATGCTAAGGTTGTGGCACCCTTTAAAACCCTCATCTAATAGTTTTAGGAGCCTCAAAAACCCCTTGTTATAATTTTAAAAGTTTGTGAACCTTAGTGGGAAGACCAACCCACTTGTTGTAACTTAGTTGTGCAGATAACTTAGGAGGTGGAAGACCTCTTTCTTTAGTTGAATTTATATTCTACAATATCCCTAGGGAAGGCATGATGAAGGGTGATAGTCCTTCAAATTTCTCTAAGGTTGTAGGATCCTTAAAACCCTTGATTATGGGTACCTTAAAACCCTCATGTTTCATATTCAATGGTTGCAAGAGCCTTACCCCCTTTCTATGCTTTGTAAAAGTTATGGATCTTAGTGGGAAGATTATCCCACTTGTTGTGACTTAGTTATGCAGATGATCGAGGAGGTGGAATACCTCCTTTAGTTAAACTTATATTATGTATTATCCCTAGGGAAGACATGATGAAGGGTGACAGCCCTTCCAAATTCATTATCTCATAACATCTTTGTGTACTACAAGTTGTGAGACCCTTAAAGTACTTGTTTGTGGGATTCCCTAAACACCTCATGTTATTTAAGGTTATGAGATCTTGCAAACTCTCTAGTTGTTCCTTATTTAGTTTCATTAGATCCAGGGATCCTTAAAACCATCTTGTCTTTCCAAGGTTATGGGTACTTTTACTTCACTTGTTAAAGGTTGGGGGAGCATTCAAATCCTCTTTGTTGTTCTTGGTTGTTAGGGGGATCCTTTTTACCCTCTTTATTATACCTGGATGTGGGTCTAGCTATCAAAACCTTCAACTCTTTAATTCATATCTTTGGTTTCAAAACTGTTTAACCCTATCAAATAAAAAAATATTTAATTCATTAAATACAATGTACTCAACTATAAATATTAGTTATTCTAAGTTAGGTGGCCTATTACACCATCTACATATGTTTGTTATAAAGGTCAGTATGCCTACTAGGGTAAAATACATAATCATGAAATATATACAATATAAGTAATATTTCTATAATTCCAAGATTTTAGTGCACTATATAATAAACATGTAAAGATAAATTGATATCTAGACTAGTGAATGAATAAATATAGTCTATGTTCATTGAAGATGATCCAATAATTTTCCATTAATTAATATTCCATTTTAAAAATTAAATGTGAATAACATATTTAGTCATGTATAAACAACCTGAAAGTAGCATGTTATAATAAAAAAATCCTTGAGATATATTAGTGGAAAGTATAAGAGTAACAAACCACCTTTTTAATTAATCTCTTATACTAAGAATGAGTTAGAGTCAAATGGAATCTCATCAACATTCAACAGTTTACACTAAGGTTTACATTAAAGTTTTTCTAATTAATTACAATGAAAATAAATGTAACTCAAAACTTATATACATCAACCCCAAACCTTTGATATTATGAATAAATTTAATACAAAATGGCTTATCAACAATACTATTTTACAACTTAGGAGTCAAGAGTTATAATTAAAATTGAGAATGAAACAAATCCTAAATACTATTACCTTATGCAACTACTAACATAATGGAAATGAATAAGATGATATCATCCATCAATGGCCCTTACAATGAACCAATGTCCCAGGTATGGATATGTCCCCCATTAGGACAAATACAAAAAGATAAAATCATATGCAAGTAAATTTTTTAAAGAGAGATATAAATTTTCCACCAAGAAAATTTTTAATGGTTTACATTGTTAGATTAGAAAAAAAAAGTAAAATTAAAATAAACATAACATAAAAATGCTAGATCATGATTTTGGAAGGTAAACAAAGCCACCTTCAAATGGAATCTGAGGGGACATAATGATTTATAATTATTGAAAAATCTGAGTGTACCTATCCATATTTCACTCGTACATATCATATAGTCATTGTGAAGGACACTAAGTGTTTTTTTTATTATTACCACTGTAATACCCATAAGAAACACAACACCACAATACATAATAGTGATATAAGAGCAAGGTTTACATGCAATCATTGTGAAAATAATGTTACCTATTATTAATAATTATAATAAGGGATTGACTCAAGGAAAAAAATTTCCTTGATAGAGTCACCCATTTTAACAATAACTAAAAAAATTTAATAAAAAAATTGATCAAAAATTCAGAAGTTCTAGTTGATAAATATCTCAATAGCATAGAAATAACACAGTAACAATGAATTCTCTGAGAAGAGATGTAGTATTACTCAAGATCGCAATACAAATATATGCTTATCTCTGGGAAGAGATGTATGTTCTCAAATTTCAGGTTACCTCTTCATTTATACACATTTTGAAAGCATGGGGAGGATTTTTAAGGTCACCAATCTTGAGGGAGATTAAGTGGTTTGACTTCCAAGATTTAAAATAATACATAATTCGAGGAAATACTATTTTTAGAAACTTACTATTTTTAGACTGAACTACTAAAATTGAAATTTAGGGCACTTCCATTGGGTTTTTTGGGGTCAAACTTCATTGATAAAAGCTCAATGACATTTCATGATGTTTTCCTCATTCTTAGATTTCTAATGATTCAAACGGTGAGTCAATTGGAGCTACGGTGAAAAAGTTATGGCTCCCAAAAGTTCCATCATCAATTGGGGTAGAATTGTCACCTGAATTGTCACCTAAATTATTGCCCAGATCATTCCTCCCTCCTTGAAAAGTAATGGTCCCCATTGCGTCAATGTTTCCCATCAAGTGTGGTAGTTTTTTCTTGATTTGATTCTCTGTGAGCCACTCACCTTGATGGCTAAGCTGGCCCCTTTTGACCACTCAATAAAGTGGAATAGAGTGTCCTCTTATTGTCTTCATCCAAGTATCCACAATCTGATCCTCTTCCACTAGAGCAAAACTATATGGATCAAGCTCATCAATGTCTAGTTGTTTTGCTACAACTGAAGTTTCCAATAGAGGTGGATGATATGTTTTGAGGAGCTCCACATTAAATATTGGATGCAGAACAAGGTAGGCTGTAGGTTTAACTCAAAAGCATTTTCTCCAACTCTTCTAGTGATGGTGTAGGGACCATATCATAGAGGCTGAATCTTTATGTGTGGGCCTACAAGTCATTCCTTCTAAAGCTATAACCAAACCTTGTCACCCACAGGAAAATGGTGTACAATCCTATGTTTGTCATGGCATTGCTTATACTTCTGATTCATCTTCTCCAATATGTCATGAACTTATTGCTGGATGTGTTAAATTTGTTCAATAAACTTTGTTGCTTTTGCTGCCTTAAATCTTCCATGAGGTGTGTATTCTATGGTGGAAAATGGAATAGCTATATCAATTGGTGCCATGGGTTGGAACCCAAAACATACTTGGAATAGACTGTGCTTGGTCAAGCTGTGCAACACCTAATTGTATCCATGTTGTATGAAAAGAAGTCCCTCATCCCATGTGCATGGATGTTTAGAGTGATACATCTGAATCATGTGAACAATCAAGTAGTTTACCACCTCTATTTGACCATCAGTCTATAGATAAAAGGTTGTGGACTTCATTAGCTTAGTATCCATCATCTTCCATAGAGTGGACCAGAAGATGCTTAGGAACTTGCTATCTCGATCTGAGACAATGGACTTAGGGAGACCAAAATGGAGCCATACATGACTAAAATATAGTTGAGCAGTTTCCTCAGTAGATATATTCTTCTTACAAGTAATCATGATAGCCATTTTAGAAAAATGATCAACTACCACAAAAATACAGTCCTTACCATGTTTTAAAGTAGGCAAACTTGAGAGAAAATCCATTGAGATAGATTCTCAAAGCCTGGTTGGTTCTAGCAATGGCATGTACAATCCTTGCTTCTTATTTGTTGGCTTGGCTATTGCACATGGGGTTCAAGATTTGAGATATCTTTCCACATCCTTTCACATATGGGACTAGTAGAAGTGTTTTTGAAGAATTGCCAATGTCTTTTCAATACCAAAGTGTCTTGTTGTCCTACTGAAGTGTGCTTCCCATATCATCTTTTGTTGCTCTGTAACTAGAACATAAATATGGCCCATATGACAGAGGACATTATCTTGAAAATAAAAATTAGAAACATGTTTACCTTTTTGAAGTGCTTGATATGTATCAGCAAAGGTAGGATCTACTTCATATAGAGCTCCCCGAGTGGCAGTCTCATGTCTGCACAAGTCCAAAACTATTGTGAGTGCAGTAACTGGTGGGTGGCTCAAATAATCTGTAGCTGTATTTGAGCTCCCCTTTTTGTGTTTGATTATTAGGTGGAATTGCTAAAGATATGTGGCCCACTTTTGGTGCCTCTCATTTCATAGTTTGCTTTGTGTCTGGATGAATTCCAATGGTCTGTGGTCAGTGTGGATGACCATTTATTTCCCCAAGATGTAGTGTTTCCATTATTTATACGCTTACACAATGGCATAGAGATCATTATCATATGTTGGATGTTTCCTGACTATATTAGTGAAAGTTTCACTATGATATGGAACAGGGTGGCCATGTTGCATGATGATAGCTCCCATGGCATATTAAGATGCATCTATCATCAACTCAAAAGGTTGATGCAAATCTAGCAAGGCAAGAACAGGGGCTAAGCAGAGTCTGTTCTTCAAATTCTCAAATGCCCTTTATTATATTTCACCCCACTAAAATGTAGCTTTAGCTCCTCCTTTAGTCACTTGGGTTAGTGACCAAGAAACATGTGAAAATCCAAGGACAAACTTGTGGTAGAAATTTGCAAGACCCAAAAAGCTATGAAGCTCTATGAGGGTCCTTAGTGTGGGCCATTCTCAAATAACTTGAATCTTTTTTGGATCAACATGGACTCCTTCCTCATTCACAATGTACCTGAGATACTGAATTATTGTCATCTCGAATGTGGATTTGTCAATATTTGCATACAACTTGTGCTCCCAAAGAGTTTGAAGTACCTTACAAACATGTTGTAAATGTTCTTCCCATGTTCTACTATAGATGAGTGTGTCATCTAAGTAGACAACCACAAATGAGTTGGTGGAGGGTCCTAAGATGTCATCCATCATCCTCATGAAAGTTTTAGGTGCATTAGTCAAGCCAAAAGGCATAACCAGCCATTCAAAGAGCCCCTCCTTAGATTTGAATCCAGACATCAGTGGGATCGATGGGAATTTGGTGATAACCAGATTTGAGATAACTTTTGGTGAAGAAATTCACACCACAAAGTTGGTCCAAGAGGTCATCAATCTTGGGGAGAGGATAGCGATTCTTCACAAAGATTTTATTCAAGGCTCAGTAGTCAATGCAAAGCCTCCATGTTCCATCTTTCTTCGGTGCCAAGATAATTGGGCTACCATAAGGTGAAGAGCTTGGCTTGATGTGACCCTCTTGGATCAATTCTTGAATTTATCTTTTTATCCCATCATTCTCTAAAACTGATCTATGATACACATGACTATTAGGCAAAGGTGATCCTGGGATCAAATCGATAGAATGTTTTACCTGACAATGTAGTGGAACTCATATGGGTGACTTGAATATGTCATCATATTCTCTTGTGATTCATCCTATCTGCTTCTTTTGTTGTGTTTATTGTGTTGTCAAGACTACAACATCGGCCTTCTTAGATTTTTTTGGTTTGACCACCATGAGAACAAATTGCTTTGTTTTCTCCACCAATCTCTTACATTGCTTAGCACTGATTAGGGAGACAAATGTAGGAGGTGGTACCTCTGGTACCCTATAGCACTGTGTTCCAGGATTGAGGGTGATCCTTCAGGTTCATGATTCATAGATGCCATGTCGCTCATACATGAATGACTAACCAAGGAGTAAATCACAAACATCTAGATTGACAACATCACACAAGACTTCATCTTGGAATGGTTTTATAACATATGAAAGAAGACACTGATGGGTGACATGGAGGTTTCTCCCTAGGCTCAACCATCAAATACTATAGGGTTTTAGATGAGGCTTCATGGATAGATTTAGACTTTCACAAATTTAGTAGAGATTAAATTCTTTTGACTCCCACTATCAAGAATGAAATGCAGAGGCTTACCTTTTACCCATAATTTAGAGTGAAACAATCTTTCCTTGTCATCTGGTCTTTCCTCATGGGTCTGCGATGAAGCAATGATTATGTTAGGCTCAACATCTATAATTTCTTCTTCATCCTCTTTGACTGTGGGCTGTGTATGAGGAAGAGTAGTATATGTTGAGTATTGTGACTCAGAAAGAAGTGACTTGATGGCTTGACATTCTTCTTTGGAGTGAGTTCTAGTTTTATGGTAATCACACCATTTTCCAGCCTTCCCCTTCTGGGATTTCTTATCCTAAAACTCCTTTTGCTTCTAATTTTGGCCTCATGTTTGACCTTCCTTGTCACTTTTCCATTTTGAGGGTTAACTCTTCATATTCTTTCTACCATGCTTCTATTCAATCTTCACTACGAATTTGTATGCCTCACCAAGGGTTTCCAAATTAAAGAGTTCCATTTCCCCCCATATGTACCATTGTAGTCCACCATGATATTTGAGAGTCTTAGGTTTCCCACTTTCTTGAATGCCCAATCTTGTAGACAAAGAATGAAAAGTGTCTATGTAATCTTAAACAAATTGGTCCTTACATTGGCAAATTTATTGCCATTGAATGTATAGATCATCATATGCTCCGATGGGATAGTATTCATCTTTCACCGCTTCCACAAAATCATCCCAAGTAGGTTCCACCTCAAGGCCAATGTCATATATACTGAACCTCTTTTTGTACACTTCCCACCAATTTTTCATAGGCAATGATGATTTTAAAAGAGAAAAAGTAATCTTTTCTCCATCGGTGAACTTATTTACAGATAAGTAGGAAGATAGTTGATCCAACCAATTTTCTATTGCATCAACATTTATTTTGCCTTCAAATCTAGGAATATCAAAATTTACCTAAACCTTGAAGGGTGTTGGGGCACTAAAAGGACATTCCCTGGATGAGGAGCCAAGAAGTGGAGCCATGGAACCAGGATTTCCCATCGAAAGTGTTTGAAGAATTTGGGCAAATTGTTATAGCATCTGCACTTGTTTCCATTGGAGGGATTCATTCACCAATTCCTTGAAAGGATCGAATGTCTCAGTGTCATCCACCATTTGAATTCATTTGGAGTGAATAGGTGGAAATTTTGGAAGTTCTATTTTCTCCCACCCAAGTTTTTTGTAACCTGACCTCATCCTCAAGATCATACACTCTCAAGACAAACTGCTCTAATACCACTTTATCAAGTGGTCAAAAGGGGCTAGCTTAGCCATCAAGGTGAGTGGCTCATAGAGAATCAAATCAAGAAACAATTACCACACCTGATGGGGAACATTGATGCAATGGGGACCATTTATTTTCAAGGATGGAGGAATAATCCAGGCAATAAATTAGGTGACAATTTGACTGATAGTTCCACCCCAATTGATGACAGAACTTTCAAGAGCAATAACTTTTGCACCGTAGCTCCAATTGACTCACCATTTAAACCATTGGAATGCAAGATTGAGGAAAATGTCATGAAATGGAATTGAGTTCTGCTTGATGAATTTTGACCTCTAAAAACACAATGGAAGTGCCCAAAATTTCATCGATGAAGTTTGACCCCCGAAAACCCAACGAAAGTGCCCCAAATTTCAATTTTAGTAGTACAAAAGTTATGGCTCCTGGAAGTTCCATCATCAATTGGGGTGGAACTGTCACCTAAATTGTCACCTAAATTGTTGCTCGAATCAAAAATCTTGAAAGTAGGATTATCAACACATATCTAGTGTTACCAAGGCTTAAAAATAATTAAAACTAAAATTCAACTTTCTTCTTGTAAAATCCTAAATGTAGCTTGTAAAATGCTAGAATACAAGCCTTATTAATGTTATTTGCTCATCTCATATTTCCTCTTCTTTGTTTGAATATTATTACACTAAACCCACCCAATATAAAATACCACCAATAACTCCCAAATATTGGAAAATATCATTTCTAGTTTTCTACATTATTTTTCCACTAAGCCCTTTCTCATTCTCATCAGGTCACATGGTAGCATTATCCCCTATTTCCTTCACCTTCTTTATCTTCTTTTATTTTACATCACATTCTTTTCTTTCATTTTTGGTTAGTTCAATGCCTAATTTAGGGCATGATTAAAATAATAATTGTAAAAAAACTATAAAATAATTACCATGGTCCTTTTACAATAAATAAAATAATCATTATGTCTTATAAGTTCAATGGTAATGTTAGTAATGAGGTTAATTAGAGTCTGGTTCAGATTTTTATAAAATTGATATATAAATAATGGAGTTAAATCATAGAATAATTAAAAACATAATTATTTCTCACACCTTAATTATATTCTATATGATATTCATTCAAGACATTGCATCTTTATAGGAAACTATTTTTATAATCATGGAAAACATATCTCCACTAATATCTCACTCAAATCCCTATGAGTACTCAATCTCCTATATGAGTAACATATAAAAATATATCACAACTGACTATATTCTAATCAAATAACAACTAACCTATAATAACAATATTATGATAACCAATTACTAACCAAATAATATATTCTATCTAGTCTATCTACATGATTTTTGAGAAAAACTCATTCACATAATATAATATTTACCTCTCATTAAATATCCAAATGTAAAAACTAATTCTTAACATTCCCCCCCCCACCTTAGTTTCTACATGGTATAAAAACATTCACACTCTTACCTATAGTATGTTCATCGCTATGGCATGCCCAACTATTTGGCTCATAACCTTGACTTAAAGAAAGGCTCACTCCATCCATGGTTTTAAATAGGTTTACCATAAATCTTGATATGAATAGGGAATTTGTCAACTATCTAGATCTGATGGTTTTTTAGATCTACCACAAACCTTTTCAATATCTATGATTTTTCTTACATTGGTTCTTTTTATTCTTTCACTATA
Organism: Torreya grandis; assembly: GCA_037957365.1. Lineage (NCBI taxonomy): Eukaryota > Viridiplantae > Streptophyta > Pinopsida > Cupressales > Taxaceae > Torreya > Torreya grandis. The sequence continues at coordinate 1,935,698 of JARHVA010002981.1, forward strand.
TTTTTTACATAAGGGAATTATGTTTGGAATTACTCAATAATTACACATCTGAACAAGAATGTACTTTTGTTCTTTATTTGTAAACATACAATGGAAACTTTGAAAAAACACAACATATAAAATATGTCACCAAATCATTTGGGCCCCATAATTGGTGACTTATGAGAGGTTTTGAAACCTATAACCTCTATTTCCTCTATCCTCTAACAGATAAAACTACCCAGTAAAAAAATTGATGAAGCTCATTCTATTATTTTTTATAATACAACCCCCCCATAATTTGAAAATTCATTTTTAGGATATCAGGGTCTCCCAAAATTTCATCTTTTACACATGATGAGATTTTTGACTTCAATACACTTTATCTTTTCAATGACACACATTAAAAACAAATTAAGGTGACTCATTACAATACCAACATTGAATTTAGGTGAGAGTGACCTCAAGATAAATAAGATACACTCATCAAAGTGATGGCCAATGACATCACCTCTATTATACAAAGTATTTTATATGGAATATAAGACCAAAAATAATGAAATAATTGACCTAACCTGACTTACAATAAGATCCCATAGTTTATCTTGAGTAATAAAACACTACTTTTGGATGGAACATAGATAAGAAAAGACCATACCTTCACAAAGTTCAATCCATGCACTATATAAAACTTGATCCATGACATACTAAAGAAACATATTCACAAAACTCAAAAGCCTCCAAAGACTCTATAAAATCAGGGTTCTGTGGACGTCTTCTTTTATTGCATAATTTCATGAATGTCTTTTGTAAACCATAAATTTGTGGATAGAAGGGTAAAAGCATGACATGCAATGGAAAATTATTCATGTGCATATAGAGATAACTTGAGGAGTTATCCATAAAAATATGAATGCATGTAGGAATAAGTTGAAAAATCCTTCAATGAAAATTGATGTCGAGAAGGAGTGAAAATTTGCCAAGGAAAGTTCAACAATTTACACAATGTGATATTACAAAATATTCACATAGATATACCTAAGTAAGATATCCATGATGCACGATTGAAATAATTTTGTAATGATTCTAGCATTGATGGATAACATTCATAATATTCCTTGGAGTTATGATGTATCTATCATAAAGAAGCATAAAATGGTGGTAATTTTTTTAGTATTTTTTTCACTTTTCAATGTGATCTAATTGGCTACTAAAAATAAAGTAAAAGTAGGGTTTTGAATATTACTTAGAGATATGGATGGGGTTGCACACCATTGAACAATCTTTGTGGGAACTCCTCTTTTGCTAGGAAGGAATGACCTGCAAATCACACTAACTCACAAAAAAATGGATTAATAGAAAAATGAGTGGGTTGCCTGGTAAGAAACCAGTCCCAAGAAGCGATATGATTTCATAGATTGATCTCAACCCACATTTAACATTCAAGTTTATAAATAAACATGAAATTAAAAAGATATTATGGATAAGATATAAATAGATAATTCCTAAGATATATAATCTTTAGTAAGATTAATATGATAAAAGTAATTATCCCAAAATTCAGTAGTAATATCAACATCTTGAATTACAGCCAATTGTTCATTAATGCTTTCCTAATTAGGTGTGAAAACCACAATATAAATACCTAATTTGAATTCAATGTCACTTTGATCAATGAAAAATAGTTGTTGAACAATGGGAAGATCAAATATGATAACAATATCATGTACTAATCTAGGCAGAGTCATCTACATGTAAAATACTAATCTAATCTATAGCAATATTAATATGATCAAAGTCATTATCCCAAAATTTAGTAGAAATATCAATATCTTCTTGAATTAAAACCAATTTTTCATTAATTATTTCATGATTAGGTGTGAAAACTAGAGTATAAAGACCTAATTTGCATGCAATGTCACTTTGATCAATGAAAAATAATTGTTGAACAATGGGAAGATCAAATATGCTAACAGTATCATGCACTAATATAGCCAGAGTCATCCATGCACTATATAAAACCTAATCCATAACATACTAAATAAAAATATTCAAAAGATTCAAAAGCCTCCAAAGACTCTATAAAATCATGGTTCTGTGCACATCTTCTTTTATTACATAATTTCATGAATGTCTTTTGTAAACCATAAATTCATGGATAGAAGGGTATAATCATGACATGCAATGGAAAATTGTTCATGTGCATACAAAGATAACTTGAGGAGTTAGCCTTAAAAATATGAATTCATATAGGAATAAGCCAAGAAATCCTTCATTGAAAATTGATGTTGAGAAGGAGTAAAAACCTGTCAAGGAAAGTTGAGCAATTTTCACAATGTGATATTACAAAATATTCACATAGATATACCTAAGTAATATGTCCATGATGCATGATTGAAACACTATTGTGATGATTCTATAATTTATGGATATCATTCATAATATTCCTTAGAGCTATGATGTGTCTATCATAAAGAAACATAAAATGGTGGCAATTTTTTTAGTATTTTTTTCACTTTTCAATGTGATCTAATTAGCTACTAAAAACAAAGTAAAAGTAGGGTTTTAAAGATTACCTAGAGATATGTATGGGGTTTTTCACCATTGAAAAATATTTGTGGGAACTCCTCTTTGGATGGGGAGGAATGACCTACAAATCACACTAACTCACAAAAAATGGATTAATAGAGAGATGAGTGAGTTTCCTAGTAATAAACCATTCCCAAGAAGCGATACGCTTTCTTAGATGGATGTCAGTGAACGTTTAACATTCAAGTTTATAAATAAACATGAAATTACAAATATATATATGGATAAGATATAAATAGACAATTCCCAAGATATCTAATCTATAGCAAGATTAATATGATCAAAGTAATTATCCCAGAATCTAATAACAATATCAACATCTTCTTGAATTATAACCAATTATTCATTAATGCTTTCTTGATTAGGTGTGAAAACCATAGTAAAAATACCTAATTCAAATTCAATGTCACCTTTATTAATGAAAAATGGTTTTTGAACAATGAGAAGATCAAATATGCTAACAATATCATGTGCTAATCTAGGTAGAGCCATATACATGTAAAATACAGGTTTTTAGAGAATAGAATGCAAGTTTTTGATAGATTTTTAAAACAAAGAATTTTATAAAAAAATATTTCAAGAATGTTTTGAATGTTTAGAAATGATCGATTTTGATCCTAAAGTATCAATGTTGATTCATATGGATCGACGTCGATTCTATGTAAAAAGCTAAAATTTAAAAATAGACTATAATAATGACATATATTATTGATAAAATAATAAAAATCAAATGTAAAATAGTGACAGACAAACACAACATACTGTAGATTCAAAATATGAAATAATTAAAGTGCAATACTAACATTTATGGTTGAAAACAAACACGACAAGATGAGGTAAAAAACCTTCAAAAATCCTTTGATAATCTCTCAAGCAGAGGTTCCACAGGATAACAAGATATTGACAATGTCCATACATAAGTTGTAATGAGATTTTGGTAGAGTTTCAAAGTCCAAAAGCACAGTCACCATCCTCTCAATCCATGGAGGTTTGTTGTGTATATATGGATTGATGTCAATCTAGGAGAATTAGTGTCAATCATGGAAGATCAACATTGATCAACCCAATTTAGTTAAAAGTTGGATTGGGTTGTTTTGAACTGCATTCCAAACTAAGTGAATGTAACACTAAGTTTTTTGCATGGGTTTTCGATGAGGGTAATTTTTTGTAAGGGTTATTGGGATATTAAATAGGTTTTTTTTATTTTTTTAAGATTTTAAGGTTAGATATGGTAAAAAGGGGTTAATTACTATTTAACTATAGTAATTAAATCTAATTAGCCTATGTGATAAAATTAAATGGGTGGGTGAATGTAATTTTTAAAATAATTATGAATGAGGGGCCATTATGTTAGAAATAACATAATGATGTGACGACACACCTAGCTAATAAACAAGGGTGTATAAAACTAGTGTCTACATTTGCCCCTTTTTATGGAGTGGTATGCAATAATAGGCTATGAGATAAAAACTATAAGGTGTCTAATGCCCCAAGTTTATTGTGAGAAGGTATTCCCCTTCAAACTAGGCACTGAGAAGTGAGACAAAATACATGATGGGTTTGAAAAAGATGAAAGGTAAGAACACAATGGGGTGAGTGGAAAGAGACAAGTGGGTGATATAAAAAGATAATTAAAAGTACATATGGTGCAAGGAAGCTCCAAAATTACACCTAACAGGATGAAAATTAATGTAGGAAGTAATATCCCAAAGATCAAATTAAGTAACAAAATTCCATAGCTAAAACAGGTGGTTACAAGTAAAGGCTCATAAGAGAACAAAATATAAGAATGGTGGACCATAGCATCCGGTGTGCATATGGTATATGCATTACCTAGAGATGAATGTTTGTAAGATAAAATATACCCTCAGAATCTTATAAAGGAAAATGTCAAACAAAGGGGTACACCTTTAAAGAGATTGGGAAACTGACAAGGGGTCAAAATCCTCAAGTCTATAAGTGTAATAGAGATAAAAACTAGATATCTGAAGCAAAGGAAACAAGATGGGGCTTAGAAGTGAAAATGGAAGCATGTGAAATGGTTCATAAGTGTAAAAAAAATTTCAAATAAGCTAATATAATCGACGTCAATATAGAAAGGATCAATGTCAATTTATGGGATCGACATCAATTGGCGTGATCAACATTGATCGTGAAAAAGGATATATATAGGCATCCAACATGACATAAGGATCATTTAGCTATCGACGTGAACAAAGAATCTGAGAGAAAATTTTGGCGTGTGTCAACCTTGAAAGTGAACATGAGACATAATAGATGTGAGTGAGAGTGGATGATGATATGATGATTGTAGTATGATGTAAGCATTTATTTATTTTTGGATAAATTTAGTAATTTCTTTATGTTTTTGGTTTTTTACTTTGGCATATAAAATTTGGTATTTTAGGAAAATTATGGGGAGAAAGGGAGGGTAGGTAGATTTTTATTTATTTTTTGTATTTTAAAAATGTATGGCCTAGGGAAAAAAATTATTTTTTGTTTTGGTTTAAGGTAATCAACATCGATCCATGAGGATCAATGCACAATCGAATAGATCAACAATGATCCGTAAGGATCGTTATTGATTAGAATCAAATCGGCATTAATATTTAGAGTATCGATAGAAAACAAAAAACATAGGATTTTGATTAGCTAAAAAGATGTTTCTAATAAGCACAAGAGCTATTGATGATGAGGGACAAGGTCCCTCTGCTGTTGGCATAGTTGCAAGATTTGTATGAATGATGAGGATTGGGATTATCTAGAGGTAGTTATATTTAGAGAGATTTTTCATTATCATAATTTACATCAAGATAATAGTATGATAGTGTCATTTATAGAGTGGTGGGATTATACCACCAATTCTTTTTGGCTACTAACTGGTGAGATGATAATCACCATAGAGGACATCTACCATATTCTATGAGTACCAATTCTAGGTATTCTTATATATACTATGGATGAGGTGGGGTGAGTAGTGATGTTGGCATGTTTATATAATGAGGATGTAGTGGATATTATATTATTTATTGGGGGTTTTCCTTCCAACTATTATATGACTAAGATCCTATGAAAAGACTAGTGTCGATGATGATGATGTTGGCACTGACATGTTACTTCTTGATTCTAGGGGAATACATCTACCATGGTGTGTTATTAGTGTTATATAAGACATGGTGGAGTTTTGGATAGCTTTTTCTTGGGCACCAACACTATTAGGGTAGATGTATAAGGATTTGTGGAACTATCATATTGGGCACCACTCAGGGCTTGACATTACATTTATATTACATTATTGGGCATATGAACACATCCATGTGATTTGCCCCATAGGGACCCCATAGACTAGATTTGGGGAGATGGTATTTAATGTAGGCTTCCTTTGATGGAAGGAAGACCTTATCATTTCACATATAAATAGGGTAGTGCAGGATCTAGCACACTATAGATAGGTGTTTAGTAGCCTACAAATAGGAGATGTTATCTGGAGGCCTTATGTAAACTTTCCAGTATGCCCTGGTTTAATGATAGAGATAGGTGATGTTGCCCAAGAGATGTTGGTATATGGATGATGGCCAGATGACCTTGACTTATTTTATTTTTATAGGGTCCATCATTAGTTTGGATTTCTATAGGATGTTCCCTTAGCCCCACACTTATATAGGTAGGAGGATATAGAGCTAAACTAGTTGGTACCTAATACTATAATTATTTTGATGGGACAATAGGAGGAGCTTACAATGAGTGACCTAGATGATCTCAGGTATATAGATGATTAAATAATTTGGTTTATAGTTGAGATGGTAAGGAGGCAAGAGAGAGTATTCAGATCATGACATGGGGTGGTTATTGAGGAGGTGAGGGAGGTTAAGCAAGAGGCTAAGCAAGAGGCCCTAGATGTACACATGGAAGATCAAGAGGCCCCTAATGCACACATGGAGGAGGAATAATTATAAGATTCCCCAACATATGAGCATATAGATATATTGATAGTTATTGTTGAGAGGGATAGTCTGAGGGTTGAGCTACAGGAGGCATGAACAACCCATGTTCCATTACAAGATCAGATTACTATATTATAGAGTAATTTAGATAACATAAGGGGTCAACATGATAGGTTCATATAAGAGCGATATGAGGTATACTTTGGTAGAAAGACCTATTCCAGACATTATAGGATCTAGTGCTATACCTCCAAATATGGTACGAATCCATAGGTATAGGGATTTCCTTATAGAGATCTCATATTATGAGAGGATTGTATAGAGGTGGCTACTAGATGTGGCTCATTTTGTTTCATATGTGGATAGCCATAGCAGATCATGGAGGACTCTTGGGGGGGTCTACTAGTAGAGGGTGTGTGGTGAGTTAGGGAGGACACAATGAGGGAGGTGATAGCATTCACCTCAATAGGATTGAGATTACTGAGTAGATTACCTTATATGGTTCGAGAGCCCCATTGTATTCATGTTATGAAATTTTTAAAAACCTTTGATATATATATATATATAGACATTTTATGTTTATGGATGGATCATCTTTGTTTGTTTATGGATTTATTGATGGTTATGTATATGTTATGCTTTTACTGATTATTGATGTGATGGATTATATATTTAGATGTTATGCTTAATAATTTTGATTATTGCTATCATGTATGCTATGGATGAATTATAGATTTTACATGTTATATCATGAGATGAGTTTTTATTAATGGATTATGGTTATGGATTATGCTAATTTTTAATATAGACCATTATTAGCCTTATAGATGTTTATGGTTTTTAGATGAGTGAATGTAAATAAATTATGGATTCTAGATTTATGCTTAATGATGATTTATGGATTATAGATATCTTTTAATATTTCATTGTGATGGACTTAAGTATTTTAATGTTTACAGAGTATGAAAATTCTCATCATTAACTTGGACCAAAAACCAAAAGAGAACCTCTCATATGCATGGCCTATGTATCCTTAACTAGGTGATAAAAGATATTAACTCAACATTGGTTAGCTAGAGCATTAACCCTAAGAAAATATTATATGTTGTTGGTAAGATGGGGATGGATGGATTTAGAGATAACATTCTTCACCTCATATTTTAAAATTAAGATTTATCTTTTAGAAATGACCTTTATGCCAATGAGTAGACTGATCAATGTAGACACCTGAATCTAGCCACCAATGACCTCTAACTAGGCTTTTGACCAATTTATACCTAAAACACACAATTTGGCCTAAAATCACTAAAATGTGCTAAATGATGTGAAACTGACATATTCAAGTGCTGATTTTGGCTAAGGTATACCTAAATGGGGCAATGTAATTTATGGGCTTGCTAACTTTGATCAAATCATTTCGAGTCAAAATCCCAATTTTGCACCTAGGTGCTTTAGATTGCTCTTTCCTATCAAATATCTTACACAAGACATGTGCCTTTGTTATTTGTTGTTGGTAACATCCTAAATGGGATAACAGATCCAATGCATTTGACATTTCCTTCCAATTCTAATCTAGTCAAATTTTAGACCAATAACAAGGCATTATGATTAATTTGAGTAATGTGTGCATAAAGTGCTTAAACATGCTTAAAAGATAATTAATACAAATCAAGGCATAATTAATAATTCCATGAAAACTTGCTGAATACTTATTTTTGGAAATAAATATTGAATATCTACATCATCAGGTGACCTCATTTCTTGGGAAGACATCCCTAGGCCATAAATGCCACAATATCAGGATACATGCCTCATATGCCTCATCAAATCCCTCCATGCCTCTTAATTTCTCCTCTATCCCAAATATTGATGAGCCTATTTATCAATTTTAATTTCATAATTAAATTAATCCTTAGCCACACATCTCAATCTTGAGATGGATGGTTCAGTTTGATTTTGATCAATCTCAAAAATCTATAAATAGGAGGCCTTACCACATCATTTATAAGTTATTTTGGTGTAAAGTTATTATGCTCAAATATCTTCAAAAGACATGATTATGCAAAGTTACAATGCAAAATTTATTACAAAGCTTCAATTAACTAGTGTTACCATGCCATATTGATTCCAAGCCAAGCCAAGCCACAAGCCAAAGGTGCCAAGGAGAGATGGAGGTAGCCAAGCTTCCATTGATGAGGACTTCATGAGCACAAGTCGAGTAAGCCACTACAAGAAGAATTTTGGAGCATTTAAGGAAGGTAAAAGAGTATTTATTTTCCATTTTAGTTGCATGTTTTATTCATGTTTATTAACTAATCTCTCCCTATTGTCTAAGCCTAGAGAGTTATTCTAGTTAGAGTGTTTCTTTCATTTTTTTTTCATTTTGAAACTATAACAATACTAACCATCCTCTCTTGAGTCTAATTCCTAGAATCAAATAATGGCATGCTCAATGGGACTAGATGCATCCCACACATGAAGAAGATCATTTTGCAGCTTTAAAATCTTCATTTGGATCATTAAAATTCTTGTAAATTGATGTTTTGAATTTGTTTTGTCAATTTTTGTTTGTCATAGGTTTACATAGTAACCGGCGTCAATTAGTAAAACTGACATCAGTTGGGTGGCTATCATCAATCACATTAGTATAACTAATGCTAGTTAGATAACTATCATTAGTTAGTTAGTGTAACGGTCATCGATTATATAATTGACATCAGTCACTATTTTTTTCTTAAAACATAGACTCGAGAGCTCTTTTTTTATAAGTTCATTATTTCAAACCCAAAAGAGCTTTAAGGCTAAAGGATAGGCTAACATTTTTATTGTAGGACCAAGCTTGAAATTTACTAAAAACATGTTTAGATCACCTTTTGCATGCTTAAAATGAATTAGGAACATTATTTTGGGTGCCTAAAGTAATATTTAGGTACTTAAGTGAGTTTTTAGCATTAGTTTTAAAAGTTACAACTAAGACCAAGGGGTCAAATAAATGAACACCACCTCATTTTTCATTTGGGTTTAAAAATTAACTCACCTTTTCAAGTTTTTGTATTTACTTAGTTTTTTAAGTTAAATATGTGTTTTGGAAAAAAGAGTGATGTCATGTGTATGTTCTTCCATTTGTCCCCTTTAGGGAACCCTTGGAATCAAAAGTGCCATTCCTATTACAAAAATCCTAGTCCAAGGCTTAGAAATAATTTCATCTAAAGCACTCCCCAAAAACTCATCAAAGTTTGGGTGACCTTGAAAATGACCCTAAATTATTTCTCTTAGTATTTTATTTTCATGCAAACTTGGATTGTGAGGGGGATGTCATTACCTCCTATGAGTTCTTTAGGGAAGATTTGACTCAGGTTTTTATCTCCCAGCATTGACTTCACTTGCTCTTAATTGGAGTTGTGCATGAGACGTATCTACATTTGGACATCACACTACACTGAGTGAAAAACATAATGTAGTGGTTGTAGAAAGGATTAGACCTTTTTATAACTATCCAATGCTGTGGTCACCTAATTTCCATGATTTTATTTTGCATCATTTGATGTGAAAGTCATTATGAAATTAATTCCCCTAGAATAATCAAAACCTTTCTTGTTTTAGTCAACCCCATTTTACCATACCCTTGCTAGGATTTGGATGATTATACTTAGTGTATTTTGGTCATTTTTACTTGATATGTTTTGAGACTAAAATTTATTTGTTTTTGTATAAGCCATGTCAAAACCAATTTGTCTATATGTCACTCTTTTGTCCAAAGAGGCATTATGCTAGCCATTTTACACCACACTTGTGCCTCGAATTTTTTTATAAACTTGTTTGTTTGTGTGTCATTTGAGTTGTGGAGGGTAGTGTTATGCTGCCCAAATCATGTCAAAACATTTTGAGCCTTTTGAATCTTTAAAACATAACATATATCACATCATTACAGCATGCTTACACTGTTAGGCTGCTCAATTTATTTCAAAACTTATTTACCTTGTATCAAAACCATTTGTTTCAAACCATATCATGTATACCATTTGGACCTTTGTCTTATGTTGTCATGTTGTCCAATCTTGTCTAGCTCGTTTGGTTAAATTCTAGTTTTCAACATTGAATTTTCAATTAGCCTTGTCAAGTTTGGATTCAAACATTGATTGGTTTCTATTTAGGCCTTAATTCATGGGGCTAATACACATATATTTCTCTTTTAGGTTACATAACTTTGGTTAATAGATTATCCAAATTTGAAAACTATTGATGGTTTATTTGAACTATTAATGGTTTATTTGTTCAGTACTTATCCTCACCATTGTTTGTACCTTTATTTTAGAGAACATAGTATTTCTCAAAATGCTTTTTGCCTTATACCATATGCTAATTGATCGTCTTTATGTTTGATTCTATGTGTTGGGTTTATGTCAAAGTTATTTACAAACTTGTTAGATTAAATCATATCACATCAGCCTTTGTTTCAAGTTTAGCTTTTAATGTTATTTAGCCAAAAGTCCTAGCATATGCCTATTTAATTGAGCCTAGATTTTGACTCCATGTTTGGATAAAAGACCTAGTAACTAAACTTTTACCTTTGCTAGTTTAGAGATTATTTAGAACACTTTGACCCAAACCTTTGACATGTCAGTTTTTATTCAGACACTTGACCTTTTATGTGTATGACATTTAACATTAGACATTTGATGTTAGGTTTTTTATGCCAAGTTTTAACATAAATCATTTTGGAGATATAAATCCACTTTTAGACCACATTGGAGATATAGCTCCACCTTTGACCAAGTTAGACCAAGTTTGAACCATTTGTCCTTTGGAAAAAAATTTAGAGTTTGTATAACTCTAAGCCTTTTTATTTCAAATTGTTCATCATTTACATGGATATGTCTAGCTAAACTTATGGTGAAGTCATGTAAAATCCAAATTATGATAGAATGGCCACACAAAATCCCATTAGGAACCCCTATAGATAAATATTTTCTAAGGAGTTTTATTATTCTCCCTATAATACTCCATATGGGGAGCATAGTCAAAATCCACAAAATCCAAGTTGAGACCTTGATGGGCATGAAGAGGCTTGTGAGGAGGAATTCAAAGACCTAACTATAGATAATGTTGTTTGGGATATGGATCCATACCCTGTTTACAATAATAACTACATGGAACATAGTCAAGAACCAACTTATGAGCCAACTAATGACTGGGATGATATGGTTTATAAAGAATACTTGGATACTTTGTCTTATGCAAGTAATCAGGCTCCACCACATCATACCATTTCTATTCCAAGACCATAATATCACACCATGCCTATACCAAGATCTTATACTTTGGTTTGTAAAAGCAACCAAGCTCCATAACACCCAACCATTTCTATACCAAGACCTCATCCTTTATTTTGTGCAAGAAATCAAGCTTCACAATACCCCTTCATCATTCTAGGACCTAGTCCTTTGGTTTGTACAAGTAATCAAGCCCCAAAAAACCCTATCATTACCATCTTAGGACTTTGTCCTTTAGGTCATGTAATAAATAATGTTCCCCAAGGCCCTACCATTATCCAACCAAAAGTCATTCCTCATCCAGTACCAATTTCATCCAAACCTCAACCCATCCAATCATTCGAAGACCAAGTTGTGTTCAAAACTAGTATTTTCTAACTCATTGGAAACCAAAGCTAAGATAAACAACTAATTCAATATGTTTTTTTTGAATCACCCATTTTTGATAAGTCAACATGTGATGAATCACCTATTGATCCTATACCAGTTGTTGAGGAGTCTCACTCTTATGATCCAATCTTTGTTGAGTCACTTCTTAATGATTATAACCACTTTTGGGAAAATCATTACCTCGACCATGTGCCTATTTTTCAAGATCCTCCTCTTGGAAAGCCAATCTCTAAGGAGTTTTATCTTGACCTATTTCCCATCCTAGAGGAGTCTCACTTTAACAAACTAGTTTCTATGGAGCCCATTATGCCATAATAGGTTGTTACTTATCCAAAACTAAATATTCAACAAGACATCATTGTAAAAAAGTATCTGTTAGATGAAGAATCAGAGTTAGAGTTAGGTTTTATTCTTGAACTGACATCAAATTTAGCATCAGAATCTAAATCAACATCAGTCTCAAATCAAATTTAAAGTCCCTTGAGTTAGAATCAAATTCAGAAGAAGAATATGTTCATGGTTTTTACAACATTGGTTATGCATGCCTTGCAGATCAATTTTAATACATTTGTGATCCTTCTATGGTTTTTTAGGATGAGTAATTCAGCTTTGACACAATTTATCCTAGTATCTTATACAAGGATTATGATGCCAACACCCATTATATTACCATTCCAAATGCCATATCCATCTAACCAAGATAGCCATTTATTGACATTCCATCTCCCATAAGTGTCAATTGGGATCTACAAAATCACACTTTTTTGAAATGCATCCATGGTGACATAGTTGTTGAAGAATATTAAGGTGGCCAAGATGGCATTCATGTAGCAGAAAAACACTCTTACAATGAAACCTTTTTGGAGGCACTAGAGAATAATCTAAGCCAAAACTTAGCATCTTCTAGTGAAACTTTTTTGAAAGTGCTAGAAGATAATCAAATTCAAAAGCCAATGTTAATTAGTGAAACCTTCTCGAAGGAAATATGGGACAATCAAGATAAATTCATTGGTGAAAACCTCTTTGAGGCACTAATAGATGATCACTAAATGGGACAATGTAATTTATGGGCTAGCTAACTTTGATCAGATCATTCTGAGTCAAAATGTCAATTTTACACCTAGGTGCTCTAGATTGCTCTTTCCTATCAAATCTCTTGCACAAGACACATTCCTTTATTATTTGTTGTTGGTAACATCCTAAATGGGATAACGGATCCAACACATCTAACATTGCCTTCCAATTACAATCTAGTCAGATTTTGGACTAATAACAAGGCATTCTGATCAATTTGAGTAATGTGTGCATAAAGTGCTTAAACATGCTTAAGATCTTAATTAATACAAATCAAGGAATAATTAATAATTCCATGGAAACTTTTTGAATACTTATTTTTGGAAATGAATATTGAATATCTACATCATCAGGTGACCTAATTTCTTGGAAAGACATCCCTAGGCCATAAATGCCACAAATATCACGATTCATGCCTTCCATGCCTCATTAAATCCCTCCATTCCTCTTAATTTCTCCTCTATCTCAAATATTTATGAGCCTATTTATCAATTTTAATTCCATAATTAGATTAATCCTTAGCCACACATCTCAATCTTGATATGAATGGTTTAGGTTGATTCTAATCAATCTCAAAAAAATATAAATAGGAGGTGTTACCACATCATTTCTAAGTTATTTTAGTGAAAATTTATTATGCTCAAATATCTTTAAAAGACATTATTATGAAAATTTATAATGCAAAATTGATTACAAAGCTTTAAGAAACTAGTGTTACCATGCCAAATTGATTCCAAGCCAAGCCAAGCTAGAAACCAAAGGTGCCAAGGAGAGATAGAGGTAGCCAAGCTTCCATTGATGAGGACTTATTAAGCACAAGCCAAGAAAGCCACTATAACAAGAATTTTGGAGCATCTAAAGAAGGTAAAAGAGGATTTCTTTTGTATTTTACTTTTGTGTTTTATTCATGTTTTAACTAAGCTCTCCCTAGTGTCTAAGCCTAGAGTTGTTATGCTAATTAGTGTGTTTCTTTCATTTTGTTTTCATTTTGAAACTAACACCATACTAACCATCCTCTCTTGAGTCAAATTATTAGATTCACAATCAACACAGGAAGCCTATAGTTAGAAATTTGATTAATTCAATAAGATTTTGTGGGATATAGCTTTTTACAATTTATTTTATTGTTTTTTTCTTTTTTTAGGGCTTTTAAGCAGCATAATTTTGAAAATTGATCAATGCAAAAAGTTTTCTACTTGGTAGCCATCATTCAAATGAGTGGTCTACATTTTGACATTTTTGCATAGCTATCCTTTAAGGGATCAATCTCTTATTTTCCAATATATTTTATTACAGTTGTCCTTTGAGGGATCATTCTATTTATTTAGCCCATTTTGATAATTTGGGTTTTCATGTATTACTTTATTTTGGATCCCATAGATAATAATTCAAGGTTAGGCATAAAAGATACCTTAGGATAGTTTTCATAAACTTGAGACATGAGATGACTATGTTATCTTAGGAAATTAATGGGATTTAAGAAATAAGGGATATAATGATCTTTAAAAAATAAGGGAAATAATGAGCTAGGGTTTCTCCCATTATAGGGGAAACATATCCTTGAGAGAATGCTTTATATAGAGCTAGGGTATACATATTCAAGGTTAAGCTTATAGTGACTACTGAATAACCACATAATTCTCATATCATTATTTGGTATTTTGGGGTAAAGGGATATGATAGTATTTGAGATAAACTAACCAAAATGAGCCAATATCTATTAACCATAGAAAGGACACAGATGCAATGCATTAAGAGGTTCTCATTCTAGTTTACCATTAAGAGAGGCCAAATGATATTCTCTAGATCTGTATTTATGGGTTATGATGTATGGTCCAAGCCAATTAGGAAAAAATTTACCCCTTTTATTTTGTTCCATATTACTAACATGTTGATTTTATTTAAGTACAAGATCTCCAATATTAAATTTTCATTCTCTTATATGTTAATTATATGCTCATTTTAGTCATTATTGATATATATGAAGGTGATCAAGGGATATCACATGATGATATTCTAAGAGTTTGAGCTAGGGTAAATGCTCCTGATGAAAATGTTCATCATAAATGATATCTTTAAGAGAAACACAAAGAGAGGGAATTTAGACTACCATAGGAATTATAGCTTTCATACCATAGACTAAGGAAAAGGTAATAGTACCTATAGGGTTTTGAATAATAGTTTGATATGCCCATAAGTCAAAAGGGATGAAAAGATGCCAATCTTTCCCAGCTTCATTGACAACTTTGGTTAGGATTTTGACTAGGGTTTTATTAGATGCTTCTTCTTGACCATTGGCCTAAGGATAGTAAGGCAAGGAAAAACTTAACTTGATTTTAAATGAGTTATATAGTGCCTAGATTTTCTTATTCTTAAAATATTTAATATTAATATTGGATGACATAATATTTAAGATTGGCTAAGATCTATCGGCTAAGGTCATATATATTTGGAGGATATCATTATTGCATTGATATACACTAGTAATTTGATTGACCATCAGTTGAGAATCACCATAGATATTAAGGGCTCTAACTCCTAATGCAATAGAAATTTGGAGGCATATGATCAATGATTCATATTCAACCATGTTATTAGTGTAATCAAAGTATAATTTAAAAGATAAAGGCATAGGAGTGCCTTGAGGGGGGATTAATATAATTCTTGCACCGCCTCCCCACACATATTTGGATCCATAAAAGAATAGAGTCATTTGATATTTCGGTACTAATTAGGAAGTAGATAGAATAAATTTATCAAGAACCTCATAATTGATTGGTCGGTTATCACTAAGAGGTGCTTCAGCCAATTGATCAGCAATAATTTGACCTTTAATATAATTTTGATGGAGAAATTCTAGATCAAACTCAACTAGAATCATAATCCATTAGGCCATTCATTATTTTTTATAAGGTTTAAAATGAATAAATTTAAGGGGGTTTGTAGTCATAATTACGTACATCTTATGGTTAAGAAAGTAATGATGAAGCTTAGAAGCTACAAGGACCAATGCTAGGTAGATTTTTTTAGCATGTAGATAATGTGTTTTGTATTTTGAGGGTACAACTTATATAATAAATATCTTGTTATTTATGATGCTCATCTCTATGAATAATCATAACACCTAGAGCATGGTCTGCAAATGAGATATAAAGGAAGAAAGGTTTCCCTTCCTTTGGTGGAATGAGGACTGGAGGTGATAGAAGATAGTTTTTGAGTGCATTAAAGGCTTCATGACAATTAAGATCCCACACAAAGTGACTATCCTTATTTAATAAATGGTGCAAATATTGACATCAATCAAAGAGTTGGGAGATAAAATGATGAATAGACTAGAGCTTTCCCTATAAACTACATATCTACTTAATGTTGGATGGACGAGGCATTTATAAAATAGCCTTCATTTTAGTAAGATCAACTTCTATTTCATGAATATAAATAATAAAACATAGAAGTTTACCCATATAGACACAAAAAATGTACTTTTTTGGATTTATATGCACATGATATCAGAGTAGATGATCAAAAATAACCTTAATTATGGATATGTGATCCTTACAAAATTTTGACTTCCCAAGGAGGTCATCTACATAGTCTTTGACAATTTTGTGTATTATGTCATAAAATATATAAGTCATGGCCCACTAATAGGTGGATCCTATGTTCTTCTAGGCTGAAGGGCATAACACGGTAACATAGGGTCCCCCAAGGAGTAATGAATGCAATCTTATGTTGATCCCCTAGTGTAATAAGTATTTGATTGTAACCAAAAAATCCATCCATAAGGGAAATCATTTCATGGCCAACTATCAAGTTCACTAATTGATTGATGGTAGAAAGAGGGAAATCATATTTTAGATAGGTAGAATTTAAATCATGAAAGTTAGTATAGATATGAATTCCCCCTATAGGCTTAGTGACTAGAATGATATTATACATCCACTGAGGATACTCAATGGGTTGAATAAATTTAGCAGATAAAAGGCATTATAGTTCCTATTTTAGTAGGAGTGCAACATGAGGATGCATTTTGAGGGGATTTTATTTTATTAGCTTAGAATCAAGAAAGGTAAGGATATTATTTATAATGATTGTGGGATTAATACCAAGCATATCACTATAAGACCAAGCAAATGCCTCACTATGATCTGATAATTATGTAGTAAAATCCTAATTTCCTTGAGGAGTTAAGTCTTTGCTTATTTTTAATAATTCTTTGGGTTTCTTGAGATTTAATATTAATATCATTAGTGGCTTCATTTAATAAGATAGATGTTTTAGATGAAAGATAATTGTGTAAATAAAAATTTTCAGCACCCAAATAAGTCAAGATTGACTCATCATCTTGACATTGAAGAATAGAGATAGTTTGCATATTAGGTCCTATTAAGTTAGGATATGTTAAAGGGATGGTTTGGGTCTTCCCATTGTGATGAAAGATGATGAGTTATATGGAGATCATATTGACTAAAAAAATTTAGGAGGGATAGATACAGTATCACTGGTTGAAGAAGAGCTATCAAACGATGAAGATTGCACTTCTTCTTTTAAGGACGATAGAAGAATGGGTTCGAGAGAAGATTTAGAATATTTTTAAAAGCCTAAGCCATGTTTTTTATGTGGTTTTATAAAATATCCTAATATGATGTCATGGGGACCCTACTCATATCTACCCATGTCGAAGCCTTTCTAGGCATAATGATAAATATAGGTTTGTACGAATTGGGGTTTATTAAGGAATGATAAATTAGATGTGAAGGGTTTAGCATGGGTGTGATTGTTAGTACCAGGGGTATTTTGATCAATCTCACCATATATTAATTGAGTATGTAATAAATGTGGCCCAAATGAGATGAGCTCACCTAGGTTGGGTGAATACATGGGTTGTTTGTCAGGAAGACCTTATTCCCTAGGAGTGGGTAACATGTTAAGGGTTAATAGCTGGTATTCCCCCATTAAAAGATGATGCATCATGAAATAAATAGACCCTTGATCTAGTAATTTTGAGTCAATAATAGTTATGATAGTTAAGGCTTGATTAGAATATGAAGATGTAATTGTATCAGGCAAGGGTATTATGACATCGCTTTGTCGAAAGGTGAAGTTGCATGATTTTAAGGGATGAGGATTGGTAGGGATGATGTGTATCTAGCCTTCATGTTCATACTTAAGGCATACATGGACTATGGAAGGGACACATCACATCGCATCAATCCATAGACATCCTAATAAAATATTATATTGGAAAGTTCCCTCTATTACATAAAAGAGTTCATAGAGGGTGTAAAAAGTTATGCAAATGGGGATGATGACCATTCTTACTATGGGTGTTATCATGTCATTAAATGCATGGAGAATTATTGAGGATTGGAAAATAATGGTTTTTGGTAGTTATAACTATTGGAAAGTTTTTGAAGAAATAATATTGATACTAACTCCATTATCAATCATAACTCTTTTAATTTGAGCTTGATTTATTTGAGATGTGATGAAAAGTGGGGGATCTTGATCTTCAAGTGATAAAAGAGCAACCTCAAAATCAATGAAGCTAACAACAAACACCATTTGGAGGGCCCATATAAATTTTTATGATGGTTGAGGCTCATCTAGTAAGACCTCAATAGCCTGTAGAGCTTCTATTATTGCTTGTCGATAGTGTGGAGAGTTTTTGATAAGTTCATACAATGACATTTTTATAGGTACTTGGTGTAGTTGTTTTAATATGTAAATTTGTACCAACTCCTTGGCTTTGACTAGGGTGGTTTCTGTAATAGTGACTTTAGGATTTTTTCTAGATGGTTTAGGCATATTATGGGTAGAGGCACCTATAATTGAAACTTTAGCTTTATTGGGATTTTGATTTTGAGATCGATTGGTTACATAGACAACATCAATGTGGAATAATGGAGGGTCTAAAGAAGCTACTGACTCTTTATCGCTTATAGGACTAGCAAGATTATGGATGAGTGGAATGGATGGAATAGTGACCTTTTCCCTAAGAGTATTATAATTTAGATTGTCAATTAATAGAACATCATCTTGGACTAACTATTGGATTATGTCCTTAAGGGATTTACAATTTTTTGTATCATGTCCAAGCACTCTATGATATGCACATATTTCTCAATTTATATACCAGGTAGGTCTTTGACGGTGAACATTAATAAACCATATAGGTGGTAGTGTAATGAGGGATGTATCTAACAATTGTTCTAATATTATATCATAAGATCCTTTCAAAGGGTCACATTATGGTTTTACAATAGGCTATGTAATCTCTTTTGGAAAAGTATTGATTGTTTGGTTTTGTCATTTAGATTTTACAAGGGATGACCTTAGCCACCTTTTCTTCAAATATGCCTTTAGCAAAAGATGGTGGATACTAGGATGGAGGTGTGGCTAATAATGGAGGGAGACTTTGCATTTTCCCATGTGTTTGAATGGAAGAACCTATGACAGGGACATAAAATGGATGGGGACCTAAAATAGATAATGGAGATGATACAAAAGGGATATGCCCTTTGTTCTTTCATGTGTTAAGAAAAGAGGGTCTATTCAGACTAAGGTTTTGGACTTTTGACCCTTGAAAAAGACCAATTTTAAATTGAGGTTGAGCTAAGGATTTCTTTAGTGGAATACCAAGATAATTATCCCATCTATCGATGATAGGAGCTTTACCCTTTCCTTTAGTATTTTTAGGGTAAGGAGGTGTTATGGTAGAGGATGGTTTTGAAAGTTCATGGTTTTGGGAAAAAGGATAGGAACCCATTATATGTATATCATGAAGAGGTTCACTAGGGATCAAAGGCGTGGAATGTTTAAATATAGAAGTATCAAGATGTTTATTTGTGACATCCTAAGGAGTAGTTTCATTTTCCCCTTTAGGAGATTCAGTGAGAGAAGGTGAAGGGGATGGTTCACATGAATGATCCCATGTAATGAGATTAAGGAGATCTACATAAGTTTTGGGAGTTGTTTTGATAGTTTTAGATTAACTTATGTCAAAATTATCTCCCATAAGGATATCTAAGACTGGATATTTCTATAAAACTTATTTCGGCAATAATTTATCATAGATTATATTAATCATATATGTAGCTTGATTTTGTGTTTCTCCAAGTTTAGCTTGGATTATGTTTGATGTGGATGGATGGTTTGGAAATGGCTGTCTAAAAATATCTAAAGATTGATTAGGAGGAACTTGTGGATTTTCAAAATGGAGGTCCCCCTTGTCAATGAGGTTTTGTACCAACCATTTAAAGGATTTTCATCATTCTATGTCATGTCCTATTACCCTATGATAAGCATAAAACCCATCTTCTTTATACCAAGTGGGTTTAGGATGTGTATCATAAACTAGTTTAATTAGAGGGAGCTCATTAATGTTTTTTTGTAGGAGTTTATCTAATACAAAAGTGTAAGGTTCTCCTAAAGGGGTATGTTTCCTAGGGGTGAAATGAGTAAGGCCTCTAGGTGGCTATGTTTTTGAATTAGATGGTCTTGATTGATTGGGTGTTGGAGGGGTATAAGTTTTTAAAATAATAGCATTTACTGGCCCTTTGGGTTTAGGATTGTTTTTATTTCTTTTCATTGAGTCAAGTTTAAAGTTTTTATTGCATAACTTAACTTTTCCCTCTTTAATGCCATAGATTTCAATTTTTTGTGCCATGGCAAAGGCTTCATCAAAAGTCTTAAAAGTTTGGAATTATAACATGGATAAGATATGTTTTGCACAAGAGGGTGGAAAAAATTCAATTAATTCAGGGTATGGCAAGGAGAAGGTTAATTGGTTGATTAGGCTACACCAATGAGCCACAAAGTCTAATATGGACTCATATTCAAATTTTCAAATGGTGTATAAATCCATGATAGTCACTTTTGAAGAAATGTTTATCAAGAAGTGTTCTAATAAAATTTGGGATAATTGCCTGAAGGAAAAGAGCAAATGCTGAGGAATGGAGTTGTATCAATCTAATGCCACCCCTGCTAGCGACATGGGAAATGTCTTAAGTAATAATGCATCATGTGCTATAAGGTAGCATGCATGTCAAAAGTCTCTAAGATTTTTTTGGGGATATTCCTTGTTATGAAACTTAGTGAACTTGGGAAGTTCCCATTTTGGACGATATGGTTGAATAGGAACAGATGGGTGGATAGGTTTATTATAAATTTGTTCATATGTGATCATATTATTATGTCTGAAGGTGGAGTCTTCCAAACTAGCCATCCTATTCATAAGGATATTTATGAGGTCTGCTTGGGTGTTATTTTGAGGCACATTCCCTAAGATACCTTCCTGATGAGTTTGAAAATTTAGCAAGGGAGTATACAGGAGTTATGAAGAAGGGTATCCAAGCATAGTGGACATAATAGGTTGGGATGCCACCACATATTGTGTTATTTTTAGTGGAATATTCTACTATGTAGATAATTAGAAGTAAATAGTTATTGATGGTTGTGATGAAGACATATATTGGGTAGTTGAGGAGACATACTATTGGGGAGGTTGTGTTAAATGAATTTATTATGTGTGAAGGATTTGTTGTGTGTGCGGTATAGCTTGAGAAATATATGTTAAATTTAATATTGATGGGTGGGAGACTTATAATAATTGATAATACTAATGATTGAGGAGAAATAGTGGATATAGGCTAAGTGATACTTTGAACCTAAGTAATGGGGGTTGGAGAGTTGGTAGATACTATAGGTAGTTGGTTTTCTAGAGTTTGTGTCACTTGGGTATTAGAACCAGATGGAAGAGATTTGGTGGAAAAGGTTACCATGGCCATGGTGAATTCTTCATTTTTTGTAGTTTCCTTGAAAGGCATCCCATATTTATATTGAGAATGGGGTAAAGGATAAATATGTATTTCTCAACTATTAAGATAGTAATTAAGAGTAATGGGGTTATTTTCCAATATTTCCACAAAGGATGGATCTCCTTGAGGATAAAAGTTTGGGAACACAGGATTCTTAAAGGACTCAGGGGTAGAAAAAGGACTAGATGTATTTTCCATAGGATAAGATGTGACACCCTCGGATTATTTCTTTGATTGTTGCCTAGCTAAAACCATGAGACTAAAAAGGAAAAATAATAATAAAACAACAATTTCTTTTTTTTGAATTGTCTTGCTTTTAATTTTGGATGAAAGATACACAAACTAAAGTCATTCCAAAAAAAAATGATCTATTTTAACTTTAAGATGTGAGAAGAAATAAAGAAAAAGAATAACAAAGGTCCTAAGAAATGGTAATCTAAGGATGGTTTCAGTTGTTTGTTTTGGCACTCAAAGGAAATCTATACTAGTACTAGTACATGGTTTGATACTAGGGCTCGATTCCCTCACATCACAATCCCACAACCAATGTGGGTGCTTAGCCAATAAATATTGATGATCCAGAGATTATACTCAGCCAAAGAATTGAGTTGGTCATCCCCTTGGTGGTGAAATCCAAGTAGGATCACCAAAAAAAGGTTTCCATGAGGTGATGAAATCCCCATTAGTTTCCTTATGTTAGGTGTTTAGATGTGTAATTTATAACATTTATTTGGCTTGTGTGTGAAAGAGTGATGACTATGATAGATTGTTGCCTAGATTATTCTATGTGAAATAACCTAAGCAAGAAAGATGGATGCAATGCATTTTAACCTTATAAGGAAAAAAAATACAAATTTAACATTATTTGAATGAATGCACATAAAGAAATGGAAAGATACTAAAATTCAAGAATTTTGAATTAAAAAAAAAAATGAGCCCAATGTCCCACCGAGTATGCTAGAATGTTTTAGTAAATTTTTTCACTTTTCAATGTGATCTAATTAGCTATTAAAAACAAAGTAAAAGCAAGGTTTTGAATATTACCTTGAGATATGGATGGGGTTGCACATCATTGATCAAACTTTGTGGGAACTCCTCTTTGGTTGGGGATGAATGACTTGTAAATCACACTAACTCACAGAAAAATGGATTAATAGAAAGATAAGTTGGCCACCTAGTAAGAAACCAATCCCAAAAAGTGATACGCTTTCTTAGATGGATGTCATCCCACATTTAACATTCAAGTTTATAAATAAACATTAAATTACAAAGATATACATGGATAAGATATAAATAAACAATTCCCAAGATATCTAATATATAACAAGATTAATATGATCAATGTAATTATCCTAAAATTTAGTAGCACTATCAATGTCTTCTTGAATTACAACTACTTATTCATTAATGCTTTCCTGATTAGGTGTGAAAATCATAGTACAAATACCTAATTCAAATATAATGTCACTTTGATCAATGAAAAATGGTTGTTGAACAATGGGAAGATCAAATATGCTAACAATATCATGCACTAATCTAGGCCGAGTCATCTACATGTAAAAGATAGGTTTTTAGAAAATAGATTGTAGGTTTTTGATAGATTTTTAAGACTAAGAATGTTATAAAAATAGATTGTAAGAATATTTTAAAAGTTTAACAAGGATCTATGTTGATCCTAAAAGATCAGCATCGATTCAGATGGATTGAGGTTGATTCTATGTAAAAAGCTAAACATTAAAAATATACTATAATAATGGCATCTATTATTGATAAAGTAATAAAAACTAAATGTAAAATAGTGACAGACAGACAGACATAACAAACTTTAGATTTAAAATATGAAATAATTGAAGTGTAATACTAACCTTTATGGCTGAAAACAAAATTGACAAGATTAGGTAAAGAACCTTCAAAAATCCTTTGATAATCTCCCAAGCAAAGGTTCCATAGGATAATAGGATATTGACAACATTCAAATGTAGGTTTCAATGAGACTTTAGTAGAGTTTTGAAGTCCAAAATCATAGTCACCATCCTCTTGATCCATGGAGGTTTTGTTGTGTATATATAGATCGATGTTGATCTATGAGAATCTACATCGATCATAGAGGATCGATGTTGATCGACCCAATTTGGTTAAAAGTTAGCTTGGGTTGTTTTGAACTTTGTGCCAAACTAAGTGAATGTAACACTATGTTTTTTTCATAGGTTTTTGATGAGGGTAAGTAGCTGGAAG